>JBBBDQ010000927.1:9740000-10212426 GCA_037127315.1 Ascarosepion bandense
CTACTACTGTTCTCTGTATAGGCAGGATTATATGTGCACATCAGGGGAGTCCATTCCCAACAGTGTATAATATTTTGACACTTAATCAAATGGTAACAGAGACTTGTTATGCTTGCTAGTTTGAGTGAAAATAGGAAATTACCATTTACTAGAAATAAATGACAATAAAAATGCTCACGGTGATTTCTCATGAGGTGTGCAGTTTGGGTTTCGATCGGACAACACAGAATAAGTATAGCGATACTTAAATACAATATAATAAAACATGCCAGAAAACTGATTCTATGGGATGCTAGTATATGTCTACGCTTGTTTAGAAATAACAGTAAACTCAAACTAGTTTATGTTACAAATTCTATCAACTAGCATTTCACTATGTCTTGAAAACCTATATATACTTTGAAAGCAGGCAATGTATGTTTCGTAAAAATGTATCGTGATCGCGATCCAGCATGTAGTTGTTGATCCGTAATTCTACCACCAAAAAATTATTCGTACAAATGTTCATTGTTATTTTTTTTTAAATCAGTTCATTCCCACTCAGTGATCTACTACTCTAGACCTAGCCATGGAGAAAGACCGATCAGTCGCCCAGCAGACACCTACATTGAGCAGCTACGTTATGAGAGTGCCAACCGTGATGTTTGGCGTGATAGACTTGTGGTGATACCGACTGAGCAAAAGCGAGCAAACCGCATGTTGGCTCTATGCCGACCAGAAAGCTAATGAATAAAAATAATTTCTGCGCAAGTGGATCCGCGCAGATGTTCCGGTTGAAAAATAAAAATTAATCAAATATCAAATTTCCATTTATTTTATTTACCAGCCAGTGGGAAGCCAGGAATCAAATACAAGGATGAAATTCGAAATGAACTGCGTTTTGATCCAAAAGGAAAATATAAAAAGCCGAGACAAAAGGCACCCAGACAGACAGCCCCGACATAGACTGAAGACGGACGAGCGGATTAGTTTCTCCCTTGACCTAAGTCGAGCTGCTACTATCCTTCCCTGTCTCAAAAGTACTTATCGACCTTTTCAAAGACATTCCTCAAAAGTACTTATTGACCCGAGAAGCGGCAACTTCTAAACGAACATTCCTTACCTTCAAGACGCTTCTACACTCCTAAGCCTTTTATCTTTTCAGTATTATATTTGTCATGAACAATTCTAACCTCCGTTGGACTTTTATTTCAAGTATTACTTTATTTGTAAAACATTAATTGAAATGTATATATATATATATATATATATGTTATTTTATAGTCAAAATTGCCTTTCTTGATTTTATAATCATTTTATGAATTATAGTGGGCTATCTTCCCGCAAGGCCAAATTCCGTTAACCTGCTACCGTATACTACTACCCTTCGCTAGAACGGAATCCTACAACTACTAGAAAAGAATAAATAAGTGAAGATATACCCGCTATAGACTCATCAAAGTCCAAGCTAGCCCGAATTAATAATAATAATAATAATAATAATAATAATAATAATAATAATATTATATAATAATAATAATAATAATAATATTATTATATTATATAATATAATAATAATAATATAATATATAATATAATATAATTATATAATATAATATATAATATAATTATATAATATATATATAATATAATTATATAATATAATATATAATATAATATATAATATAATATAATAATATAATTATATAATATAATAATAATAATATTATTATATTATATAATATTATTATATTATATAATATTATTATTATTATTATTATTGCACCACAAGATGCAAAAGACTACCGGAAATTAAATAGAAGAAAAATATTTCAGAAGTAACCGGAAACTTAATATTAAACAGGAAACAAGAAATAAATCACGACTAGAATTTCTGAAAGCAACAAAACTATATAACAAAATAGAGTTGCAAAAGAAGATAGCATATAACTATCACACATCAAATGACAACACCTCTACTTACAGTACTGTGCAAAAGTATTAGAACAAGAACTATTTTATCTTTTATGAGGCATCAAAATAATTGCGGCAATTTACCAATCGCACCTAGTATATATACAGTACTGTGTAAAAGTATTAGGACAAGCACTATTTTATCTTTTATGAGGCATCAAAATAATTGCGGCAATTTACCAATCGCACCTAGTATATATACAGTACTGTGCAAAAGTATTAGGACAAGAACTATTTCATCTTTTATGAGGCATCAAAATAATTTCGACAATTTACCAATCGCACCTAGTATATATACAGTACTGTGCAAAAGTATTAGAACAAGAACTATTTTATCTTTTATGAAGCATCAAAGTAAAGTTTAAAATCACCCCTGTCCTAACACTTTTGCACACTATGGGTGAGTGCAAGAATATTAGGACAGGGTTAATTTTCCTAAAACCCTCACTAAAATTCAAATACAGGGTGAAAAGCCAGGTAAATTTGCTAATAAATATTGATTATTTAAAACTAGGTGTAAACGAAATATATTAAAAAGAAGTTATATTTAATTTTTCCTGTTTTCTATTAAACAAGTTATTTTGAAACTACTCTATTGAACATCTATGGGATATTTTTTTAAAAAATTGATAAATCTAATGTTACTTCACAAGACACACTTTGGGAACAAATACAAGCTGCTTGGCAGGAGATACCATTAGATACATTGAAGAGACTTGTGATGTCAATGCCTGACAGAATGAAGGCTGTGATCAAAGCAAAAGGCTATTATACCAAATACTAAATTTATTTTTTAACAAGTATTTTTTCTTGTTAAAGCATTTGTTGAGTAAACCAAATAAAATTACTTTAAATAAACTGTTTATTTTCTGTCAATATGCCTCATAAAAGATAAAATAGTTCTTGTCCTAATACTTTTGCACAGTACTGTATATCTCGACAGCAACAGACTCACAAAAGATCAACAAGCAGTAAACAAAAACCAAACAAATTCTTCAGCATTAAATGACACAAAAGGGTAGATATGCTGGTAAAACAGACGAGTAAACTAAACCAAACTAAGCTAGTCCTGTTCAAAAGACTAAGGAGGAGTAGAAACCAGACAGTGGGTGAATCTATCTACTTCCATTTAGTGACCGTTGCCCTGAACCAAGCTTGTTGCATGATTGTGTTCATTTCTACTGCTTTATTGGGACCAATGTACTAAAGATGATTTGTCCTTATGTCTTGTTGAAAATTAAAAAATTGAGGAAGAAACTCCTTTTATAAGTAAATACTGCTTTTTACCAAATTGTTAATTCGTTGTTATTTTTCACAATTTAGATTCAAAAACGTTCCAATGACTTATAACTATCAGTATAGCCCGGCGTTGCTCGGGTGTAATGAAAGCTTTAAAACTAATCCATTGTCCTGGAGCTCAGACTCTGGACGTTGACACGAAAGACTAAAAAGCAATAGTTGTTTCCAGTTAAAGCGAAACCGTAGACTGAAAGAAAAATGAATGGCTGTAAGTCAAACTTTGATTTCCTGGTATCGATATCAAGTTTTTTTCGTCATAAACTGAATTTTGAAGGCTAAATAAGTCCTCCGAGTAAATGGTATCATGGCTGAGACTAAGAACTACAATTATACCTACTTAGAGCCAAACCCGAAGCAAAAACTAAAATAAAAGGGCTGAAAAAAATACAGACATACAAACATCTTGCCTTATATATATATATATATATATATATATATATATATATTATCGATTTTCTGCACTATTGTAAGAACTGCAAATTAAAAGTTCTGAATATCGTTTCTTATGTCTTTGTCTATGAGTGTATCAAATTTGATTAAAATCGGACCACTCCTTCTATAACCCGACTTTTTTTCGATTATCGATTTTCGATATTTATCAGAGGTACCTAAAAAAAAAACCTAACTAAGAACACTCGCAGACGCTTATAGTACAACTGTGTAAATTTTCAAGAAAATCGGTTCAGCCATTTCGGAGTCTATAGGTAACGGACACACACACAGAGAGACACACAACACACGCACAAAGTTCCATTTATAAATAGGTTTAGATTAGATAAACAGAACCGTTTTCCATATTTTCGTATATTTCCCATTTTTTAGGATGACCGATGGCAAACCTCAAATCTGGACTTACAACACTGTTTTTTAATTTTTCACCCCAAGCAAGGCTATAATGCCACTAAGATCCAAGGAGCTACTTGGACTCGAACCGGAAACCCAATACTAAACAAAAAACAAGGGATAAATATATACTCTTGTTTAAAAAAAACTAGGGGAGTCTAAACGAGACGATGGGCCAACATGTTTATTCCTATTGAGGAAAAAAATAGTAAATAAAATTTCAACGTTTAGACGGAGACGTTAGAAGTATAGAGTTGGAGTAGCTTTTAGAAGGAACTATAAACCCAATCCTAAACAGCAAACAAAGGATAAACCTCTACCCATCTTCAAAATATTTTATTGCAACATGTTACTTCAGTGCAACCGTTTGCTGACTTAATCAGTGTTTTAGCTCTTTATCATTTTTCACCTGGTCATGATTTTTACATGTAAGAACATGTTATAGTGGAACATCATGCCATCCCCGAGAATGGAATGTTATACTTTATAAAAGACGGTAACGAGCGGTACGAAGGGAAAGGTCTTAGGCATTCGCCTGATTGCTCTATGACACTGTCGGCTCTTTGCCTTCGGGTAGAGGGCGTTCTCTGCTTCCGAGCAGAGAGCACAAACCCAGTCGTGGTTCCGCCGAAGGGTAGAACCACGACTGGGGAAAAATAGACAGAGATTTTTTGGCCCGGCTATATGGCCGGGAATACCCACTATAAAATGACCATGTGTCACATCTGGCCTTGCGTGGGAAGGCTAGTAAATACAGAAAGGTCTTAGGCGAAGGCATTCACTATTCGATAATCGATTCCTCTCCAACCCGTGGCTTGCGTAGATGTGTATTATTGTTAATTCTACCTTAGTACAATAAATCGGCATATCTTAATTCCTGGTGTTGAGTTCCATTCTTCAACTGGTCATTTTATACTGTTTTCCTTTTCGGGATATATCAGAACATCTTCCGAAACTTCGGTGTATAAGATATTTATAAACAGCATTTAAGAAATACAATTTATTTCCAACAAAACGTGTGGGTTATTTGCTAGTTAAGAAGAGTTTTTTTTTTAACTAGTAAAACAATTCATTCTATTTTGTTTTCTTTCTTAACTTTTTTTATAATCATTGCACCCCAAACAAGGCAGAACCACCACTGGTGCGCAGGGGGTTTCAGTGAGAGAAAAAAATGGGTACGGGAGGTACTGAGAAAAAGATGATTGAAGGATGGGAAACAAAGAAATAGAGGATGCCAATTGACATTGCCTTTAAACTTTTAGAGATTGTAGCTATCAGGAAAGCAAGCAAACGGAAGTAAGTTCTACAAACAGAAAGCGTGAGAAAATAAACTGTTAGAGTAGAACAGCCGGTTATATTGAACTATTTTGATGGTAAAAGTGTGAGACTTTGATGCCAATATGGAACCAGGGAAAAAAACTTGTTGGAGCAGTTGCCATGAAAATATTTGTATAAATATATAATATTTGTATATATCTACTCTCAATTAACCATCATCGACAATCTCACCTACCTCCCATTAGCATGGACCAGGCTTGCCTCCCAGAGAGCAAAACACTACGCCTCCTTGGTCTCACACTTTCAGCGGACCTCAAATGGAATGACTATATCGAATCCATTGCTAAATCCGCTGCTATGAAAGTCGGTTCTCTGTGTAGGGCCTGGAAGTTTTTTCCGTGTAAATCTATCCTGCACATTTATAAATCTACCATCCGCCCGTGCATTGAATACTGCTGCCATATCTGGTCGGGTGCCCCTGCTGTTCTCATCGGGCTTCTCGATAAGGTTCAGAGGAGGGTCTGTAATGTGATAGATACCGACTTGGCAGACCGCCTGCAGTCTCTCTACCACCAGCGCGACGTGGCTTCGCTGTGTCTCTTCTATAAATACTTTCACGGCTTCTGCTCTGATGAACTTAGATCACTAGTGCTCCCTAAATACGAATTTGAACGAGATACTAGATTAGCAACTAGATCCCACCCTTTTACAGTGAAACCGATAAAATGCAGCCGTAACTTCTACTTCAACAGTTTCTTTCCTCGCACTTCTCGACTGTGGAATTCTCTTCCAAATGATTGCTTCCCCGACGGCTACAATCTCCAGGAGTTTAAATGTAAGGTCAATAGACACCTCCTAACACACTAACCTGCTCCCATTCTATCAAACACTCTTCCCATCTGCCCAACCCTCATCCTCGGTATACTTACTCATCTGTCACTTTCCTCCTGACATTTCCTATGTCTAACCACTCCTTCTCTTTACCTTCCCCTATGTAGCCCCATGCGCAATAGTGGCAGTGGAATGCCTTGCTTGGGGTGAAATGATTAAAAAAAAAAAAAAGGACTCGGTTATATATTTTGCGGTAGACTGGTTGCTAGCCAAGGCTATAGAACCCAATCTGTCCTATTATTTAACCCATAACTGGAGAGAAGAGACGAATTAATACCTTTCCCAAGGGTATTTGTGCGAAAGTGAATGCCATGAATTCAACTGGAATTCGAACTTGGCTACCCGATTTATCCTTTCGAGTCGATATCCACTGCAGATCTGGTACGGCTCTTAAATTTGTGAAGTCTAGGTGCCAAACACACTAACCTGCTCCCATTCTATCAAGCACTCTTCCCATCTGCCTAACCCTCATCCTCGCTATCCTTACTCATCTGTCACCTTCCTCCTGACATTCCCTATGTCTAACCACTCCTTCTCTTTACCTTCCCCTATGTAGCCGCATGCGCAATAGTGGCAGTGGAATGCCTTGCTTGGGGTGAAATGATTAAAAAATATATATATATATATTTGTATAAAAGACAGAGAGAAGTCACATGACGTCGATGAGAAAGTGAGTGAAGACGAGCTGCCATGTCAGATTCGATTATATTGCGAATCCTGCTTTGGATTTTGTCGAGAACCTCAAGATGAATAGCGGAAGCCCCCGACCAGTATTCAATGCACGGAAGAATGGTAGGTTTATATAAAATGGTAGGTTTACGTGCAAAATGGATTCTGATGAGAAATCCATCCTGTCCCGACACAGTTAACCAGCCTTTCTATCAGTAGATGCAGCTATAGATTCGATGTAGTCATGCCATTTAAGGTCGTTTGAGAGAGTGAGGCCAAGGAGGCACATTGTGTTGTTTTCTAGGAGAACATTCATTGTGACGTTAGGTAAGAAAGTTTCTCTATGTGGATTAAAGGAGAGCAGCTCCGTTTTGGAGGCATTAAAATTTATAATTTACGATCCTTTAATCATTAAATTTAAACTTGTATTTATATATTACAGTATACGTATGTCCACTGCAGCTGAAGTGTTAATTAGATGCAATATTCCTCTTAGCTGGACAATTACCATTGTTGTCATTCACCAGTGGTCTCCTTCTTGTATCAGTGTAGTTGTTCACAGTTTTCAAATGTTGTTGTTGTCTATCCGGACTTTATATGTTCCTAGTATATGCCAGAAAAAAAAACTTGACCATCTACTTCGAAGATAGAATGTTTCATATTTCTGGTTCCATTAATTTTTCAGTGTTTAAACGATGTTAAATCCTGTCCGTGTCTCATAGCTGCAACTACACTGTTACAGCTACACAACCTCTTTACCTATTATGTCACATACGTTTTCCAGCTGAATTAATTACTATAAGTGGGAAAGGTTGAACTGCTATCCCATAAATCTTTATAAATTACCATCACTACTGTAAAGAACACTAACAGCTACTGGAATTCAGAAACTTATTTTCATGAAAAATTGTTTTAAATGAAAGTCTTTATTAATTTCAGTTGATATTTATACACGCTGCTCGATCAATGACTGCCGAATGTTTCCTTATAAAGAAAAGTTCAATATTAGCATTACCGTAGTATTTGAAAATTAATTATGTTTAGCTAAATCTGACACGACGTTATATACAAGGGGTGGACAAAATAACGGAAACACATTGAAATTTCAAGCTAATTTATTTCATTATGAGGCAGGATCGTTTTTGACAGTAATTACAGATTGAATTCAATGTGGGATCGATCGACTCATACAAGGTTTGAATTTGCATTTAATTTAGATTATGAAATCATTTGTTGTCGAGTTGTCTAAGACGCACCAGATCAATTGGTGGCATCCCCTATGTTGTTAGGGATTTCAGGTTCGAATCCTGCCTAATGACACACATTTTCTTAACACAAATTCTCATAAATAATCAAGCTGGTAGAAATATATATATATATATATATATATATATATATATATATATATATATATATATATATGTATGTATGTATGTATGTATGTACTGCTTAATTAAAAACAGAATATCTACTCAAATACGAGTATCCATTAAAAATAATGTTCAAAGAAGTAAATTGTAAAAATGTTTGAATTGTTTCCAGAGAAATTTCTATCCATTCTTCAGCTAAAACAGTCTAAATCTTTTGTCAATGATGTTGGTGGAGGATATCGACTCCTCAGTTGTTTTTTCTAAAATGAACCATAAATGTTCAATGATGTGGAGATCTGGGGACTGTTGTAGCTAGTTAATATGCTCTACTTCCCTAGAATGTTCCTCGCGCACTTCAGTTATAAATTTAACAGTATGAAGGGGTGGATTATCATCCTGAAAGATGAAAAACAGTTCCTGAACCATTGGATGAAGTTGATCACTTAAACTTCTTAAATAGTCCTGACTGTTGATTTTAATAAGCATTTAAATAATATCTGAAAAAAGAAAGCCAACAATTTTAGCCAAAAAAAGAAAATGAAGTTGTACTGATATTAAATCAACAAACATAAAAAATAAACAAGCTTTTGACAGACTTATCAAATTTTCCGAATTATGCTATTATGATACTAGCTGTTTCCATTATTTTATTCAACCCTGTATGTGCTGGAACATTACGTTCTAACAATTTCCCATATGAAGAGAGTTTCTTCTTCTTTTATGTGCCCTGTCCTTTCAGGACGTAGGCGATCATGGCCCTCCACATCTCCCTGTCCCTGGTGGCTCTTAGTATGCTTTCTCCTGTAACACCACGCAACACCCGTTCTGTCATCCACCTGCTCAGGTCCTTCAAATATGTTATCCGCTGCTTTCCTCTGTCTCTTTTTCCTCTCTATCTGGCCTGTTAGTATCAGGTTCTCCAAGCCCTCCTTCCTCATTGCACGTCCCAGGAATTTCAGCTGTCTCTTCCTGAGGCTCAGTATTAGTTTCCTTTTCGTTTTCATCCGAAACCTCGTCATTGCTCACATGCTCGGTCCATGATATCCGCAGCATCCTTCTGTAGAACCACATTTCAGCTGCTTCAAGATTTTCCTTCATCTTCGAAGATATTGTCCAACATTCACTGCCATATTGAAGAACCGACATCACATAGCAATCCAGTACTCTCCTCTTTGTTTCTAGTGAAATTGTCCTGTTTCTTAATACTTTACTCAACTTCTGGAATGCTTCTTTCGCCATGCCAGTTCGCCTTCGGATCTCAGTGTCTCACATTCCGTCTTCTCTTAGAACACTTCTTAGGTATTTAAATTTCTGTACCTGCTTGATTTTAGAGTCCCTCTCCTGTAATTGGATGTGCGTTGTGGTACAGTGGATATCGGCTCGGAACGAGAAATCGGGGAGCCGAGTTCAAATTCCAGCTGAATCCATTGTATTCACTAACGCGCAAATACCCTTGGGAAAGGTATTAATCCGTCTATTCCCCCCAGTTATGGGTTAAATAATAGGACAGATTGGGTTCTATAGCCTTGGTCGGCAACCAGTCTACCGCAGAAAGCAATGGCAACCTACTGCGGGATAATCTTCTGCCCAGTCAGTCATGTCTCGAAAGAGACATGATCGCCCAGGCGTGTATCACGTATGACACTTAACTGACTGACTCCTGTAATTGGCATTTTGGGCTGCCTTTTCTGCTGATGACCATGCATTCGGTTTTCTTGTAGTTTATTTGTAGTCCTTTCTTGTCACTCTCTTCAGCTACCTTCCGTAGGACGTCTTGTAGTTTTCTTTCTGTGTTTGCTATCAGCACTGTATCATCTGCGTACCTTATATTGTTTAAATTGTGGCCTCCGATGACGAATCCTGGCATAACTTCTGGAGTTCTCAGAATAGTCTCGCTGTATAAGTTGAATAGATCCGGTGAAATGACGCATCCTTGTCTTACGCCCCTCTCAATCTTAGTATAATTGCTGAATTCGTTATCTGTCCGTAGGCAGGCAGTTTGCTACCAGTAGAGATTCTTGAGTACTCTTAGGTCTTTCCCAAATATGTCAAGGCTGCTAAGCATCTCCATCAAATCTTTGTGGCGTATTTTGTCAAACGCCTTTGCATAATCAATAAAACATAGGTACAAGTCCTTCTTCATTTGTATTGCCCTTTCAGAGAGCATTCTAATCATAAATATGGCATTCCTTATTCCAGTGTCTTTGACGAAACCGCACTGTTCTCGTCTTATCTCTGGCTTGATACCTGTTTAAAAAAAACAGCATTTGAAATCCTAACTTATTATCTAAGTTTGGGAACTATTTTAGGTATTAGGCAAAGCTTATTTGTGTTAAATGACATTACTACTTCTCTCTCTACTTTAAAGTAAATAAAAACAGCTTGCTCTTGAAATGAAAATAAAAACCCCTTTCCAATGTCAATAAATTAAAATATGTTTTTTATTACAGCATGTGTTGATTTTTGAGAATAATACTAAAACTCGTAAATACAGAAAATTGTATGATGGATATAACTGGTAAAGACATTGCTGAGAGTTATAAGGGCAAAGTACGAATCATGTAAACTCATGGCAATAGTCACATTCAATATACGCCAGACTAGTGTGTACTACTCACGAATTCCCTGACCGAGGTCGAGGGGCCTGATTGAGGGACTGATATGTCCCGGAAAGGGATATATATATATCATTCGAGTTAGTTTAGCAGTTTAGTCAAATGTAACCGGGTAGGACAATCTATTACGTAGATGTAATGGACGGTACTCGTCGTATGCAGTATCCTGAGATGTAGACCAATAGTCGTCGACCTACGGAGGTAGACTTCTAGTATTAGTAGACTTCTAGTGGTAGACCTCTATGCGTCCTCGCCTTAGTCTTTATTTATGGTTGACACCAGCCAAAAACCTTACTGTGAGGGGGAATCAAGGTGTATGCATATTCATTACATATTCATTACATCAGGGACAAAGACAGTGCTTTGGGACTCTCGCTATCTTATCAATATTTGTTTGTTCGTTTTTACCTGCATTTATATACGTTACATTATATACGTTACATTTATATACGTTACGTTATATACGTTACATTTGTATACGTTACATTTTGTATACGTTACATTATATACGTTACATTTATATACGTTACAAATTAAAAGAAGCGCAAATGACAAAATTAAAAACTTTCGGATTTTGACGTAATTTTGGCGTCTTTTTTTTCGTTCAAACCCGTGAATTTGTATTGCTCATGCTAAGTTTCGAAAAAATACGGCATAAAATTCACTATTTTTTATCCATAATGTTGAATGTGTTACAATTCTTCAACGTTTTAGCAAGAAAAATCTCATGTTGATGTTACAAATTACTACAAAACGTTGTTTTATTTAAGATGGAATGATCTATTATGACATGTGTAACACAATTTTGATACCGGAAAAAAAAGGGGGAGAAGAGAGAAGAAAAAGAGAAGGAAGAGAGATAATAATTGAAATTTTTCTTTTGTTCCTTCATCTTCGGCCACTGGAGCCAGGCGAGAATTATGTTTAGACCACCCAAGGAAGATAGATAGCTTTTTTATGACTCAAAGATTCTTATCGCAAAAGTTTTTTCGCTAAAAATGAGTTTCTCCTTTATTAAAAAATTTAACGACCATTGATAGAAACGAGAGCTGTCTAAGGAATGGGGCATGGTGGACTTTATGACCCTAGTGACAGCCGCCTCCCGCTGAGAAAGAGAGACAAATTTCCAAGAAATACAGTTTCCTGGTTCCTTGTGGAATTTAGCAACGCTGAGAATTAAAGAAGAAACATATGATTTTCTTTTTGACCGAAGCTAGATAATTTCTTATAACAACTGAAATGAAACACACACACACACACACACACACACACACACACACACACACACACAGAGGTGAAACGATCACACACTGAAAGCGAAAAGGCAACAAGAATGATAATTAAAATTTGACTTTTGGGCTGACACACGCCCCTCGGTTGGTGGTGGTAGGAGGCACTTATACGGGAGGGGAAGAGACGGTGTTGATCAGATGACCAATGAAAAAGCGCGACTATCGATCGGTCATGAACATTTTGGGCGTCGACACGAAGTACCGGTGGCGAAGGGGGTTCATACATGTCTTTCATTTGTATTTATATAAATTGTATTTGTTTTCAATTTTTCTTGACGAATTGTTCACCTATATTGCATATGACCCATTATTGTACCTAATTAGGTTACAACAAAATTTGTATTTTATATGAATACCACCTTATGAAAATTGAGATTTAGTAGAGTGACGAACCCGTATCATAGATTCGGTGGGGGACTGTATCATAAATTTGAATGGGTGCATGAGACCCTTTGCAACAGATATGCTGGCAGTACATACCAAATGTAGATACAGGATGTTATAATTTATTTTTTAAATTTTAAGTAATAGGTTGCTATCTTAAAATAGTTTACGGCACAATTTACAGATTAACAGATAAAGCTGAATAGATAATCTCATACAGTTAACTACATTAAGAACAATCATTTGTGTTCACTAGATAATTGTTCAAATCTAAACTTACTTATAAATGAAACTTTGTCTCTGTGTGTGCATGTGTGTGTGTGTGTGTGTGTGTCCGTTACCTATAGACTCCGAAACGGCTGAACCGATTTTCTTGAAAATTTACACAATTGTACTATAAGCGTCTGCGAGTGTTCTTAGCTAGGTTTTGTGTCGAGGTACCCCCGATAAATATCGAAAATCGATAATCAAAAAAATCGGTTTATAGAAGGAGTGGTCCGATTTTAATCAAATTTGATGCACTCATAGAAAAGACATAAGAAATGATATTCAGAAGTTTCAAGGTTGCAATTCTTAGAATAGTGCAGAAAATCAATAATATATATCTATAAAAGGCAAGATGTTTGTGTGTGTGTCTGTTTATCTGCCTGTATGTCTGTATTTTTTTCAGCCCTTTTATTTTAGTTTTTGCTTTGGGTTTGGCTTTAAGTAGGTATAATTGTAATTCTTAGTCCCAGCCATGATACCATTTACTCAGAGGACTTATTTAGCCTTCAAAATTCAGTTTACGATGAAAAAAACTTATTTGATATCGATACCAGGAAATCAAAATTTGACTTACATCCATTCATTTTTCTTTCAGTCCACGGTTTCGCTTTAACTGGAAACAACTATTGCTTTTTAGACTTTCGTGCCAACGTCCAAAGAGTCTGAGCTCCAGGACCATAGATTAGTTTTAAAGCTTTCATTACACTCGAGCAACGCCGGGCTATACTGCCAGTGCTTTATAAAACTTTCAAATGAAAGTTTGATCATGACCAGCTTACAAGTGAAAACATATCTACATAATAGGACATGACACAATGAAAGTATCACAGACCCAGTTGTATTCATGCAATTATGTAAATTAGGAAAATGACCCTTAAAAATACCACCTGTGACATGTTGATTTACACTTTTTTCCAACCTTTTAAATTGTTGACCTCTATAACCAACATCATCCTGACATTTTGACTTGTTGCACACATCTGTTTTAAGTTTTTAATTAAGCATGATTGGGAGTCCTGGGCAGTGCTTGGTGACCCTTGCCATTTTATCAACATTAACATTTGCTTTGTTTTTTTTTTGTTTTTTTTTCTGTATTTGTATATGTTACAAATTAAACTAAGCATAACTAACATAACATATTAAAGGATGAAAAATATTTTGCGGATTTTGACGTCATTCTGGGGTATTTTTTAAAAATCTGAATCTGTGAATTTATTTTGCTCATACTAAGTCTTGAAAAAACACTATATTGAAGTCCCTATTTTTATTATCCGGTTGAGCGGGGTCTGTTGACCTTGGTTGGTGACTCACATAGTGTCGATCATGAATAAATAGCGTTTGGACGCTAGTCGAGATGACAACTCCGCGGATTTAGAGGAGTAAACCTCGATAAACTATCCTGCTATTTCCTTGGGTAGTAGTAGTTCATGTGGCGCCCAACGTAAGAGTGGTAGCGGTTCAGAGAACAGCGTGGTTGTGCGGATGAGCATCTACATGACAACGGACAAGCACATCGCTCCAGTTGGCGGCGAATTGTAGCGAGATGGTGACTCGACAAATACCCATCCCCTTTGGAGGGGTTGGCGTTAGGAAGGGCATCCAACCGGAAAAATTTTCATATGTCATGTCAAATCCAGATATAGTTAGTAACAACGGGGCCGGAACTAATAGTGAAGGCGTCGTTCATGGTTGGGTGGGTCACTCTGTTGTGGGTCCCATCAGACCGTTAATGAACATCAGACCTGGACGGCATAGCAGAACTTCCAACCCTCGAACACGGGGAAAAAGGGAAGTAAAACCGGATAGAAGAAGAAGATGAATGTGTTAAAATTCTTCAACTTTTTAATAAGTTAGAATGTACGTGGGTGGTGCAGTGGATATCGGCTCAGAATAATAAATCGGTGAACTGAGTTCAAATTCCAATTGAATTCCTTGCACTCACTTACGCGCAAATACCCTTGGTAAAGGTATTAACCCATCTCTTCTCTCCAGTTATGAATTAAATAACAGGACAGATTGGGTTCTATAGCCTTGGCTGGCAACCAGTCTACCGCAGAAAGTAATGGCAACTTTTTGCAGGATAATCTTCTGCCCAGTCAGTCATGTTATTTTCGAGACATGATCGCCCAAGCGTGTATCATATATGGCACTTAACTGACTGACTGAATCTCAAGTTGATGTTAAAAATTGCTGCAAAACATTGTTGATTTATTGAAAATTGAATGAGCTATCATGACAGGTCTCTAATTTTTATTTATATAAATTGTATTTGTTTTCCATTTTTCTAGTTGAATTGTTCACCTATATTGCATATAGCCCATTATTGTACCTAATTAGGTTACAATAAAATTTGTATTTTATATGAATACCACCTTATGAAAATTGAGATTTACTAGAGTGACGGACCCGTATCATAGATTCGGAGGAGAGTACGATACCCTTGCACCGACCCTAAATATACGCATCACATGAAACACACACGAGTAACAACTATATTTAAAATCTCAGTTCTCAAATAAATTTATCCGCATTTTGAAATCTTCATTAACAAATGTTAAGTTTTATCTTATTTGGATAGAGTTAGTCTTATTGCCTTTCTTGTGGCCATATCACGTCGAAACATTGTTTCTCGCGTGATCTACTAACGTTAGGCAACTCTAAGCCTGTTCAGTACCTAGATGGTTGACCACTCAAGAATACCAAGTTCTGTAAACTTGGATGTGAGGGCTGTGTAATGGATAACAGTTCGGAATGAAGAATCAGAAGGCTGAGTTCCAATTGCAGTCGAGTTCATTGTCTTTACTTCCGTAAATACCCTTAGGTGACCATGAATCGAGAAGAGACATCATCACTCTAGGGGCATTCAAAGGCTTAGAAGAACAACAAGTAGGAGGAGGAGGTGAAGGAGGAAGGAGAAGAAGAAGAAGAAGAAGAAGAAGAAGAAGAAGAAGAAGAAGAAGTCTTCTTTCCTAATCCTTGATCACTTACTATTCGTACTAGTAGGAAATATGCGACTATCTCGGTCCCAAGATTCAAAATGACTGAACTCTTTTCAGTAGGTAATTGAAACTGCTATAATTTAAATGGATAATTAATTCGAAATAATGGCCACATATTTAAGCGCATTTCTCATTTAGATTGGATTTAGCTTACGATTCGCAGAGGAACAAGATTTTTTTCTGAAAACTTGACAATTCCTCATAATTTTCTCCAAAAATGACCATAAATGTTTTCATCATTATACAGTTGAAATGGCTCGATATGATCTATGCTAACATTTTTCTATGATAACATTTTCTTTTGCGTCTCTTGCTTGTGGAACTCTCTTCTGTCTTCTTGTTTTACAATCAACCATCAGAAATTTTAATGCACTGACAATCGTCATCAATAATACATTTTATCAGCTTATTTCACTCTCAGTAATTCTTGTGTCTACGGCTATATCGTGTTGAATGCACCAGTTCCCGTCCGATCACCGAAGTTAAGCAAAATCTGAGCCTGGTCAGGACTTAAATGGGTGACCATTTGGGAATACCAGGTGCTGTAAACTTAAGGACTAAGAATGGTCCACCGGTCCTCCAGGTTTGGGGTTTGGGGATTGGGTACAGGGTTAACAACCCTGCCCCGTAAAAAACAGTTACAGAAACAGCAACAAAAAGTTGCTGCCCTATGCATCCATTGGGTGTGATGGATAAATGATGATGATGATGAATTCTTGTGGTTTTATCGCCTTGCTCGGGGAAAATGATTCAAAGAAATATCTAAACTTTTAAAGTATTTTTTGGAAAGTATTTCTTTCTTTACACACCCGTCCCTCTCTAGGCCATTTAATTAAATTTGCCGAGATACGTCGAAGTTGGTAGGAGTTGCTCCAGCAAGGAAATAAAAACTGAGATGAGCCCAGGGTCTATTTTACCTAGTTCTCTTCATCGGCATATTTTTCTCAGCCGAGCAAAATTAATCATTATAGTTCAACACCTCACCGCCCATAAACTATTCTCAGGCAGACAGTATGGCTTCCGCTTTTTCAGGTCTATTGTCGATATGCTAACGACCATCACCGAGTACATATACCAGGCCCTCAATAAGTCCGGCGAAGCTCGAGTTGTTGCCCTGGATATCTCCAAAGCCTTTGATAGGGTCTGGCAAACCGGCCTTCTGCGCAAGTTACAAGGTTATGGTATCACTGGACGCTTGCTTGGTTTGATCCAATCTTTCCTATCAAACCGCATAATGAAGGTCGTCTTAAACGGGCATGCCTCCACATCCTACCACACGAACGCCGTGTCCCCTAGGGTTCTATCCTAGGCCCAACGCTCTTTCTGATCTTCATAAATGATCTCCCTGACGTGATAAAATCCCAAGTAGTCATCTACGCTGATGACACCACCACTTACTCTCGTCTCGGTAAGAAATCTGGTGAGGCGGACAAAGATATCCTCGCTGCTGATCTTGATCTCGCTGCTAGACCTACACTGTAGTAGATTGGAGTAAGAAATGGCTTGTAAATTTGAATGCTACTAAAACGAAGATACTATGTCAACCACCACAGGCATTCCCCTCCTAACCCGCCATCGGCATGGATCAAGCAATACACTGCGCTTCACTGGCCTCGCCCTCTCTTCCGATCTCAAGTGGAACCATTACATTGAATCAAAAGCTAAATCCACTGCTAGGAAGGCTGGGTCACTGTGTCGGGCCAGGAAGTCTTTCCCGTTTGAGTTCATCTTGCACATATACAAATCAACCCTCCGACCGTGTATTGACTACTGATGTCATATCTGGTCGGGCGCCCCTGCTATTCATCTCAGGGTTCTCGACAGACTCCAAAAAAGAATCTGTAACGTGATCGGTCCCGACCTAGCAGCTCTACTTCAGCCACCAACGGGATGTAGTGTCCTTCTGCCTCTTCAACAAATATTTTCATGGCTTCTACTCCTACAAGCTTAGTTCACTGGTGCCCCCTCCACACGAAATGACTCGAGCAACCAAACTGGCAATAAGGTTTTTGCAGTGAGATCAACCAAAACCACTTCTACTCCAACAGCTACTTTTCTCGCATTTACCGCCTTTGGAACTCCTTTCCGTATACTTGCTTCCTTAATGGCTCCAATCTCCAAGAATTTAAATGCAATGTCAATTCCCATCTCTTATCCACTTGACTCCAGTCCTTATCTCGTCCTTTCCCCATCCCCACCCCGTGTATCTTGTTCTCTTCCTTTCTCACTCTACCCTCGCAACTGTCTTCACACTGGTATTCCCATTCCTTCTCTCGTCCTTTCCCCATCACCCCGTGTATCTTGTTCTCTTCCTTTCTCACTCTACCCTCGCAACTGTCTTCACACTGGTATTCCCATTCCTTCTCTTGCCCTTTCTCCGAAAACCCCAATAACTGGTTCGTCTTTCTCTTCGCTCTCCTCCTGCTTAAACTTTCACTCTTCTTTTATGTAGCCCTCTGAGCATCAGTGGCGGTACCGCATTGCTTGGGGGAAAACTATTTAAAAAAATAAAACAATTATAGATGTTTACCTAGTTTGAATATCCAAGGGCTGAGATTTGTGTTTAAATTAACTAAACCTGTTTGCGACCTCCAGTTCTTTGGTGTTGATATGTTGCGTACAAGTGACCCATCTTATGGTTAGTAATTTTGCCTCTTCTTAGCGTGTTTTGATTGTCATTGGAGAAGTTTCTTGAAGAGTAAACAGTTCTAAGTGCAGCATGTACAGTTTGTCTTCACAAATCCGACAGACTATGTATTGTGGATGTTACCTTAAAGGAGAAATTGTGTTTATTCACCCATTAGCAGCAGGAAGCAGTCTGCTTTTCTTTACTTTTTAGTTTTTTAAATAATTTTCTCCCCAATAAAAGGCTCAAGAGCCACTCAAGCGTTACTGAATGAATCTATTTGAATGTATGAGGAGTAGGTAAGAGGTGCAGTTTATGAGAATATATGGAAATGATAACGGTTGTTAACCCTAGATTTGAAGAGGTTTCTATTGTTGTGATCGAGAAAGCATCCTCTCGGGAGTCTGTTCTGTAGAGTAGTATTTCTTGTGAAGATGCTGTCCGAATAGAACTTCCTTTTTACTAATGGAATACAAAAGGAATGGTGATGATTCGTCCCAGGGCGGGTCTTGCCTGTAAAGGTCAGAACTGGTGAAACTAAGGAACGCCGTTGGTCAGAACATTTGCCATAGAAATAAAGATAGCAAACGTTCTATCGAATGTAAAAAGAAAATATTTCGTGGAGTCGTCACCAAACTTGATTTTGGTTGATGAGTGTAAAAATAAAAAACACACACAAAAAAACAGCCGATATGAATAGAATGGATGGATGGAGACAGTTTGAATTTGAAGCAATGTTCTCTCTACATCGTTAAGCTCTGGACATAATTATGGTAATGGTAAGATTAGCCGTTTCTCAATAAGTAAATATTTGGGATTCATTCACTGAGATTCCAGTACTGATTTCGGTTGAAATTTGTAAAATCTTTCTCTTAAAACAGTTTTTCTGGACAATATTTTTTTCAAGTCCAGTAGCTGTTATCACTCTTTCTAGTATTGACGAGGGTTTGCTTCCTAACCTTTTATTTGAAGTCGTGTGGAACTTAGCGGATGTGCGTTGTGGTGCAGTGGATATCGTTTCGGAACAGCAAATCGGGAAGCCGAGTTCGAATTATAGTTAAATTCCTTGCATTCACTTACGCACAAATGCCCTTGGGAAAGGTATAAATCCGTCTCATCACTCCAGTTATGGGGTAAATAACAGGACAGATTGGGTTCTATAGCTTCATTACCGCAGAAAGCAATAGCAACCTACTGCGGGAAAATCTTCTGCCCAGTCATGTCTCTTTAAGTCCAGCAATTTTCCCTTTCGCACTTTTTGGCCAATGGAGGCGATTATTTACATTTGCTCAGGAAAACATCTAAGATCTAAGATGTTTGCTGAATTACATCACAGAAATCAAATCACACGTGTCAAACTCGACTAAAATATTTTTTATTAAAAAAAAGCGTGTATCACGTATGGCACTCAACTGACTAACTGTAGAACGTTGGCATCTTATGTTGTTATTTTCTCTACGGGTTACATACTATCCATTTTAGTTGTTGCTGTTGTTGGTAGTCCTCAAGGGTTGTGGTTTGTCTTATTTGGCAGGCTTCTTTGTTTGTGATCCTGTAGCGCCACAAGAAAGAATGGTTTTTATCAAGACCCACGGGTTTCAATTGTTCAAATCAGTTTTAATTATGTACAGTGTATGCGTATTGTGCGTTGTGGTGCAGCGGATACTGACTCAGAACGACAAATCGGGATTCCGAGTTCGAATTCCAGTTGAATTCCTTGCATTCACATATGCACAAATACCCTTGGGGAAGGTATTAATCTGTTTCTTCCCTCCAGTTATGGGTTAAATAATAGGACAGATTGGGTTCTATAGCCTTGGCTGGCAACCGGTCTATCGCAGAAAGCAATAGCAACCTACTGAGGGTTATAATCTTCTGCCCAGTCAGTCATGTCTCTTTCGGGACATGATCGCCCAAAACGTGTTTCACGTATGGCACTTGACTGACTGATGCTTATTGTATTCGCATATTTTTATTTCTTGTTTCTTTTTTTTTTTTTTCTTTTTTGTTTCTTATATGTAGATTTTCACTTATTCCTCTCCTTACCATCAAACGACACATGATAATGTTTTCCTGCGATATGGGAATATTTCACTTACCTTTTCTTTTATCTTTTACATTTTCCCACATCATTCTCAACCGGTTAACTTAATTTTCTGCTGTATTAGAATTTGTTGCGATGGGGATACAAACAAATGCATTTTGTTTTCTTTATAAACATATTATCTCACTTCAATCATCGCGGGGAATTTTTTAGATTTTAGTACGACAGTTGTTTTTATTCCTCTCCCTATATGAAATTGCAAATATGGGCTTCCATATAACTTTCATAAACAATATCACTTATTAATGATTGTTGCATGGAATATGCAGAGTGATTACGATGTTACGGTAACAATTAATAATGGTCGCGTCATTAAAACAAGTCCAAGTAACAAGATGAAAAAATGAGACCAAAGTTTCGACATATTTCAATTAGTCAGTCAGTTGAGTGCTATAAGTGATACACGCTTTGGGCGATCATGTCTCGAAACAGACATGACTGACTGAGCAGAAGATTATCCCGCAGTAGGTTGCCATTACCTTCTGCGGTAGACTGGTTACCTACCAAGACTATTGAACCGAACCCAATCTGTCCTATTATTTAACCCGTAACTGGAGGGAAGAGACGGATTGATATCTTTCCCAAGGGTATTTGTGCGTAAGTGAATGCAAGGAATTCAAATGGAATTCGAACTCGGCTCCTCGATTTGTCGTTCCGAGTCGATATCCATAGCACCACAACGCACATCCTATTCCAATCAGAGCAGCATAAAACAAAGCGTTTAGCGATGATATCAAATGTTAAAAGTGGCACAGCACTGTTCTAAATCAGATGATAAGTTTTAAAACTTTCTGATTCTGTATTTGAATCTGCCATAAAATAAACACTTTTTAGATCCGATATCCCACTATGGGGAAATTGATATCAGCTCGGAATGAGCAGAGTTCGAATTCGAGTTAAATTTGTTGCATTCACTAACGCACAAATACCCTTGGGAAAGGTATTAATCCATCGCTTCTCCCTCCAGGTATTGGTTAAATAGTTGGACAGATTGGGTTTTGTAGCCTTGTTTGGCAACCAGTCTACCGCAGAAAGAAATGGCAACATACTAAGGGAAAATCTTCTGCCTAGTAGTCATGTCTCGAAAAGAGACATGATGGCTCAAGCGTGCATCACGTATGGCAATGAACTGACTGACTACCCCACTGTAAACATTTTTCTTTTGATTTTAAAGACACACCGTTTATGCATTACCGTTTATGAGTATCAAGGTTCGATCACTCACTCGTTCAGGAGTATCGTGTATCAGTCATCGGAAACTGAGAGTTTGTTCGGAGTATAAGCCAGGATAGTAATCGAATTAGACACACATGTCGTGAGCTAGTCTTTGTTGTTTTCATCGCTGGTCGGAGGCATCGCTGTTGATGGGCTGGAAAAGCAGAGTCGGGTCTGCCTTCGAGGGCGGAAACATCATTGGTTTTATAGCCGTTTAGTGACTTAGAAACGGCAGGTGCGAAAACCAGGTGGGCTTTTTTGATAATTGCTTAATGCCTGAAACTAACATTTGCCATGCAATATTGATTTCCATTTATTTCCATGCTGAGTGACTTTATCAAGGTTAACGCGTCAGGTAAGATAAGTTTTCCTTTTGTCTCTATGCATATTGTCCTTTTATATATATATATATATATATATATATATATATA
This sequence comes from Ascarosepion bandense, assembly GCA_037127315.1. NCBI lineage: Eukaryota > Metazoa > Mollusca > Cephalopoda > Sepiida > Sepiidae > Ascarosepion > Ascarosepion bandense. The sequence goes on from JBBBDQ010000927.1 coordinate 9,762,237, forward strand.
TATATATATATATATATATATAGGTATTGAATAAAATAAAAATACAAAACAAAATAAAAACTATGAAATAAAATAAAAAGTACAAAATAAAATAAACATAAAAATCTCCCAGGAGTCCTCTGACAGGAAAGACAATTTGCGCATGTGCAAAAAGAGAGGCTTCCTGGCGCCAAAAATAAACTTTTTCTGTTGGACTTTGACTAGTAAAAATATGCCGACTGTTCGGGAAGGAATTTCCCCAACAAGAGGTCGTTGGAATCAAAAAATAAATTCAGTGTCCAAACTGTCCCTCTAGTGTCTCTGTATCTTTCCTTTTCTCTTTGCCTATTTATTTCAGGAGAGAAAGACATTAAAAAAAGTCTTCGATGTTTAGGTGAAATAACCAACTCAGCAGTAATAGCCATAACATCCATAATGGTGAGCCTCTCTTTTTGCACATGCGTAAATTGTCTTTCCTGTCAGAGGACTCCTGGGAGATTTTTATATTTATTTTATTTTGTACTTTTATTTTACTTTGTATTTTTATTTTATTTCGTAGTTTTTATTCGATTTTGTATTTTGATTTTATTCAATCCCTACATATATATATAAATGTGTGTGTGTGTATGTGTCTGTATATATATATATATATATATATATATATATATATATACACACACACACATATATATATGAATAAAATAAGTATATATATATAGTGTGTGTGTGCGTGTGTAAATATATATAAATATATATATCTTTACATAATTTATGCATATATATATATATATATATATATATATATATATATATATATATATATATAATATAAATAATAAATATAATAAATAAATATAAATGATATATATGTATATATTGTGCGCGTACGCACACGCATTCACACCCTATTCCTAATAGGTAAATTTTAATATTTTACCTCCTGTTCAACTGTGTATTTCTCAAAATACGTCCATGTGTACACTGAATATATACTGAAATCACATAACAGTTAAGTCTGGAGGAGATCTTTAGGAGTTTGGCTCATTCCACGTGTTGTTTCAAAAAGAGAAAGACGAGAATACAGTTTGTTCGTTTTTGTCTTGTCTTGGCTGAGGCGGAAGTGACATATGGCGTATCTGGAAAGACAAGTATTCAGTTTGTTTTTTGTCTCGTCTTGGCTGAGGCAGAAGTGACGTACGGTGTTTCTGATTGGACGCTCGATATTTCATAGCTGGCAGTTACAGTTATAAATCAGTTGTTGTGTGCTTGATGATTACAGGATCGCCTGCTGGAATAAATTTGTTCCGGTTGGGTCTCTTTGGGTGAACAATATGATGTTGAAAGACCCGAAACTTGTTATGATCCCAAAGCATAACATCACTGATGAGGCGATTCGGTGCACTTGTAGGAGTGTATTCATGATGTATATCAGTGTATTCATTTTGTTAATCATTTTAGTTATTTAAAAATATATATAAAATGAAAATATCTCTTTTCAAATTGATTCCATTTGCTTTTAGTTTCGTTTTAATTATGTACTTCCACTCATCTTTGATAACTAACTTTTAAATTGAATTTTTAAAAATAAAAATTTTTCTTGAAATTTTTATTTTAGTTATAATTGAAAGCTAAATGATTAAATTTACTATTTCAAGTAAGAAAAATACTGTGTTGTGGTGTATTTCAAACAGGAATTATATCGATTGGAATCTAAAGTTTTGAGATTTTAAAAAAAAATTCTATTTTTCGGCCATTTTTGAGGGGTCAACACATTTGTAAACAAAAGTTAATTCTCAGTTTTAAAAATCTTGCAAAAATAAATTATACATCTGTGACTCATTATTTTTAGAAAATTAGCAAGTTTAATGTTAAATTAATCTGATTTACACATTTACTTATTTATAGCATGAAATTTAGAATAAAACTATTACTTAAACACAGAGTTCAACTTTTTTACTTCTCTACCGTATGTGTTGACAGATTTATGGATGCCAGATAAGATAAAAGTGTATGGTGATCACAAGTGACATAATTGTACAAGTTTTTTCTGGTAATGGGAAGATACTCTGATACACATGACCTTTTAATTTACACAGAAATTACCGTGTAAAAAAAAAATCTTTAAAATGCACAAAAAAAAATCTTAAATTATTTTTAAAATAGAGAGGCAAAACGATTTGCATTAAACTTTTTAATTTTCGATTAGTAAATATAATCTTTGCTTAATAATTTTATAAACTAACTTCAACAATTCTTTGAAGAATTTCAAAAATATTTTTGAAACTTTATAAATTATTATAATTAAAAAAAAATGAAAACAGTTCTTATAAAATTTCATTATTAATCGAATAAAATTATCTTCAGACTATAATATTCTTAATTTATATTATTTGTTCAAGCAATTAAAAGTTTATCAAAATTAAATAACGTCATAGTTATATTGCATTTCTTATTTTATTATTGGGAGCAGATTTTCGGAAATAGAGGCAAAATGTTTTTAAAAAATAATAGATGATTTACATTCCCCAATGAGTCCTGAGTTTAACTAATAAACCTATTATCACGAAATCTAATTTCTTAAAATTTCATGAATTTACGTGGAGGTGGAGTAAAATAATATTTTTACCAAGATTTTAAAAAAATAATCATTTCAAAAATAATTTCATTCGTTTGTGAATGTCCTGAAAGTTTTATTAAAATCCAGCAATTATTTGATTTTTGCAAAGGATTTCCAAATTAGTGTTTGTCAATGGAAAAAACTGATATATGTAATAATACGTTTTCCATTGTAAAATCTCGTAACGATTTGGTTACCCGCTAACTCAAATCAAAACAAGATTTTTTTTTTACCAAAATTTCGAACGTGTTAGAAGGGATTAAAATTTTTTTTTAAATAATTTGATCTTTCCTCTTAATAATAATATAAACATTCCAATGGAAAAAGTTTGTTTTTATTAAGTTTGTGGCTTTTATTATTCATACTATTCTGTTTTTTAGCGATTTAGTGGAGGTACCTATTTGTAATCAATTCACCCCAAACAACAATAATGCCACTAAGATGCAAGGGGCTACTGCGAATGAAATCGAATAAAAACAATTTATAGGAAACCTGAAACCCAATCATAAGCAGGAAACTAGTGATAGACATCGGTAGCTATGGAGAGCGGGTTCTTTTCAACCGTCAGGGGTCACCACTGAAGCCGCGGGTGCGTGTTCCTTGTACGTCGGGGATTACCAATGTAGCCGTAGGGAGCTGGTTAATTTTATTTGATTCGACCTTGTGTCAGACATAATCGAACTCCCTACAGCTTACAAGTTTTATGCAGAATAATTTTCATCAGAATTATCAGAAGGTTGGTTGTCGGCAGATTGGAATGTGTCGAATTGTGTGGAATAGTGTAAGAATAAAATATACATTTTTCATGTTAAATAGAAATTTATTAAAAGGAAAGAATAGCACAAGTTGTATGAGTTAATGCGCAATTAGAAACATTATTAAGAAGTTAAGAGTAGAGTTCGTGTTCAATGAGAAAGTTAAAGGTATCAAAAGTTGAAGAAATTGTTCAATTACTACAATTGTTGAAAGAGTATATACGTACGTGCGTACGTATGTACACTACCGACCCTAAGTTTGGGACTACCCAAATTTTTTTCACAAAGTTTATAAAATTTCATTTTTAGCAGAATCAAATTCACCGAGTTTGTATTTTTTTTGTTATTCTTATGCAGATGTCAAGTAAAAAAAAGTATTCTTTTCAACTTTAAAGTAAACAATTACTCAGTTTGCTACTTGACTCCACTTATTGTGATCATGTTTTTGATTTATTCAGATATTATAATTACGATATAATTTATTTTTGTAAACCATATTACTACGGTATAAATGGCAAGGAAGAAACTGATTAGCATTGAAAAAAGAGCTCAGGTTGAAATTCTTTCGAAAGAAAGATATTTTGAACGTGTTATCGCTAAAAACTTAATCCTATCAAAAAATGGCGTGCATTATTACCTTCAACGACTTCGTGAAACTGAATTAAATATTGGCAGAAAAAGATCTGGTAGGCCCAGAGTAACATCTATTGTAGAGGATAGGCACTTGATCATATCTAACAAGAGGAATAGTAGAAAAAACCGTTCCGGAATTAACAATTGAAATGAATTCTACTCGGCAAAATCCAGTATTTGTTACTACTGTTAAGAGACGACTTCATTCTGCTGGGCTTAAAGGCTGTGTAGCAGTTAAGAAACCACTATTAAAGAAGGAGAATAAGGGATGAAATTGATCGTACAGTTCAAAATGAACTTCCTAAAAATGAACAAATGTTGTTTAAATGCTTGCAGGATGCTTGGAAATCAATTTTACCAGTTTATTTTTATAAGTTATTAGAAAGAATGCCAAGGATTTGCTCTGCAGTAATAAAGGCTCGTGGTGTTTTCTTTGATGAAAAGAAAATATGAATGAACTTTAATTAAATTTGAAATTACTCTATGTTAATTTTGGTTTGAATTATTGTACAACTGTGAGCCCCAATGAAATATATCTATATTTATTCTTCTAAGACATAAAATTTATTATTTCTTTCTCTTAGAGAATAAATCTAAGTGATCCCAAACTTTTGGTCGGCAGTGTATATATTAGCGTTTGTTCGGTAGGAGTGTCTTTGGATGGAGAAGAGGAAGTAAAAGGAATCAGTAAACGAGAAAGAAGGAGAAAGAGAACGAGGTGCGACCTGACCTTATCTCTGGGTCGATTTGAAGTTACATTTTAGTTGTTTCGTCTTGCGGCCCCCATGTGATTCTGTGTCTTGATGCAGATCGGAACCTTTTATAGTCCTTTTGAATTTAGCACTGGATCGCTAAGGCTTCGAGTATTGCAAGTCGCTCCCATTGGTCAAAATCAATTTAACACCTACTTGCGAAATCTGGTTTCTTTAAGCACATAGTCAATTCTTGTTCTATTTGGGAAAAACCAGGATTTCACATGTCATTATGAATTTTTCTAAAAGTGAAGAAGAGAGTTGATTTTAATCCTTAATTTCTTATCCCACTACACATCTACCCGTGTTAAAAAAAAAAAAAAAAAGACGAGCAGATCATAATAATTCGTTATTAACGTGTGAAAATTTTCCATTATTTGTTTCTTTTTCTCTGATTAAAATAAATAATCTATTTCCTGGTACTTTTAGAAATTTTTATAGAGAAAAGTTTTCAAGAGAATGTCCAAAAGATCGTTTCAAACCTTTTGTTCAACCGCAAAGACATGAAACTAAGATGCATTTACCAATTTCTTATGTGTTGTTGGTTGTGTTTTTTTTATTAAAATGTATTGCTAGTAATATATATATATATATATATTTTTTTTTTTTTTTTTTACAAAAATGTATTTCTGGTAACTTTTTTTTACTATGAAATGAATTTCTACACTTTCATAGTGTTTTGACGCCAGTTTGGGGGTTAACTATTTGCCCATTGCTGGGTACTATCTTTCTTGGCCAGAGGTGGTTCCACACTATTCAAAACCTCTTGATCAGAGGTTTTGCTTCCGGATGTGGTTTATCGTCATACCCAGGACGCCCGAACTGGAGATGCTAAGATTGCAAGTCTGAAAAGAATGCCTCTGTTCAATTGGCTTTTTTCCCTTATATTTTGGTTGATTAACTTTATACAAACAAATCCTGCTTTTAGGAAGATCTATTCAGTAATTTTTTTCATTTAATTTCCTGCGTTTTTAAAAAAACAAGTCTCTTTGTGTTACATGAATTTCAAAAGTTCTTTGCGGTTACCTGGATAGCTAAGGTCGTTCGTTCGAACATTCACACATTTCTCCGTCAAACAGGAAACAATTTTTTCAAGGTATCTAGTGTCAGACATTTTTTCAAAATGTCTTCCATAATCAGGAGTTTTTAAAATTCGCGTCATATTTTTTCTCAAGGTATCTGCAAGTGCAAGACTTTTTTAATATATCAACTTTATATGCTGTCACCCTCAGGACGTAGGCGATCATGGCTCTCCTAACTTCCTGTTCATTTGTAGCTCTTAATAATTTTTTTGTCTTTTTGTAATTTCTCTAAAACCCTGTCCCGCCATCCATTTACCCAAACACACTAAGTATGTTATGCATTGATTTTCTCTGTACCTCTTGCTTTCAACCTGTCTTGTGGGTATCAGATTTTCCAAGCTCTCTTTCCTCATTATCTTCCCCATAAATTTTAATTGGCTCTTCCTCGTGTTAAGAATAAGTTTAATTCTTGTTGCTCATATAATCGGTCCATGGTATCCCCAGTATCCTTCAGTAGAACCATATTTCTGTCGCTTCGAGTCTCTTCTTCATGTGTGGGGATATTGGCCAACATTTACTGCCATATCAGAGGATTGATATTACATAACAGCGGGCCTGTACGACACTACCACCTCCTTTAAATTTGTTGATTTTCAATTTTTTGAACTTTTCAGCGTAATCTTATCGATTATTACGTAAAGATTCTGATTATCAAAAAAAAAAAATTGGAAAAATTTTAATATTTAAACAATTTTGGTGGGGGCTCAATTTCTCATACAACGTTATAGTAAATAGATCCTCCACTTTGGAACCACTTGCGTTGGGGTCGCTTTGTTTAGGTTTTTTTTTGTTTGACGAATTCTTGCCCTTTTTTTATACTGAGAAACTGACCCCCACCCCCACCCCCAAGTTGTTCCAAATTTTATTTTGTCAATTGGAAGGTGTTTAGGGTGTAATCGATAAGCTCGCACTGAAAAACGTCAAACAAATTGATAATCAACAAATTTACAGGTGGTGGTAATGTCCTACTGGCGAGTGGTTCCAAAAAGGAGGATCGATTTACTATGACGTTGTATAAGAAACTGAGCCCCCCTCCTCTAAAAATGTTTAAATATTGAATTTTTTCCAAATTTTTTTTTTTTTTTTTTGTCAATCAGAAAGTTTAGGGTATAATCGATAAAATTGCACTGAAAAAAGTAAAAACAAAATTGAAAATAAACAAAATATAAAGGTGGTGGTAGTGTCGTACTGGTCCGCCGACATAACAGTTCAGTACTCTTTTCTTTGATTCTAATGAAATTTTCCTGTTTCTTAAGAGTTTGCTTTTGGAAGTCATTTTTTATCGATGTCTCGCTTTCGGTCCTCCGTTAAAGAATTTCTAGATATTTAAATTTTTTGTATCGGCTTGATTTTGTTCTGTGGATGTGCGTTGTGGTGCAATGGAATGAGAAATCGGAGAGCCGAGTTCAAATTTCAGTTGAATTCGTTGTATTCACTTACGCGCAAACAGCCTTGGAAAAGGCATGAAGCCATCTGTTCCCACCTCACCCGGAGGATAAAGGAATCTGCGGACGCTTAACCTGTAAAAACAGACACGTTAGAAAAGCATTGACAACGACATACCACATGAGCGTTGTGATGGCGAAGGGTCGTCGATGGCTTATGATCCACCGGGAGCGATGGGGGCTAGGTTGATACTTTTGTCAGCAATCCGTTGCATCTTAAGCTGTTCCTTTTGTTGACAATTATATATTCTGTTTTACAAGTAATCTTTAGTCCTTTACTGTCTGATCATGGCAAACGTTCGTGCTCGATTTTCAATATAAAATGAACGTAACTTGACACTGTTGTCTGTTTTGGCGTTACTTACTGGTATGTTCAAGATTGAAACCTTGTCTCATTCAATTACGTGTTAGAATTTCTTGAATGCTGACGTTTTGTCCGCAAATGATTTAAGAAAAAGAAAGATGAAAAGTTACACTTTCGATATATTATGGCCTGTGAATTTCGGTAAGGTGCAAACTGTGATAAAAAGGTTTCTTCCGAATTTGAATCAACCCCAAAAAAAAAAAAAAATTAAAAAAAAGCGATGAAAATTTCGTGTTTTTACAACTAATTTTTTCTTGGCGTATATGAGAGTTAAAGTTCTTGTGTTAAAGTTTCATGTTTTTAATTGTTTGTTAAGATGAAAGGAAATGTAATTTTTTCGAGTGTATGTATGAGAAAAAAGAGGCAAAGGAGAAAGTCGAGAGGAAAGTGTAAGTGTCACGTAGCTTGGTGTGAAAGACGTGTGAATGAGTAAAGGAATCATTTGAAGTCGTGCGCGTCGTAAACTGCTGTCGTAGGTTGCCGTCTCTATCTAATTACTGGCTGTCTGGTCTAGAAACTTTACTTAAATACTATTCAAAGAGATCACGAAGCATGTTTTTATTATTATCGGCGGACACACAAAACATTGGAAATGTTAGATGTTTATTTTCAAAGGATTAATTTATTAACCTGGAGGATGCTTCAGAAACCATTTTTGTCATTTAATGATTGACTGTCTTGGTGTTTATTTCCGTCTTCGGTCCACAGGTTTATTTGGATCGTACTCCAGTTCTTCGGACGGTCAAGAAATTGTTTGGCAGCTTTCATCAGGGTAATTTTGACCTCGATCAACCATGCACTGGGCGCCCTTCGACATCGATAAAGATGCTCTACTTGCCATCGGGGCGAATAAACCGAATATTGCTAAGAGGTTAAACATCGATATCGCAACTGCCTTTTGCCATTTGGAGTGACTTGGGTTCGTTTCCAAACTCGACACGGAGATGATGCCGCACTCTCTGATGGAATAGAAGAAGCTCGATCGTGATTTTGGAGTATTTTTTTTTTTTTTTGTGTTTTACGCCATGAAAAGGAAACATTTTTACTTTTGTTTATAAATACTGGCTGTAAAATAAAATCCTTACATTTGCCCTGATAAAGTCCATAAGAGGATGAAACACGTCGGCTAAAGAACATGTAAATTCCTAAATAATATTAGTGCTCTGTAATTTAGATCTCGCAGGTGAATTATACACATGGAGGCCTGCCAAACTATCCATAACCTACTGGTCAATAATACAAATAGTATCATCCACATGTAAAAAGCTAAAAATAATGAAAGCATTAATAAAAAAGAAAAGCTAACAACAATATCAACTATGGACATTTGTAATCTTTCTGTAAAAGAGTACTTAACAAGAGCAAGTCCACAATACCCCCGCTAATCAACAAATTTAAATATAAGGTCAATAGACACCTCCTAACACACTAACCTGCTCCTATTCTATCAAACACTCTTCCCATCTACCCAGCCCTCATCCTCGGTATCCTTACTCATCTGTCATCTTCCTCCTGACATTCTCTATGTCTAACCACTCCTTCTCCTTACCTTCCCCTATGTAGCCCCATGCGCAATAGTGGCAGTGGAATGCCTTGCTTGGGGTGAGATGATTAAAAAAAAATGACCACAATGTAGTGACTGTATTTGGAAAATAAAGCATTCTTATAACTCTAGATACCCAGTGACTTCACTTCATAAAAGAATCTATATATTCAGTTGAAAGTAACATAAAATTTATCCTTGATAATGCCTAAAAGTATAGCCAGTTGAATAGGTAGAATATTTTGACAATTTTTACATAATTTATGCACTGAAAAGTAAAAATGATCAGATCACAGGAAAAATTATATTAAAAAAAAACTAAACCACAGCACCTTGTCTGTCATTTTTAATGAAACTTGCATAAAAGAGGGCCTAAATACTCAATTTTTATTGTTTGTGTGTGTTTTAAAGGACATACTTATCTATCTAATTCATGACTTGGCATAATATAAATCTTAACAGCTGATTCTAATAAGTTGGGATATTTGTTAGACAATTTGATCACAAATTGGTATTGATGGTACCACCACAAAAGAAAAATCTCAGTATTAATGGCTTTCCTGACTAACAAACTGATTATTCTAACATGGTGAATGTCCCATAAAACAGAATTAGGGAATTTCAGTTGAAGTAAACATTTCAACAAAGATATCATTACTTTGTTATAATATATGATAAAGAAACAGTTTTATGGTATGTTATATTTATGGCTTAAAGTGCTCAATATCATGGATAGAAGATATGTAAATATAAAAATGGGCAACAATTTATTTCATGCTTAAATGCAATCTTCATACATGGCCTGAAGGTTGTGTTTAAGCAAGAAACAGACTCACCTGTAGGTGTTGAACTCAATTTCCACTATATATGTATATATATACGGTGCGTATGTTTGAAAAAATATATATATATAAATATATAAACAGACAATGAATGTCTATTATGCTTAATCATGGGCTGTTCTGAATATCATATTCTGGCTTTGGTTTCAGGTGAAAATAAAGACAAGGATTCTCCAACATTTGGATGTTTTTTGTTTTGCTGGTTCTAAGCATGTGAGCAAAAAGCTTAAAATCAGCATAAAAAAGGAATGTTCAATTGTTGGACAAGTGTTGTGTTTATTTTCACCTGAAATTAGAGCTAGAGTGTGATGTTTAGAACGGCTCATGATTAAACACAGACATTCATTGTCTGTTATATTTAACAATATTAACAAAATATTATCTGCTGCCTCATTACTATATATATATATATATATATATATATATATATATATATATATAGAATAAAAAGTGTGAGAAGCCGTGAATGTTTTCTTTAAAGTGTATGTTCATTGTTTTGGTATTTATACAAGTTATGAAGTATGAATTGTTCATGATGGGCTACACGTGTTTCAAGCCTAAAATTGACTCTCTTCAGGCGAACAAATTCGTGGTTTTATGTTTGGGTTTCTTCGAATATCTGATCACGATTCTGTTTAAAGTTAATAGGAAGAATGTGAAAATAATAAATCAAAATAGTGTGAGTTGAATGTTGGCATGTTGAATGGTCTCTTTCCATATCTGCATGTGCCCTAATGGATAAACAGATAAATAAATAAACAGATGAAAGAGTCAAGTGTTTTGTTAAGGTATTCCGGCGCCCCTTATTATCTTTATAGGTTTGGCGATATTCGTGTCTGTGTGTGTGTGAGGGCCTCTTTTATTTATGTCTGTTTGTGTGTGTGGGTGTTTTTTTATTTATTTCGTTTGTATGATTTGAATTTGCTTTTGAGATTGGTGTGTATTTATGTGGCTTGTCTGTCTGCGTATATGTATGCGTGTTTCTGTGTATTTTTCTGTGTGTGTGTGTGTTAGTTGGATTGTGTTCTGTGTATGTGTCTGCGTGTGTGGGTGTTTTTTATTTATTTCTTTTGTATGAATTGGATTTGCTTTTGAGATTGGTGTCTGTGTATATTTATGTGGCTTGTCTATCTGTGTGTATATGTATGCGTTTTTCTGTATGTTTTTCGGTGTGTGTGTTTTTTATGTTGTTTTGTTGAGCGAAGGTTTGTATTCTTTTATGAATCTTTCTTCCTGCATTAATAAAATCTCATAATTAGTATTTTGATAAAGTGGTTTGATAAAGAAATTCCCGTCACTACATTCATGTAGATGTTTAGAGACATATAATTTCCTGTTATGTGGTAATCTGATATTGCTCTTATGAAGTGAGAGACGATAATTTAAGCATTGTGTCACTCCTATGTATATTTTTCTGCATCTATCGCACTTCAGAGCGTAAATTACATTTTTCGAATTGCAGCTTAGATCCGATTTTATTTCGAATGTTGTTGCGTTTTCGAACTGGAAATATTTTCCTTCTATTATTATTTTGCAAATCCCACATCTTTTTTGTTGCATTTTGTGACCCCCTGTATTGTGTGTTGTCCAAATTTTGATGAGGTGAGGATGTCTTTTAAATTTTGGGGCTGGCGTTTGCTATTAATTATTTTGGTTGTCCCTAAGATTTCTTTTATTTTTTCATTGTTGCTGATTTTTCTATTTTTTCCTGTTGTTTTTTTGGGTTCCGGAGGGATTCTAATGGTATCTTTTTTGCTAGATGGAAACCTTGTCTATTAGTGGTGTAGGATATCCTTTCATTTTTAATATTTTTCGTAATTCCTCTAGGCGTATTTTGCGGAGGGTTTCGTCACTCACTATCGTGCAAATTCGTCATGCTAGGGAATAGGGGATGGATTTTAGGCAACTTTTTGGATGGTGACTCTTGAAGTGGAGGTATTGTTGGGTGTCTGTGGGTTTGTGGTAAATGTCTGTGATGATGTGGTTGCTCTCGATTTTTATGAGTATGTCTATATATATATATATAGTGTATTATCCAAATTAAGAGGGAGATTTAACATTTTTCTGTGTTCAAAATTTACTAAAACATAATGCAACTAATGGCTTAGAGCTAAATACAGAAGATTATATAGCATTGTTGCAATCTGTAGGCACAACCTGAAAAAATTTTTTAAAATTAACTTCTTTTCATTACCATAATTTAATCAGCATTGCTAAGTATGTTGCATAATTTACGTATAAAAGTGATACATGAGTCTCTTAAATTGTTAAATGCTGAGTTAGGATGTCAAATTAAATAGAAAACATATACACTGATCATTTCTGTTAATGTATCTATGATAATTCCTGCTTAATAGATGAAATGTATCAAATAATTTTAGAAACTTGTTAATATCACACACTTGAAAGTTAATGATAGAGAATAAATATTTCATTCTGCAATTTGCGTTTCTATAGCAACAATTATTCTTTATCTAGTTTCTTTACTGCCATCCTTATGATCTTGAACTGCCCAATTGATTGAATGATTATTTTGTTTCTGCCTCATCATAGCAGCTTCCAGTCAATATCCAGAGGCAGCTTATTCCAAATTCAACTATTTGCCTTGGTTAATTCCAGGACTACCCAGACATTAGTAATGGTTGCTTTACAATTGCTAACTCAAGTACAATGATACCAACAATTAATTTTAAGGATGTGTGGGAGAAAATTCTTATACATATATATATATATATATATATATATATATATATATATATATATTTTTTTTTTTTTTTTTTTTTTTTTTTTTTTTTGTGAAGCTAGTAAAGCATTTTCTGGAAGAAAAAAATTGTATAGACACAAGTAAAAGAATTTAGATTTTAATTAAGGTTAGTAAGTACATTGAAATATATGAAGAGAATATAAAATAACTAGAAGAAAAACTTACTTTAGATGGAGTTACGTAAGTGCCATATGTGATACACATCTGGGCGACAGAGACATGACTGACTGGGCAGAAGGTTTTCCCCACAGTAGACTGCCATTACTTTCTGTGGTAGACTGGTTGCCAACCATGGCTATAGAACCCAATCTTTTGTTATTTGACCCATAGATGTAGGGAAGAGACGGATTAATACCTTTCCCAAGGGTATTTGCACGTAAGTGAATACAACGAATTCAACCGAAATTCAAACACAGCTTTCAGATTTCTCACTCCGAGTTGATATTCACTGAACCACAAGACATAAAACTTTGTTTTTGGTTAATTTATGATACCAAGAAAAGGTGCTGGCTTAATTGTAAGGTCATGGTGCATTTTTGCATAGAAATAAAAGAGTTTGAAGATATAAAATGATGATGCGTTATACAGCTCTTAATTTTGTTAATGTAAAAAAATTATCAATGTCTATGGTGATGTATTACCATTTTGATAGAACTATCGCCCGGTTCACACTCCACCCACGTCTATTGAACAGGTGAAGAGGTTCATCCCTTGTTCCCTGTTTAGGATGTGGTTTCCGGCTTTCTCTTTTCCAATCTTTTTACTTTTTTTTTCTCAATTGGAATAGATATACTAAACTATCGCCCGGTTCACACTCCACCCACGTCTATTGAACTGGTGAAGAGGCTCATCCTTTGTTCCCTGGTTAGGATGTGGTTTCCGGCTTTCTCTTTTCCAATCTTTTTACTCTTACGTAGCCCCCTGAGCATTAGTGACGTTACCGCTTTGCTCGGGGTGATATGATTAAAAAAAAAAACTATTAAATTTTCATTTTTTTTTATTCATATTTCACTATATCAAACAAAAATCTTAACTTTTTTCTTGCATTCTTTAATTAATATTAATTATTCATAATAAATTTTAGGATAGGAAACTAAGAATTAAACTCAACCTTCTTCTTCTTCCTTTATGTGCCATGTGCTTTCGATCATGGCCTTCCACATCTCCCTGTCCCTGGTGGGTCTTAGTACGCTTTCTCCTGTTGCACCATGCATCACTCGTTCTGTCATCCACCTGATCAGGTCCTTCAAATATGTTATCCGCTGCTTTCCCCTGTCTCTTTTCCCCTCTGGCCTGTTAGTATCAGGTTCTCTAAGCCCTCCTTCGTCATTGCACGTCCCAGGAACTTTAGTTGTCTCATCCTAATGCTCAATATTAATTTCCTTTTCGTCTCCATCCTTTCCAAAACCTCGTCATTGCTCACATGATATCCGCAGCATTCTTCTGTAGAACAACATTTCAGTTGCTTCAAGTTTTTCCTTCATTTTTGAAGATATTGTCCATCATTCACTGCCATATTGAAGAACCAACATCACATAGAAATCCAGTACTCTCCTCTTTGTTTCTAGTGAAATTGTCCTGTTTCTTAATACTTTACTCAACTTCTGGAATGCTTCTTTCGCCATGCCAATTCGCCTTCGGATCTCAGTGTCGCACTTTCCGTCTTCTGTTAGAACACTTCCTAGGTATTTAAATTTCTGTACCTGCTTGATTTTAGATTCCCTCACCTGTAATTGGCATTTTGGTCTACCATTTTTGCTGATGACCATGCATTCAGTTTTCTTGCAGTTTATTTGTAGTTCTTTCTTGTCACTCTCTTCAGCTACCTTCCGTAGGACGTCTGGTAGTTTTCTTTCTGAATCTGCTATCAGCACTGTATCATCTGCGTACCTTATATTGTTTAAGTTGTGACCACCGATGACGAATCCTGGCATAACTTCTAGGGTTCTCAGAATAGTCTCGCTGTATAAGTTGTATAGATCCGGTGAAAAGACGCATCCTTCTCTTACACCCCTTTCAATCTTAGTATAATTGCTGAATTCGTTACCTGTCCGTATGCAGGCAAGTTGATATGTTGAGGCTACTAAGCATTTCCATCAATTCTTTGTGGCGTATTTTGTCAAACGCCTTTGCATAATCAATAATACATAGGTACAAGTCCATCTTCATTTGTATTGCCCTTTCAGAGAGCATCCTAATCATAAATATGGCGTTCCATGTTCCAATGTCTTTGACGAAACCGCACTGTTCTCGTCCTATCTCTGGCCTGATTCTGCTTCTCGCCCTATTCATCAAGATTCGGACGATCAGTTTTGTTACATGGCTCATTAAACTGATGGTTCTGTGGAATTCGCACTCTTTTGCTCCTAGTTTTTTAGGCAGTGCTATGAAGATCGACTTGCTGAGGTCATCTGGTATTACACCACTATTATAAATTTCATTTATTATTTCTGTAATTTTCTCTATACCAAATTCTTCCAGGGCTATCAGCAGCTCTATGACTATGTCGTCTGGTCCCGCTGCTTTGTTTCTGCTCAGTTTGGCTATTGCAGATTCCATTTCAGACTTTAATATTTCTGGTCCGTCCACATCTTTTTGTATTATCGATTGCTCTCTTTTGTCGTGGAAAAGATCTTTTAGATATTCTTCTCATCGTTGCAGTATTTCCTCTTTCTCCAATATGATTGTTCCACTATTACAAAAATTACACACCCACAGAAGTGGATTCATTTTGGAAAAACCCAAACCATGGCAAATTTCACAAGTCAGTGTGAAAAGCAAAATTCTGGATCCTATTGGATACGAAATAGAAGAATGAACGATGACGTCACTCAAACGTTTTTCAATCCTAAAGAAGAAAATACCGTTTGGAGCCGGTCACATGACTGAATTCCACTACCTAACCACATCTGTGACCCGGTCAAGACAGTCAGATGGGAGCAGCGAGACAACAAACTAAAGTGCAACGGGAGAAACTTTAACCACGACTGACCCGGACGTAAGGTCACGTCGCACCTTGTTCTTTCTCTTCTCCTTTCTCGTGTGCTGATTCCTTTTACTTTTCTTCTTCTCCATTCAAAGACATTCATACCAAACAAACGCTCACACATACATACGGTCGTACGCATAAACCATTTTAACTAATTACTACTACAAGAAAATTTCTACGAACGATTTATACCTTCAACATTCTCATTGAACATTAATTTCTACAAATTCTTGTTATTCTTTCTTGTTAATAAATATATATTTTAACATGAAAAATGTATATTTTTATTCTTACATTATTCCACACTTATTCACACATTCAAACCTGCTACCAACCAACCTTCTGGTGATAATGATAATAACCTTCTGATAATTCTGGATAAAACTTCTAAGCTGTAGGGAGTTTGTTATGTATGACACAAGGCCGAATCAAGAACTATTAACCATCTCCCTTTAGCTTCACTGACGCACCCCATAGCTTCACAGGTGATCCCCGATGGTTGAAAAGAACACACACCCCATGGCTTCAAAGTAAATTTTATACATTATTTTTAATAATTCTAGTTAATTATTATTAATTACAATATTACAGTTTTGTTTTCACTATTCTTATAAATTAACAATAATTATTAACATTTATCACTCTCCTATTTACTATTTCTCGTTATTATTATTTTTTTTTTTCTGATTCAGGTTTAATCATTTTTCTTTTAATCAATAAAGGTAAAAATATCTACATTTAATGGCATCAAATAATGACTCTCTTGAAACTAAAAAGTCTCCAAATAGAATTAGATTAGAAATGTACCGAAGAAAAACGTTGTACAGCACAATTGTATTTCTTTTATTCTAAAAATGGAAATCTTAGTTGAGAAGCAAAATTAGAAAATAGGCCAAGCTTTTCCCTGAAAGGCAAAGCAGTTAGAAATTTTGCCTCGAAGTTCAAGCACCCAGAAACAAATTCATTTCTGATATATAGCAGGGAAGGGGTTGCACTGTTCCACCCAGAAATTTGACCTTAATTTGCTATGAACTGGAATTGTTGACACTGAAATCCTTCCAGTACCTGATGAACATTCAGAGAAAGTCATTTTCACGCTGCTTAATGCAAATGTAGCTAGCCAGACTGGCATACAAGTTTAAATATAATTCTTTATATAGTGTATACATTTGTTAGCCAATAAATTGTTAATTATCATTACTTTAAACAAGTTTTTCTTTCGTCTTTTGTCTGTTGTTTTCACTGTTTTGAGTGTTAAGTGTAACAAAAGAAAAACGATTAACCAAAACTCAGAGTTAAAAAAATCACATACAAATATTTAATTTACCGAAACGTTAAATAAAAATATTTACAAATATACAGTTTTTTTTGTCATCCAAAAAGAAAAACAGAGTTTACTACTGGCAGACGAAGTGTTACGAAGGGGAAGGAAGGGTCAGTATCTTTACCCAGTTAAGTTAACGAAATAGTTAAAGTGCTATACTTTTTGGAAATCCTTAAATGTGCATATAAAGAATAATTTTCAGTATGGTCAATGAAAAAAAATATCTATTCACCCTTTTTGTTCCAGGATGTTCTCTTCCGGGTTTTAGTTGGTCAGCTACTTTTCTTAGAGATTCTTCCGGCTGGATATAAATTCTTGAATCAAAGCCAGAGTTGATAATGTCAGCAAATCCTTTTAACAACTAACTATTCTCTTCCCGAAACCTATTTTATAAGGGCTAACACCTAATTTACATATTCTAGAATCCTTTAGAATTCTCTCGATTTTACTGGGACATTCTGGCATCTTCCAAAACGTTCTATTTCTAATTTTCTTATTTTTACGACTACTAATAATTGGAGTAAATAGATCTATCTATCGCCCGGTTCACACTCCACCCACATCTATTGAACAGGTTAAGAGGCTCATCCCTTGTTCCCTGTTTAGGATGTGGTTTCCGGCTTTGTCTTTTCCAATCTTCTCACCTTGTTTTTTTTTGTTTTGTTTTTTCAATTGGAGTAGATAAATCTATCTATCGCCCGGTTCACACGCCGCCCACATCTATTGAACAGGTTAAGTGGCTCATCCCTTGTTCCCTGTTTAGGATGTGGTTTCCGACTTTCTCTTTTCCAATCTTTTCACTTTGTTTTTGTTTTTTCAATTGGAGTAGATAGATCTATCACCCGATTCACACTCCACCCACGTCTATTGAACAGGTGAAGATGCTCATCCCTTGTTCCCTGTTTAGGGTGTGGTTCCCGGCTTTCTCTTTTCCAATCTTTTCACTATTACGTTGCCCCCTGCAATCGTATCACCCCTTGCTTGGGGTGATACGATTAAAAAAACATTCATGAATTAAATCTTTTTGTAATAACAAGTAGGACTCAATAGAGTCCCTTACTACAACTTTTTAGACATTATTAATTTTATTTTTATATAAAAATGCATCCTCGTAATATCACATCTTATATTAACCTTTCTTCTTCTTAAATTAAATGAAGCATTGTTATTATTACTGATTTTTGTCTAGTCTTTCCTTCATCTTATTTCTACTGCTTTTCGATCTTGTATTCATACTCTATTTTTGCCTGAAATTCTCAGATGAAGAATTGTCATTATTTTTAATTTTTGATTACTGCTTCATCTTATTCCTGTTGTATATTGTCTTGTATTAATAAGTCTCTAGTTGTCCGAAATTCTTGGATAAAACATTGTCACTATTGATTTTCAACTAAACTTTCATTTAATTTCTATTGCTTTTACACTTTTGTGTGTTTTGGATACCGGCTCGAAACGTGACTGACTGGGCAAAAGATTTTTCCACAGTCAGTTAAGTGCCATACGCGAAACACGCTTGAGCGATCATGACTCGAAAGAGACATGACTGACTGGGCAGAAGATTATCCCGCAGTAGGTTGCCATTGCTTTCTGTGGTAGACTGGTTGACGACCAAGCTATAGAACCCAATCTGTCCTATTATTTAACCCATAACTGGAAGGAAGAGACGGATTAATACCTTTCCCAAGGGTATTTGCGCGTAAGTGAATGCAATGTATTCAACTGGAATTTGAAATTTCCACAGTAGGTTGCCATAATTTTCTGCGGTAGACTGGTAACCAACTAGTATATATAATCCAATCTGCCCTGTTATTTAACCCAATTTATTATTTATTTATACGTTTGCAAAGGGTATTTGCGCGTACGTAAATGCGACAAATTCGACTAGAATTCGAACTCAGCACTTCGTATTCTCTTTTCGTGCCGATATTCACTGCGTCACATCATATGAGCAGAGTTAGAATAGAAAAATGCTCAATTTGAATGCGTATTATTTGAAGGACATCAAATTTTCAAATAACATTTTTTCATCGTTTCACTCCAAGCAAGACAGTAATGCCACTGGTGTGTAGGGGGATACATAAGAAGAGAGTGAAGAGTAACATATGAGGAGATCGAAGAAAAAGAGGAACCGAAGAAGAACTAGTTACAGGGGATGTCAGAGAATGGGCAAGAAAAGGGTGGGATTACTGGTGTGAAGAGAGTTACGTGAGAGTAGAGTGAAAAAAGGAGAACAACAAGATTCAGTGGGTGTTGGTTTAAGGATGAAAGAAATATGGGAGTCATGGGGATAAGAGATGGCATTTGACTTTGGATTTAAACTCATGGAGATTGTAGCTCTCAGAATAGAAAGTATACAGAAGGACGTTCCACAGGCAGAAATTGCGAGAAAAGAAGCTGTTGGAGTAGAAGTGACGGCAGCATTTGTTTTTTTTTTTTTTTGTTGTTTTTTTTACTGTAAAAGTGTGGAACCTTGTTGCCAGTCTGGTTGCTCGACTAAATTATTGTAGATGTGGCACCAGGGAGCTAAGCTCGTCAGAGCAGAAGCCATGAAAATATTTGTAGAAAAGACAGAGGGAAGCCACATCTCATCGGTAAGAAAATGGCTGGAGTCGAGCTGCCAGATTGGGATCGATAACATAGCAGATTTTCTTCTGGACCCTGTCGAGAACCCCGGGATGAGTAGCAGGAGCCCCCGACCAGATATGACAACAGTATTCAATGCATGGACGAATGCGCAAAATGGATTCTGACGAGAAATCTTTCTGACCCGACACAAAGATCCAACCTGCACAGATTAGTAGATATAGATTACACTGTTCAAATAAACAGGGATGTTTACTAACGCATGTGTCTCCATGACATATAATATTTAAAGCAGGAGTTCTTAACCGGGGACTATTCCACCAGAGGGCAATTTCAGGGTTTCAGGTGGGGAGGGAAAGATTTTACTTTTTCTTGTTATTTATTTATAGAATTTTGTTTATGGAATTACAATAACTGGGTATTTTACTGAATTTTTTGATTATCATTCAACCTCGGCAGTGGTTGAATATATTCTTTACTCCGACTTGTGTGTATCTCGGAAAATTTCAAGCTTCACCACTAATTCAGTTCTCAATCAAATTTCAAACAGTTTACAGAGTTAAATAGGACATCTCCTTAGCTACAATTTTTTTTTATTTTTTAGATTTGAATTTTGGTTCAGTAGAAAAAAAGTTACATCAAAATATGTGAAGTCCGAAAAGGAGACTAACTACATAAGTACATAAGTGAGTGACTAACGCTTCTAATAAAAAACATCTTATTCTTTATAACTTTTTTCTATTTAATATTTTTGCATGCGGCTTTCAACATTTAAACTCTGATGAAATCTTTTATCATTTTTGTCAATCAAACTTTGCTTATCACTTATCATATTTGATCAGAATTGATTATAAATAATCATTTTTTTATTTTTTTTTAATCAATTGCATATAAATTATTTCCTTTTTAATATTTTTGAATGCGGTTTTCAGCATTAAATTTATATCAAATTAATAGTAATGCCCTGAAAAATCATGGATTAGATGGAAAAATGCGAATGAAAAGCAATATTTTTAATATTATATTAAACCTGGAAAAGAACAGGACCAGCTATTAAATCTGGAAAAGTAAAGGACAAGATATTCTAGTGAAGTAAATATAAAAAATTTCTTACTTAAAATATTGCAGCTAAAAATAAAATTTGAATGCAATATTTTAAGTAAGACATTTATTACTTTTTACTTCATCAGAATATATATATATATATAAAACTTGTCATCTTATACCATATCAATAATCCTAATTTGATTAATTAAAAAAGGGACTGAATGAACACATGCTATCATAGGAAAAATACTTAAATTCTTAGACCCAGATTGATATAGTCCTGATAAGCTTGCTTCTTTGTTTGTTTGTTTGTTTCTTTCTTTCTTTCGTTCTCTACCACCTCAGCAATATTACTTTTAACAATTATAAATTAAACCCCTTTTATTTCTGCTCCCTACATTGTTTAATTTTTAATTTTAATTTTACTTTTAATTCTTAATTAATATTTTCATTTTTAATTTATTTTTATTTAAAATTCTAAAGTTTGAATTTTTTTTAATTTGAATATTTACATTTTTACGTTTCATGATTTTCTCCCTGCATTTTATTATTTCTATATTTTTATTTTTATTTTAAATTTAAATTTTAAATTTTCATCTACATGTAATTTTAGAATATTTAAATTTTTAATCTTTTCCTTAAAAAAGCAGTAATTTTATAAGATTTAATTCCCATGAACACCGAGTAAATATAAATTCAAATCTATTATATATATATATATTAGAGAAAATTTTCAAAATTCAAAGGTGTTGGATGTACATTTCGACATAGGATCTCTAACAGAGACTCTACGTCACGTCAGCGACATTGTTTTTCCAAATGGCGAAGGCCCTGAGTTAGAGTGTGGAGGGGTTTTTGGTTAACAACGGTCACAAAGTGGAAAAGGACAGAGCTGGTAGTCGCGGGGTTACAGGGTGTTGAAATGGTATATTTAGGAAGGAGAGGAATAAGAATTCATATTTTATAAAGATAGACAACTAAATGAGTTAAATTACTTTTTAAAGTTAAGATTTTGGGCTGTTTGAAGAGGTGTATTTAGGCGAGAAGAAATGGGTTTCAATATAAGATTTTAAAAATTTTTATTTAAGTTTATTTGATTAAACCTTTTAGGTAGAAGCGAGCTAAATGCCAATTACAGGAAGTTATCAGTTTAAAAATTATTAGAGAAAAAATATTAGGACAGGACCCAAAGGTCTACCCATAGCAACACCGTCCGTCTTCGCAAACATTGTCCCATCAAAGCTAAATTCGACCCCCTCAGTTGCCAATCGCATACATTCCAGGAATAACTCCTCGAGAATTGCCGCGGCACCTAAACTCCCACTATATAACATGTCTACACAAATGTTAATAGTGTCGTTTAATGGAACATTTGTGTACAAACTGACAATGTCAAAGGAGACCATAAATTCAACAGCCGAGCCTGTGCAGACAGAAAGAGCGGTTTTTACGTTCCTTACAATTGCTGATGAGTCTGTGAGTGTATCAATTTTTCACTTTTAAACACTCTCGTGGAATTACATGTGTACACCCCCCTTACATTTTCTGTGTTTTTTTTTTCAATAAATTTATTTTTAAACGAGTTCCGTCATCTCCCAGCATTGTAAATAATTTAATTTATTTTGCCTTGTCCTTTTCCTTAATTCCCTTAAAATTAAAGCCAACGAGAACCCTTGATAAGAGTTGGCCGAAAGGTTCCTCGGGTTTAAATAATATGACGTCTGTTCTTTTTAAAGCCATTAGTAATTTCTGTGGGTACAAATCGTTATATATATATATATAACAATCGGATGTCTAACTATACTGATGAGCTGTGATAGAGCGAAACAGATCTGTCTGCAGATGACTATATGTATATATATAGTCATCTGCATACAGGGCTGTTTCGCTGTATTCGCTCATCAGTGCGACTAGACAACCGATTGCTTTAAGCCTGGATTTTAAACTTGACTTATTTGTCACCAGTCGGAGATTTTGACCCTAAGCTATTGGCGCATGACAGAGAAAACAGGTTTTATAGCGTATTATTAACAGGATGTAAACAAACGCCCAGTGTTCGATTCATAGCTGAAGAAAATTGCATATGATACAGTGGCTACTGTTTATATATATATATATATATATATATATATATATATATATATATATATATATATATATCCGCAGACAGATCTGTTTCGCTGTATCACGGCTCATCAGTACGGTTAGACATCCGATTGCTTTTAACCCAGCATTGAAACCCGACCGAAGTGGCGTCAGTCGGCGATTCTACCTCTGAGCTATGGGCCCTCGGTAGAAGTAGGCAGACATTTAGCGTATCACGTATCGTATGCCAGTGGTCAGAGTTCTCTAATTCATTACTAAATGAGCGATGCATAGATGCTAGAGTAGCTACTGATTTTTCAAAGTCTACCATTCTTCCAAAGTGCTCAATCAGGGTGTGACTCATTACGATTGAGCTCTCTAGAAAGAAAAATTTAAAAAAACAAAACAAACAGTTACTACTTTCGCAATTTATGCATTACTCTTCAGCAATGAATTAAGTTCTTTCAGTGACTGGCGTATACCCTGCTTATATACAACACGCTAAAATTTTCCTTGTCTGATTCCATACGCCTATAGCTTAGGGGTTAGCGACTCCGACTAACACCGAATCAGTCGAGTTTCGATCCCGGTCAGAAGTAAGTGGATGTCTAGTCACACTGATGAGCTGTGATACAGCGAAACAGGCTTGTATGGGGCTGACCAATATACATATACATCCTCTCTATTATAATAATTCAGTTATGTATATATATACATGTGTGTGTGTGTGTGTGTGTGTGTGCTCCTTTTACGCTCAGAGGTTTGTATTATTTTTTCTTATGCCTTCATATAAGATGCTCAATAGTAGGTACATCAGTATATACGTTGAAGTTATTTTAGACGTTGTAGGGGGCTCGATCATGTTTATTAAATTGGCCTTGTGTCAAACTTTATCACCCCCCCCCCAATTTACACCAGATCAATTTCGTTCGTATCAACAAATGAAAGTTTTTTTTATCGAACAGCATAACATCAAATTGTATACATGACATTACTAAACTGTGAAAAATCTTTAAGAAATATTAGTAAAGAGTTTAAATAATTAAGAGTTTGTTTTAGCGAAATATGTGTGCAGAAAAAAGAGGAGTCCATGTTTTCGCTGTGTGTATCAACAAAGTAGTAGTAAGGTTTTTGCTCCTCTCTTTGTTTTTGTAGACAGCGAGTAATTGAAGTGGAAGAAAAAATGATAAATGAAAATTATACTTATCGACGTTAACTTTAGGAGCCAATTGAATTGTCTTATTGTTGTTGTCTTCTTTTTGTTGACGGCGAGAAGATGAGGTAGTGTGTATATGTGTCGGCGGTACATCTGTCCAATTCAGCAGTTTGAAATTTCTCTTGTTACATCATGGCGGAGTCCTATTTGATCTCCACTTCTTTCTGACTGCTTGCCCAGTCGAGAAACATGGATAAGTAATCAACTTGCATCACGGGATCGGATCTAATCGCAAATTTCTTTCTTCGGGTGATAAGAAATATGACATGGGTCATAAAGTTTCGTCTGTTGTTTTCTGTTCAATCAGAATCCAGAATTATTAATCTTCACGCTGGTTTGTGAAATTTGCCTTTGTCTTTCTTTTGATCCAATTTTGCATGTGTGCGATTCTGCTTTTTGTGTTTCAGATATTTGCTGGAATGATATAGGATTTGTATCCAATTACGGCATATCGATATAAATATTTTGCTGTCATTTTGACGGAACGGGCCCACTCATTAAAATATAAAAAATTCAAAATAATTACAATTCATTTGTAATATTCTTTCTTTAAAATGTAATAGCCACTCATAAAATAAATCTATTGCATAAAATATTAAAATCTGTTAATTTTTCAATAATTACTTTAAGAAATATAGACAAATTTGAGTATCCATAAAAATTTTAATTTATAACATACAAAGTCTGTCCAGAGAATTTTAGCCGTTAAATCAGCTAATAGCAAATAAATAAATAAATAAATAAATAAAAAATGTTGCTCTCTAGGTTCAAACTACTGTCTATTTAGGGACATATATCTTTGGCTATATGTGATTTGTAAAACGAGGTGACGATAAGGAGAGAAAGAACCAGGGCTGGTGTAATGATCTTGTGCCCCCAATTTATAATACACCTACAATCTGTGATACACCTTCGATCTATGGGGCTCCCAACTCTACTACATCTTTTTTTTTTTTAAGTGGTATTCAGATAAAATACATATTTTTTTGTAACCTATGTACAATAATGGATTATATACAATATAAGTGAACAATTCAACTAGAAAAATTGAACATAAATACAATGTAGCTAAATACAAATAAGAGCATGTCTTTCTAGATCATTCCAGCCTATGTACAATAATGAATCATATCCAATATAGGTGAACAATTCAACTAGAAAAATTGAAAATAAACACAATGTAGCTAAATACAAATTAGAGACCTGTCATTCTGTCTAAAAGAAATCAACAATGTTTTGCAGCAATTTTTAACATAAACTTGAAATTTTTCTTGTTAAAAAGTTGATGAATTTTAACACGTACAATATTATGTATAAAAAAATAGTGAATTATATATTGTATTTTTTCAATACTTAGCATGAGCAAAACAAATTCATAGATTTAGATAATAGAAGAAAAAAAAACAAATAGAAGACTCCTGAATGACATCAGAATCCAAAAAAAAAAATTATCCTTTAATAGTCGGTTGTGCTTAGTTTAATTTGTAACATATGTAAATATCAGTCAGTCAGTTAAGTGCCATACGTGATACAGGCTTGGGCGATCATGTCTCGAAAGAGACATGACTGACTGGGTAGAAGATTATCCCGCAGTAGGTTGCCATTGCTTTCTGCGGTAGACTGGTTGCCAGCCAAGGCTATAGAACCCAATCTGTCATGTTATTTGCCTCATAGCTATAGGGGGAAGAGATGTATTATATTATTAAGTCGTAATTAGTAGGGGATCAGTTTATTACTTCACAACAATAAAAAACTGATCTCACACTTTATGTCCAGTAGAAGCCTTAATCATGTTTTCAACTATTATATTCAGTCAGTCAGTTAAGTGCCATACGTGATACACGCTTGGGCGTTCATGTCTCGAAAGAGACATGACTGACTGGGCAGAAGATTATCCCGCAGTAGGTTGCCATTGCTTTCTGCGGTAGACTGGTTGCCGACCAAGGCTATATAACCCAATCAGTCCTGTTATTTAACCCATAACTGGAAGGAATAGATGGATTA
Organism: Ascarosepion bandense; assembly: GCA_037127315.1. Lineage (NCBI taxonomy): Eukaryota > Metazoa > Mollusca > Cephalopoda > Sepiida > Sepiidae > Ascarosepion > Ascarosepion bandense. The sequence goes on from JBBBDQ010000927.1 coordinate 9,788,261, forward strand.
ATACATTTCCCAAGGGTATTTGCACGTAAGTAAATGCAATGAATTCAGCTGGAATTCGAACCCGGCTCCCCGATTTCTCGTTCCGAGCCGATATCCAATGCACCACAACGTACATCCCCTACATACCTATATATAAATATAAGGAGAATAAAAATCAAATGTTGATAAGGTAGTGCGAGTAACAAAGAAATGAGACATAGGCATCCTCCCCTGGTAAGGGGATTCAGGGGTAGTACCCATTGGAAGAAACTATAAATAAACTGTTGATAACAATAAAAAAGCCGGCAGAAATTTTGGCAACCTTTAATTAGGAAAGAAGGCCTGGAGAATTTAACACACACAGGATCCACTATAATTAAAAGTTAGAAGCAAGAAGAGTATATGAAAATAGTGAGTAACCTACTTGATAAGCTTAAAAATGATTGAATGAAAAAAGGCATAGAGAGCCTAAAGATGAATATATTGCTGACGTTGTGGTCCAGTGGATATCGGCTCGGAACGAGAAGTCGGGGAGCCGAGTTCGAATTCCAGCCGAATTCATCGCATTCACTTACGCGCAAATACCCTTGGGAAAGGTATTAATCCGTCTCTACCTTCCAGTTATGGGTTAAATAACAGGACTGATTGGGTCCTGTAGCCTTGGTCGGCAACCAGTCTACCGCAGAAAGCAATGGTAACCTACTGCGGGATAATCTTCTGCCCAGTCATTCATGTCTCTTTCGAGACATGACCGCCCAAGCGTGTATCACCTATGGCAATGGCACTTAACTGACTAACTGAATATAATAGTTGAAAACATGATTAAGACTTCTACTGGACATAAAGTGAGGGATCAGTTTTATATTGTTGTGAAGTAATAAATTGATCCCATACTAATTACGACTTAATAATATAATACATCTCTTCCCCCTATAGCTATGAGTCAAATATGACAGATTGGGTTCTATAGCCTTGGCTGGCAACCAGTCTACCGCAGAAAACAATAGCAACCTACTGCGGGATAATCTTCTGCCCAGTCAGTCATGTCTCTTTCGAGACATGATCGCCCAAGCGTGTATCACGTATGGCACTTAACTGACTGACTGAGAGGGTCACAAAATAAAGACGGGAAAAAGATCGATAGCTCATAACAGAAAAGTATGATTAAATTAAAAGAATAGAAAAGTATTATTTGCTTTCAAAAGACAGGACCGACAACACCCTGAAGGAACACGGCACATAAAAGAATAAGAACTCAAGCAAAAGAACTTGAGATTTATATCGTGATAAAAACAAAAATGAGAGAATTATTTTTTTAATGAAGTTTTATTTTAGGACAAGGGAGATAATAACACAACGTAAACAGTTTCATTACATTATCTGTTTTTTACTTTGATTTATTTTGTCCTTTAACATTTATTTATTTATTTTCGCTTATATAAAGAATTAATAGATTCTGACATTTTTATTAATCCAAATGTTATTATAGTGGATACGTCGTATTCGAAATAGACGCCTATTTTTTTATTCATTATTTTTATTTTAGGATTTCTCGAATGCACATACCGACGCCTAAAAACACGGTATTTACCCGAGCCTCCTCACAAAGGCAGATTTTGACATGAGGGTATTCTGTGCGCATACGTATACTTAAAAATATAAACACTGTTTAATAAAAAATACATAAATATTTATATACATATATATATATATATATATATATATATATATATATATAAGCATAAATATAACACACTGTTTCATAAAAACAGATGGTATCTATTTAAAATACGAAGTAACCATTAACGTTTTAATCTTGCATAGTCAGTCAGTTAAGTGCCATAAGTGATACACACTTGGCCAATCATGTCTCGAAAGAGACATGGCTGACTGGGCAGAAGATTTTTTGCGCAGTAGGTTCCATTGCTTTCTGCAGTAGGCTGGTTGTGTGAAGCCCCACTTTAAGAGAGAAATAAACGACAATTTATTCATCGCCATTGGAGCGGCAATTTACCCATCGCGAATGTGAGTTGTTAAGAAATGTGACAAATTGAATATAAAACAATTACAAGTACATCACATTTATATATATATATATATTCTATTTCTGTTAAATCCATTAAAAATGGATTAATGTCAAAACCATTTTCTGATTGGTCACTTTCCTCCGTACATGCATGAAGGCAAAAATTTGCGTCAACTGATTTTGAGCCGGTTACATGACCAAGATTAAATATAAATTCTGCAAAAAAGAACCAGCCCTTTGTGACAAGGGAGCATATGTCTATACAACTCACCATGTAACGAACAGAAGAGAAAACCGCCCACTTCATTCACCATGTTTATGAAGTAATTAAACACAGCCTACAAAAATATCTTTTGATGTATCAAAATTTATTAAGTGACCTCAACTCTGCAACAATTGCCAACCAATCTGTCCCACTATTTAACCCATAGCTGGAGAAAGAAGTGATGGATTAATACTTTTCCCAAGGGTATTTGTGTGTAAGTGAATGAAACGAATTCAACTGGAATTTGCACTCAGCTCCCCAAATTCTCATTCTGAGCTGATATCCACTGCACCACAGACGCACCACAGACGCACCACAGACGCACACCCACTAATTCTGTATGGACAGACTAAAACATTATGATACATATACACACATGAACACTGCTTAATAAGTATGTGAAGTTTGATAAATCAAGAAAAAAACCAACAGCACAAAATTATATACATACCAGAATTTACTTTTCCTTCTGTATGTTTCATTTTCTGAGGAAAATTTAATAAAAGTGAAATGTTAGATTTATAAACTTTTTCTATTTGTTTCTCATCCTATCATAGATAGATAAATAGATAGATAAGAAGAGACTGAGATAGATAGATAGATAGATAGATAGATAGATAGATAGATAGATAGATAGATGAGACTGAGATAGATAGATAGATAGATAGATAGATAGATAGATAAAGAAGAGACTGAGATAGATAGATAGATAGATAGATAGATAGATAGATAGATAGATAGATAGAAGAGAATAGATAGATAGATAGATAGATAGATAGATAGATAGATAGATAGATGAGATAGATAGATAGATAGATAGATAGATAGATAGATAGATAGATAAGAAGAGACTGAGATAGATAGATAGATAGATAGATAGATAGATAAGAAGAGACTGAGATAGATAGATAGATAGATAGATAGATAGATAAGAAGAGAATGAGATGAGATAGATAGATAGATAGATAGATAGATAAGAAGAGACTGAAATAGATAGATAGATAGATAGATAGATAGATAGATAGATAGATAAGAAGAGACTGATAGATAGATAGATAGATAGATAGATAGATAGATAGATAGATAGAGATAAGAGACTTAGATAGATAGATAGATAGATAGATAGATAGATAGATAGATACTACTAGTCTGTAATAGATAGATAGATAAAACTAGTCTGTAAAAGATAGATAGATAGATAGATAGATGTATATGTCCAAAGAAGTTTGAGTTTGATTAAGAAGAACTGACAGTGTTTGTTTATATATATATATATATATATATATATATATCAGCATGTGGTGTAGATATAGAAGAATCCAAAGGAGTATCCTGTACATACAGTGGTAGGATAACTCTTTAAAAGTGCTTGAAATATATATGTATATAAATACATATAGAGCAAATATAAGAAAAATTAAGGCAGGTGCGTTATTTCATGGTAAATCGGAAGTATAGGCCTATTTCAGGCAAACCATCATCAGCTTCCGTCTTTATTGTGCAAATAATTTTACATTAGATTCATGTAAAATCTTTTATACAATAAAGACAGAAGCTAATGATGATAATAGGCCCACACTTCCGATTTACCATGAAATAACACGCCTGCCTTAATTTTTCTTATATATATATATATATATATATATTATATTTTAAATCCAAAAGGATGATCAGATAGGTAAATCCCAAAAACCCGATTCTAATTAATATTAATTTCATTAATATTAAAATTGATCAAGGTGGAGGGCTTGATGCAAATATTATATTCTATTTACGTTTCACCGTTGCTTGTAGAAATGGCTATTCAACGGATTTAAATATCGAAATTTTTGTTTTATATATCTATATATAGTCATCTGCAGACAGTCCTGTTTTGCTGTATCACAGCTCATTAGTACAGTTAGACATCCAATTGCTTTCAACCAGAACTGAAACCCAACCAATTTTCATCAGTCGGAGATTCTACCTTTAAGCTATTGGCACACAGTCGAGGAAGTCAGATTTTAACGTGTTATATACATAATGTAAACACACGCCAGTAGCCAAGAGTGTTCAATTCATACTGAAGAATGATGCGATATATATATAATCAGAATTCATAAGTTTTAAATAAAAAAAATATCCCAAATCATTTGAAATTATCAATTTATTTAGGTAGGGGAAAAAAGAATCAATTTAAGGGAAACAACTCAAATTTTCTTTTCTTTTACAAGTATTACTTTTTAAATATGAGCGGACCTCAAGTGGAATGACTATATCGAATCCATTGCTAAATCCGCTGCTATGAAAGTCGGTTCTCTGTGCAGGGCCCAGAGGTTTTTTCCGTCTGAATCTATCCTGCACATTTATAAATCTACCATCCGCCCGTGCATTGAATACTGTTGCCATATCTGGTCGGGTGCCCCTGCTATTCTCCTTGGGCTTCTCGACAAGGTACAGCGGAGGGTCTGTAATGTGATCGATACCGACTTAGCAGACCACCTGCAGTCTCTCTCTCACCGGTGCGACGTGGCTTCCCTGTGTCTCTTCTATAAATACTTTCACGGCTTCTGCTCCGATGAACTTAGATCACTGGTGCCCCCTAGGTTCGAATTTGCACGAGATACTAGATTAGCAACTAGATCCCACCTTTTTACGGAGAAACCGATAAAATGCAACCGCAACTTCTACTCCAACAGTTTCTTTTCTCGCACTTCCCGACTGTAGAATTCTCTTCTATATGACTGCTTCCCCGACGGCTACAATCTCCAGGAGTTTAAATGTAAGGTCAATAGATACCTCCTAACAAACTAACTTCCATTCTTTCAAACACTCTTCCCACCCACCCAACTATCTATCACCCACCTTCTAACATTTCCTATATCTAACCACTCTTTCTATTTACCTTCCCCTATGTAGCCCCAAGTGCAATAGTGGCAGTGAAATGCCTTGCTTGGGGTGAAATGATTAAAAAAATATATATATATATATATATTTTGTCTGAATTTCTCAAATTAGAAGTTATCATTATTTACACTATTGTCTTCATCTTTGTTTTCTTCCAACAATATTTTTAAGCCTGACTTAGGTGTTTGGTGATTACGTTGGCACTTGAGAGTGTGAATTTGAGATGAGATTCAATGTTATCCTATTATTTATTGTTCAAAATATTAGTCCATGTCAACTGAGCTTATCTGCTATGCATCTTATTACAGTTTATAAGAATTAATATATACTAATAACACACGTGAAAATTTCAGATTTGCTATTTTAATTTTCTAATGAATCATTGAGCTAATGATTGAATAAGCTCCTTACAGGTTTCACAACAATAAACCACCTGTGAAAATTCCCCTTTTTGAACGTAACTTCAGTGTACTAATAATTCACCCTAGTTGTCCCCCTTGAATACCGAGGAGGTATAAAAGTACTCTGTAACGTCTCTGTAAAGTTTCTAGTCAGAATAAAGTGCAATAAAGCTTAACTGTAAGTCTATTCACTGGTCCAGTTTTTACTACACTGGGTAAAATATTTCAGTAACAATAAAAAATATGAATGTAAATCATTATTTATCAAGTAAGAAGGTGTATAATTAAAAATTGGATTTTCCATTTCATTGAAGCAGCTGTCATTGTCTCTGTGTTCCCTTTCTTCTTGTTTTTCTTTCTTTTTTGTAACTTTTGTCTTTCCTTCATCCATTCTTTCTTTCTTCTTATTATTATTTAAAATTTCTTTTTGTTACTAGAATCAAATACCATCTCTGATATATCTTTTATCTTTCATCTTTGCTTGCAATAAAAATGATGAGTATTTTACCCTACTTCCACCCCCTACTGGAGCAAGATGCAACACAATGTCTTTTTTAATGTAAAGAGCCCGACTGCATACAGACAGGTGAAGGAACAAAAATTCCTCAGTCCCCTCAACTGCTGGTTGAGCTGGCCCTGGTGACGAGCACCTGGCCCACCCCTCTGCTGCAATGGGATGGCGCAGACATGGGACACTGTTCTCCAGGACTGGGCATCTACTCAGTGTAATTTTTCTCAGAAGTACCTCTGTCCTCATGGACGGAGCTACAACTGAGCCGCACTCTATCTTCGAGGACAGAGACACAACTGAGGGATGATTTTTGGTCCCCACCCGACACAAAAATGTGCCAGGTATGGTCTATTATTTATCCGAGATAGTGTCAGTACATTACAATGTACATGCTAACTTGCTAATTTACTAACAGAAGAACAAGCATAATTATACTATAATATAATACTTTATGTATTACTATTAGATAAAAGAATATTGTTTCCTAGAGGAACCCATGGAATTTCCATGGAAGGATAATTATGATTTCCTGGAAATATTATTAATCGAAAAAAATTTTTTCTTCAGAGTATAATCTCCTTAATAGTTATTCTTTATAGTAGCAATTAAAAGCTCATCAAATTAAAAGCTTATCAAATTAAATTATATAAGAGTTTTATTACATTTTTTATTTTACTCTTCAGAGAAAATTTTCGGATAATGATTGCAAACTTAAAATAAAAAAAATAGATGATTTATATTCCCCAATGAGTCCCGCATTGAACAAATAAAACAAAAGTTAAGTATCAATATAAAATTTTGGTTAAAAGATCAAATCAAAATTTTGATTAAAGATTTCATGGATTTACATGAAGGAGGGGTAACAGAAATAAAAAAAAAATACTTTATCAAGATTTTTAAAAAATAATAATTTCAAAAATAATTTAATTCATTTGTGAATGAATACTGATAGTTTCATTAAAATCTAACAATTATTTGATTTTGTGAGAATTTTCAAATTAATGTGCTTGTCACTGAAAAAAGTGAGTGATACAATCATTACATTTCCATTGTAAAACAGTCGTAACGTTTCTTTAGCCATTAACTCAAATCAAAATTTCTGACAAAATTTTGAAAATGTTAGAAGGGATTAAAAATTTTTTAAAATAATTAAAGTTACTTTAAAGGCTCCTGTGTCCATTGTAAACAGAAAAGACCAACTGAGTAATGGCCAAGGGTGTAAAAGAGGCCAGAAATTTTGTCATTAGGTTACGGGATATGGCAACAAGCCTACCTATTTTTACTATATTGTACAGTACACACAGCTTAAGCTGCTACTGATACGGTAATGCTGTAGACGTTCTCCTCCTACTCTCTTACTCTTTACTACCCTTCCGTTTGGCAAAGGTGAGAGAAAGGTTGAGGAGAGTAGCTATTAAAAAGATAGAGAGGAAGGAAAAGCTTGGATAGAGAATAAGTGGCATAACGGACGGACGAACTAAGTAACTAACTAATTAAGGAAGGAACAAGCAGAATTATTATATGATATCTAGATGCTGTGCTTGTTTTTTCATTAAGAGTCCTTCTTGTCTTAGATTACAATGATAACACTAAACTAAGATGTTAAAAGAAAAATATATTTACTCTAGAAAAAACTGTAATTTGAGTTAAAATGTTGTACCATCTTTAAAAATCCAAATTAATTTTTAAATGCAATATAAGGAAACTTTGCTTTTCCAAAGCCTTAAGGAGATTTTTTTTTAATTATGCTGATGTAAGGATATACGATAATTAATAAAATCTCCTGAGACTATTATTTGGAGTTTGTACAAAATCTAAAGAAATAATAGTTAATCAAAATGTACCAAGAAGTTAAAATGTCTAAATTAAATTTTATGGGGAAATATTTAGATTTTCTTAAATCTAATAGTGTGCAGAAGTGGGGAGCAGGGATGTGTGCCAGAATCCATATCGCAAGGGCATCCAGTCAAAGAGTGAAATAAAAATTTAGTTTATATTTAATTTGAATAAAGTGTCTCTTTCATGTTTCATCTGTACTTACATGGCGTGCCTTCTCACATTTCTCAGTACTGGGCCCTGTAACCCTCACCTCCTCGTGAGTCCCAGGGCATACAATCAAAAATTTGGTCGCAGGCATCACCACACATAACAAAGCCTGTGCATGTGATTGCTAAAATCTTTGAAAACGGTGTGACATCTTAAATATAATTTTCAATATCAATATAAAAACCCCGATAAATTGTGCTATTATAACAAAACACAATTCTAATGTTTTATTTAAATTTTTATCACAAAAAGTTTTATTTCCAAATAAAATATAAGGGTTTTATTTAAATGTTAGAAATCTTTTCTCAGTTGCAGATATATGAAATTCAACATCAAAGCAAGGGAGAGAACTGAGGAAAAAGCAGCAAAATATTTCTAACCAAGGCAATGCCTATAATCTTGTAGGGGAGTTATATATAAACTCTGAGTAAATAGATATGCCCCTCCCCACCCCCAAACATTTATGCTTACAAAAATACTCGTAAAAATGTGAAACAGCAAGATGAGTAAACAGTAAACAACAAACGAGTATTGTCTATTATCTGGTTGTTATGTGGTGTTGGAAACACAATAGACAGTAATCTAAACTTATTTATAAATGGAACTTTGTGTGTGTGTGTGTGTGTGTGTGTGTGTGTGTGTGTGTGTGTGTGTGTGTGTGTGTGTGTGTGTCTGTTACCTATAGACTCCGAAACAGCTAAACTGATTTTCTTTAAAATTTACAAAGTTCTACTATAAGCATCTTCGAGTGTTCTTAGCTAGGATTTGTGTCGAGGTACCCCCGATAAATATCAAAAATTGATAATCGAAAAAATCAGGTTATAGAATGAGTGGTCCGATTTTAATCAAATTTAATACACTCATAGACAAAGATATAAGAAACGATATTCAGAAGTTTCAAAGTTGCAGTTCTTACAATAATGCAGAAAATCGATAATATATACATATACAAAAGGCTAGATGCTTGTGTGTGTGTGTCTGTTTATCTGCCTGTATGTCTGTATTTTTTTCAGCCCTTTTATTTTAGTTTTTGCTTCGGGTTTGGCTCTAAGTAGATATAATTGTAGTTCTTAGTCTCAGTCATGATACCATTTACTCAGAGGACTTATTTAGCCTTCAAATTCAGTTTACGACGAAAAAAACTTATTTGATATCGCTACCAGGAAATCAAAATTTGGCTTACATCCATTCATTTTTCTTTCAGTCTATGGTTTCACTTTAACTGGAAACAACTATCGCTTTGTAGTCTTTCATGCCAACGTCCAAACAGTCTGAGCTCCAGGACTATGGATTAGTTTTAAAGCTTTCATTATACCCGAGCAATGCCGGGCTATACTGCTAGTACTGAATAAAATTGTGAGTTTGGGGTCAAATGTTGATTGGAGCCTGACAGGATGATAAGATAAAGAATAAGTAAAATGTAAACAGTTGTTCTCATGTTTTTTTGTTTTTTTTTTAATGTATTTAATAAGACTCCTTGATGAGTGTTGGGGTGCAGTGGATATCGACTCGGAATGACAAATCGGGGTGGCATGTTTGAATTCCAGTTAAATTCCTTGCTTTCACGTAAGCTCAAATACCCTTGGGAAAGGTATTAATCCGTCTCTTCCCTCCAGTTATAGGTTAAATAAATGGAAAGATTGGGTTCTATAGCCTTGGCTGGCAACCAGTCTAATGCAGAAAGCAATGGAAAGCTACTGCGGAATAATCTTCTGTCCAGTCAGTCATGTATCTTTTGAGACATGATTGCCCAAACCGTGTATCACGTATGGAACTCAACTGACTGACTGAATATAATAGCTGAAAACATAATTAAGGCTTCTACTGTGCATAAAGTGGGGGATCCGTTTTATATTGTTATGAAATAATAAACTGATCCCCCACTTATTACTACTTAATAATATAATACATCTATTTCCCCTCTAGCTATGAGTTAAATAACAGGACAGATTGGGTTTTATAGCCTTGGCTGCCAACCAGTCTACCACAGAAAGCAATGGCAACGTATTGCGGGATAATCTTCTGCCCAGTCAGTCATTTTTCTTTAGAGACTTGATCGCCCAAAGCATGTATCACTTAACTGAATGAGACTCCAGATAATTTACTTAGAAAAGGCATGAACTGTTTTTACTTAGTGCTAAGAGATGAATGTTACTATTATGACCTGAAAAGGAAAAGGAAATTAAATTTTTCTTGATGCACATTATAATGATCTGCCCATGTAAACTCTTTGTCTGATAGTAAGAATGTCATGTGTTTGTGTGAGTACAGGAGAAAAGTGGGGTCATATATTATTGGTTTAGAACAGCGATTCCCAAACTGGGGAAAATTTTTCCCTGGAGAAAAATTTGGAGCTACCAGGAGGGAAATAATTACACTACCTAATAAATAAAAAAATTTCATACATTGCGCGCTTGCCAAAACTAAGCCTGATATTGATACACTGGTGCACAAGAAGCAGCATCACCTTTCTCACTAATTTAATTCTGAAGTAGAAGAGCAAACAAAAGTCCTTTTATTTGTTACTAACCGCTCTCTATGGCTATGCTTAGTTGTTACTAACCGCTCTCTATGGCTATGCTTAGTTGTTACTAACCACTCTCTATGGCTATGCTTAGTTGTTACTAACCACTCTCTATGGCTATGCTTAGTTGGTACTAACCGCTCTCTATGGCTATGCTTAGTTGTTACTAACCACTCTCTATGGCTATGCTTAGTTGTTACTAACCGCTCTCTATGGCTATGCTTAGTAGTTACTAACCGCTCTCTATCGCTATGCTTAGTTGTTACTAACCGCTCTCTATGGCTATGCTTAGTTGTTACTAACCGCTCTCTATGGCTATGCTTAGTTGTTACTAACCTGCTCTCTATGGCTATGCTTAGTTGTTACTAACCACTCTCTATGGCTATGCTTAGTTGTTACTAACTGCTCTCTATGGCTATGCTTAGTAGTTACTAACCGCTCTCTATGGCTATGCTTAGTTGGTACTAACTGCTCTCTATGGCTATGCTTAGTTGTTACTAACCGCTCTCTATGGCTATGCTTAGTTGTTACTAACCACTCTCTATGGCTATGCTTAGTTGTTACTAACTGCTCTCTATGGCTATGCTTAGTAGTTACTAACCGCTCTCTATGGCTATGCTTAGTTGTTACTAACCGCTCTCTATGGCTATGCTTAGTTGTTACTAACCGCTCTCTATGGCTATGCTTAGTTGTTACTAACTGCTCTCTATGGCTATGCTTAGTTGTTACTAACCACTCTCTATGGCTATGCTTAGTTGGTACTAACTGCTCTCTATGGCTATGCTTAGTTGTTACTAACCGCTCTCTATGGCTATGCTTAGTTGTTACTAACTGCTCTCTATGGCTATGCTTAGTAGTTACTAACTGCTCTCTATGGCTATGCTTAGTTGTTACTAACCGCTCTCTATGGCTATGCTTAGTTGTTACTAACCGCTCTCTATGGCTATGCTTAGTTGTTACTAACTGCTCTCTATGGCTATGCTTAGTAGTTACTAACCGCTCTCTATGGCTATGCTTAGTTGTTACTAACCGCTCTCTATGGCTATGCTTAGTTGTTACTAACTGCTCTCTATCCACTTTACTCTGTAACTCTAAGTTTATTAGTATATTTGTACATTTGAAATTAATAAATAGTCACAGTGTGTTTTAACTGCTCTTTCTCTCATACTCATGCAGGAGGAAATCTGGATGTTTGAACTGGGAATAGTGAGAAATGACAGAAAAACGTTTGTGAACCACTGGTTTAGAATGAGCAAATCAGTAATAATTATTACTTGGACTCACATTGTTTTCTACATCTTTATTTCTTTGCTGCTCAGAAATTTAAAAATAAGTTTCTGCTCTTTTGTCTGGCATTTGTTAATTCTCAGATCTATTAAAAGAAATACACTTTGCTGATAGTGGTAATCTTTCTTTAAACTCTTAATATTTACTAAGTTTTTCAAAGCATAAGACAAAGGCAGCTAGAGAAATATACAGGTGAGATTAGAACTCAGCAGATGAAGCATAAACAGACTTAATCTTTTGGCACCCATGGAAATAATCGAATTTCCCACTCTCAATATATATATAAGAAAAATAAAGGCAGACACATTATTTTTAAAAAAACAATAAAATCAGTTATTGTAAATCACCTGAAGACACTAAAAGGTTGAAACCTGGGTTGTGTAATAACTCGTTTACAAATTATATATATATATATATATATATATATATATATATATATATATATATATGAGTGAGTACAGAACGAAGAAAGAATTTTTTTCACCATCCGAAACATTAATTTAAAACATGCTCGATATCTAATGTATAGAGCTGTGAATATTTATTATAAATTATGTTTTAGAACATGTACATCATTTTTTCTATATATGTCCTCTACAGGCTTCCAAACTATAATCTGTGGAAAATTAAAAATTAAAAGAAAAAATCGATCCTCTAAATTCAAAATTAAGATTAAATACACAAATTTAGATAAATTATAAAAAACTGATAAAATACAAATTTGCATTTACCTTCTAAAAAATACAAGTTTAGATTTTTTATAAATAACTTTGCACTAAATACAATAATACTCAACACTTGAATTAACACCCCTATCCCGCTAAAATAAAAATAAAAATAAAAATAAAAATAAAAATAAACAATTCTATAGAAAAGATCAAACTACTAAATTCTAAAGCAAAGTTTAACATTCCAAATTAGATTAGAAACCTACCCATAAAAACCTTACTTAAATACAAAAATATTCCTACTGGAAAAATAAAAAATAAAAAGGAAAAAACACCCCACCCCTATCACGTCCATCTAAGGAAAACCCAAGGAAGACAGCCTGGCCACTAGATAAAAGAGAATACATTAAATCTGTCAAGCACTAGCTAACCACGCCACTGTCCTAAAAATTCTTAAGGTCAACAAACAAGATGGGTTCCCTAATCAGAAAAAAAACCCCCACACACACACAAAAAACTGACCAAGTAATCAACCCCACATACCACGTTCTTCGAAATTCTAACCAAAAGATATACCTGACTAATAAAAACGTATATTCTAACAGATAATGCCATTAAACAACCATTTTAGCATTTACACACCAAGTTCTTCAAAAGTCAACACGAAAGACATATTCCCTTCATTATCAATAACCCCAACCAGCCCCACAACAACAGTGAACCAAATATAGACAGCGGATGATTTCAGTTCTTGCCCATTCCGCCTGATGAGACGTTGGGTGCCCAATGTCAAAACAGCCATATGATTGTAGAGGACATATATAGAAAAAATTATGTACATGTTCTAAAACATAATTTATAATATATATATATATATATATATATATATTATAAGAAAATGAAAGAACAGATAGATTAAAACCCACTGTTCAAGCATTTACTTTTATAAAGAGTGGTTGATACAGAGTAGAGCTTAATATTATTTAACTCTAATTTTAATGTAAACATTCCAACCCCTTTACTCATGAGGTAGTACAAAATCCAATTAAAAAAAAACGAAAAACAACAAAAATCTTACTTGCTGTTAAAAATTTTTGTCTACCCGTTAAAAAATAATGGATGATCACATAATATTTTTAAAAAATTTAATTAATTACAAAGTTTCATTTAAAACTTATGCTCCAATATAACTTAAAAATTTTAAATTATTTTACTAAAATAAGTTACACAATACTTATTTGGTTTTCTTAACTACAATATACCATATAATTATTTAATCCTAATTTTAACTGAAAAATTCCAGCCGTTTTACTCATGAGGTAGTACTAAATTTGAACAAAAAACAACCTAAAATCCTACCTGCTGTTAAAAAATATTGTCTCTCCATTTAAATAATGTAAGGTCCCACTCTGTATCTTACCCAGACAAAATTAAAAAGTGACATGCCTTGACACCAGGCCATTCTACTTCCTTTCGCAACCCAAATCTTCAATTTCCTAGTTACCTAATTCACATTTTTGATTGAACAATATTGACACACCTACTACCGCTTCATTTTCTAAATAACCATGAATTCATCTTATATTTTCTGAATAAATCATTTTTACCATTTATTTCAAAATATCACCTGCAGAAGAACAATATTGTTTTTAAACATGAAAATTTTGTGTAGTGATATAATGCTTTTATAAACCATTGTAATAACAAAATTGCAATATATATATATATATATATATATATATATATATATATAATCTTGAAAAATTTTTTGGTTATTCTAAGAGAAGCGGTTGTTTAGCTGCAAAATATTTATTACATATGGATTTGTAGAATATCCAAAGTTTTTTCAAGATTATATTACTCTGTCGAATTTAATAATTTTTTAACATTGAGTTCTTTTGAGTTTGTCTCTATTGGAATTTACCTGACAAAAATGCCAAATATTCTACATTATATATATATATATCTTAGTAGTAATAAGAAATAATGGAATGACATTCCACAGTTTCTAGTATTTCATTTTTAACAGTGGTCAATATGTAGTAGAGCAATATTTGTAGTAATATTCTTATTATCGAAGTTTATAATATATATGCATATCGCCTAGTGAGGTGCTGAATATACCACCAAAACATGATGGCACTTGTATAGCAAAAAAAATATTATAAACTCAAATAATAAGAATGTTACTACAAATATATATATATATATATTCAGAAATTATAACATGGATATGTTATAATATCACTACAAAAGTAGCTATTTTATTTCGACACTTCTTGTGTTTTGTCAGGTGATGTGGTTTATTTTAAATAATTTTTAAATTCATATATATATATTCGGTTATCTTATGTGGAACACTGTTTTTTTCCTATTACCAACAGCACTCACTGGCATCTATTCCATTAACAATATTTTAAGACATCATTCCATATTGTTTCTCTCAGTGGTTGAAGAAAATATTTTCATTTTTGGCCCAGGGGAGGGAGAGTCAAATTGACAGTGTGACCAGTTCACTAGAATACAGCTAGCCAGCTTAAGAAAGAAAGAAAGAAAGAAAGGGACTGACGTCATATGGAGAAAACTTAAAGACAAATTCCACCAGGCGGTGAAATTTTGGCTAGAAAAACAAAATCAATCCTTTTTTTAAGCATGAAAACTTTAAAAGAAAGAAAAAATGGCTTACATTTTAACAATATTTTAAGACCAGTTCACTAGAATACAGCTAGCCAAAAATGTAAGCCATTTTTTCTTTCTTTTAACTTTTGCTTAAATTTAAAAGTTTTCATGCTTAATTGAAGGATTGATTTTGTTTTTCTAGCCAAAATTTCACCACCTGGACTTTAACTAAGTTAAAACTTAGCAAGTCACCATCATTTTCTTTCTATTGGAGTGGATGGACTGGGCTATCGCACCTACGCATTGTTCATTCAGTAATGGATTAGAACACTCTTAGCTACTGGCATATGTTTACATAGTATATCACATGCTAAAAGTCTGCCTTCTTCTACTGAATATTCATAGCTCAGAGGTAAAATCACCAACTGATGACAATTCAGTCTGGTTTCAATCCTGGCTAAAAGCAATCGGATGTCTAACTGTACTGATGAGCTGTGATACAATGAAACAGATCTGTCTGTGTATGACATATATATATATATATATATATATATATATATATATATATATATATATATTTGATGGACTCTTGCCATGGACAACAAAGGAAGGCTCAGCAAAATAAATATGTGCTCATCTTTTATGGACACACATGTGTCTGTTGAGGCCTACAGGTATTTTACAAACTTTTAGACAGGTGGAATATGTGTTTGAGTCATTCTGCTTAAGGGGTTGAAGATCAATTGCCCCATGTTTCCACAAGTGGACAGCAAACCCAGCCTTAATATGCATGCAACAAAGCCATTGTGGCAGGTAAGGCTATCACCGGGAGGTGCAGCATGCTACCAACTTTCTTTAATATATATATATATATATATATATATATATATATATAACTTAAACTTTATCTGTGTGTGTGCATGCATGTGTGTGTGTGTGTGTGTGTGTCTGTGTGTATGTGTCCATTACCTATAGACTCTGAAATGGCTGAACCGATTTTCTTGAAAATTTACACAGTTCTACTATAAGCGTCTTCAAGTGTTCTTAGCTAGGTTTTGTGCCGATGTACTCCCCGATAAATATTGAAAATCGATAATCAAAAACATCGGGCTATAGAAGGAGTGGTCCGATTTTAATCAAATTTGATACACTCATAGACAAAGATATAAGAAACGATATTCAGAAGTTTCAAGGTTGTAGTTCTATCCTTGGATGACTTATTTGACTCTGATATTGGAAATTGATACCCCGATATCCTACCGGGCCTGATCAAAATCAGTTTTTCAACCCTTTTATTTTAGTTTTTGCTTCGGGTTTGGCTCTAAGTAGATATAATTGTAGCTCTTAGTCTCAGCCATGATACCATTTACTCAGAGGACTTATTTAGCCTTCAAAA
This sequence comes from Ascarosepion bandense, assembly GCA_037127315.1. Taxonomy (NCBI): domain Eukaryota; kingdom Metazoa; phylum Mollusca; class Cephalopoda; order Sepiida; family Sepiidae; genus Ascarosepion; species Ascarosepion bandense. The sequence goes on from JBBBDQ010000927.1 coordinate 9,804,869, forward strand.
TTCAGTTTATGACAAAAAAAACTTATTTGATATCAATACCAGGAAATCAAAATTTGACTTACATCCATTCATTTTTCTTTCAGTCTACGGTTTCGCTTTAACTGAAAACAACCAGGACCATGGATTAGTTTTAAAGCTTTCATTATACCAGGCTATACTGCTAGTATATATATATATATATATATATTACATATAAAAAATTCAAAATTCACATGATCATATGATCATTTCACTTCATTGGCAATCTTTAATATTATGGAAAGTTAAAAAAATTTGTTTGAGTATGTGTGTTGGTAATCCAGAAGTAAGCTTGCAAAAAGAAAAAGAAAAGGAAATGCAAAAAGATATCTATCTATCTATCTATCTATCTATCTATCTATCTATCTATCTAAGTGTAGACATACATGCATATATATATATGTCTATCATTCTGCGAATATATTTATATATATAAAAGCATAGACATATTTTATATATATATATATAATTTTCTTTATTAAGATATTTCAGATAAAGAAAATTTGCTCTTCAGACCGTTTAATCCAGCATGCTATTTTAATTGGCTACAGAGAGTATCAAAGTTCAGTTAGTCTAACATAATAAAAATTTAGGATAAAAAATAAATCTATTAACAGCTATGAAACTGACCAGATATAGGCATTTTGAGAAAGTGAGTTAACTGATACTGAGATATCCAAAAAAAGAAGAATAACCTCCTTTGATTAAATAAAGGGTTCAATTTGAAATTTCAACATATATCATCTGAAGAACATTGCGAATATGGAAATAAATATAAGGAGAATGGTGTATATAAAATATTGTTTTGCTTTGATTTGAATGTTTTTAATTACATTTTCATAAAATATTCTGTAGAATTTGTAAAAAAGTCTTTGAGAATTTTTGAAAAGATTTATATAATATCTTAATCATTATTTTAATTTATTTAATTAATAAATGTTTTTTTTTTAAATATTTTTTCTGTTCTGGTCAATTCTGACTTGATCTTAAATGAGAAATATAACATTAAATAAGGAAATTTCCAGATGAGTTAGCTGCCACAATTAAAATAATCATTGAAATATATTTATTTTAATCTTTTATTTTGTATGTCAGGCAGGCTTATTCTGTATTTGATTTTTTTACTTTGTTCTCTAGTGTCTACCATCCAGAGAATTGTCGTCATTCTTTGTTTGATATGTCCCTACTTTAATTATTTCTGTTGGCCTCAAATCTTAATGCATGACAACATCCACTGGAATTGACAGTTTGCTCCAGGCAAGAGTTAAGATTCTTTTTTCTCCAAAGACAAGATGACTGATGAGATCAGCTCTTAAAGTCGGTTGACGCCAGACATTAATATAGCATTTGATGCACATTATAGATTGATAAAAACAACATCAATCTGATGATGATGATGATGTTGATGATGATAGTGGCTTCTGAACATGTACATGTTTTGTCTCAGCTAAGAGCCACAAAGGACAGCAGTTTGTGGAGTGCCATGATTGCCCACGTTCTGAAGGGACACGGCACATAGAAAAGAGGATTTTATGATACAAATAGAAAGATACCACTATATATATTTTATTCATTTATTATTTTTTATAATCATTTCACCCCCAAAAAAGGCAGTACTGCCACTGGTGCAGAGAGGGTTACATAAGAGGAGAGTGATGAGAAAGAGGAACAAGTTATAGGGTGTGTCAGGAAGTGGGTAAGAGAAAAATGAGAACACTGGTGTAAAGAGAGCTGCATGAGAGTGGAATGGGAGAACAAGATACAAGGGCCATCAGGGAAAGGATGAGAGTCAAGGAGATAAGAGATGGCAATTGACATTACATTTAAATTCTTGGAGATTATAACTCTTAGGAAAGTAAGTATACAGAAGGGAATTCTACAGGCAGGAAGTGTGAGAAAAGAAGCTGGGAGAGTAGAAGTTGTTACATGTGATTGGTTTCACTGTAAAAGGGTGGGACCTAGTCGCCAGTCTAGTAGCTCAAGTAAATTCTTGTAGAGGAGGCACCAGGGAGCTAAGCTCATCGGAGCAGAAGCCATGCAAGCATTTGTAGAAAAGACACAGGGAAGCCACATTACGTTGATGAGAAAGTGACTGGAGTTGAGCTATCAGGTCAGGATTGATTATATTGCAAATTCTCTGTTAGATTTTGTCGAGAACCTCAAGATGAATAAAAGGAGCAACCAATCAAATGTGACAGCAGTATTCAATGCATGAGTGAACGAGAAAAACTTCCTGGCCCTACACAGTGAACTGACCTTCCTAGCAGCAGATTTAGCTATGCTTTCAATGTAGTCATACCACTTGAGGTTTGCAGATAGAGTTAGGCCGAGGAGGCAGAGCGTTTTGCTTTCAGGAAGACTGGCCTGATCAATGATGCTGGGGGGGGGGGGGTAGGAGCAATTTTCTAAGCTGGTTAAAGGATAGCAGCTTCATTTTGGAAGCATTAAAATTTACGAGCCATTTCTTACCCCAATCCACCACAGATAGGAGGTTCTTTTTAAGATCAGCAGCGAGGTTTGCTTTGTCAGCCTCAGCAAATTTCTTATCGAGGTGGGAGTAAATGGTGGTATGGTTGATGTAGATGCCTACATGGGATCTGATTGCATCAGGGAGATTGTTGATGAAGATCAGAAAAGGTGTAAGACCTAGAATAGAGCCTTGAGGGATGCCCTTTATTACATGATTTGAAAGGAATGGTTGGATTAGATCAAACATCCAGTCATACCATAGCCATGTAGATTGTGTAGAAGTCCAGCTAACCAGACTCTGTCAAATGCTTTGAAGATATCTAGTGCAACAGCTCAAGCTTTGCTGTTCTTATCGAGAGCCTGGTATATATATACTCTGTGATGGTTATCAGCAGTAGATCTGGTGAAGTGGAAACCATACTGTTTGTCAGAGAAAAGGCTACATAGATAGAAATGTTGAATCTACATTTTATTTGTGAATTTGTCTTTTTCTAGTGTCTGAATCTAGCAACATGTTGCCCCAAAATATGAATCTTCTTTTATGGGATATATGTCATAAAGATATGAGTGAACATAGCTCTCCACAACTTCCTATCTTCTGTTCTTTGAAGTAGCTTTTGCCACTTTATACTGCTTTTTTGTACTTGTGGCTCTTGTTCTACATGTTAAGTAGTTTATCCACTGTTTCCCCTGCTTCTTGGGTATTCAATATACCTTGTGAGTATTAAATTTTCCAAGTCTTCTTTCTTCATTGTGTATTCTCCAAATTTAAGCTGTCCCTTTCTAATTGCTAGCAGTAATTTCTTTGTAGTTTCTGTTGGTTTATTTATCATTACGCATATGCTATGTCCATGATATCTTTAACATCCATTAGTCGAACAACATCTTTAGAACAAAACTTTGTCACTTCAAATCTCCTATCTATCTGTGAGGAAATTGTTCAAATTAGATATTGCATAATAGCACAACATCCTTTTTCTTGTTTCTTTTTTTTTTTTTTTTTGGCTTTCTAAAGACATTTTCCATTCCTTAATATTTTGCTTACTTTCTGAAAGGCATTTTCTCTATTTTACGTGCCGCTAGATTTCTGTTTCACACCTTCTATCTTCTGTTATTACACGACCCAGATAGCTAAATTTCTGAACTTGCTTGATTTTATCATCCACGAGACAGTTCACAAATTGAGGAGTCTCTTTTGCTGACGACCATGCATTCTGTGTTCCTATTTTGGTTGAACCCACTTATGTTCATTTAGCACTAATGCCCTTGGGAAAGTTTCACAAAAATGCTTCTTAGCTTTTAGTTGCCATACCATAATGTTTAGCTATACTGTCAGTCATTATAGTAAGAACTAATACTACATTCACTACCAACTTTGACAATAGTAAGATGAGAGATATTTGACTATAAACAATAGTAATATAATCAGTTGGCAAAAAAATTTAAGCATTCATTATTATTATTTTACCATTTTTCATCATATTTCTATTTCTGCTATGGTCGCACTACCTACCAAGTCTGCGGAGAGCCTAAAGTAGGTTGTGATGTGTTTTTATAGATCCATTTCATTTTTTTTCTATCTCCCCTAACATCCCAAGCGTTACATAGACAAAGTTCTCCTTAGTGTGTGGGCTGTACTTAATAAGACAATTTTTTGTATATCTCTTAAGCTGCGGTTTCCAGGGATTCTTTCAATGTGTTGTTTTGTTCCATTTTTTATCATTCCAAGTGCATCTATTATCACTGGCACGACTCTTGTTTTCAATTTCCACATTTTTTCTATTTCAATTTCCAGGTCTTTATATTTTGACAGTTTCTCGAATTCCTTGGTTGCTATGTTACAATCCGCTGGACAAGCCATATCAATTAATAGGCAAGTTTTTCTTTTTGGTTAACAATAATGGCTGGCCTGTTTGCTTCAATTTTTCTGTCTGTGTAGATGGTGTAATCCCATAGAATGGTGACATCTTCTATTTCTGTAACTGGTGCTGGGTGATGTTCATACCAGTGTTTGTTTACAGATTTTCCATAATGTTTGCACATATTATTATTATTATTATTATTATTCTAATGCAACTTTGGAATTCTTTCTTACACTTTCTGTTTTCTCTTACTAGACTACACAGTTAAACTTTTGCACATTTTTAATCATTTCAATCTAACAAGGCAATAAAGCCACTAGGATGCAAGGAATTACTGAATGTTAGAGAATATGAAAACTCTACTCTATATTTAAGAAAGAACAATAAAAAGACATGAATTAAGAAAGCAGAAGGTAACGATTGACATTGCATTTAAATTTTTGAAGAGTGAAGTTGACTGGGAAATAAAATACTGGAAGAGAATCCCATAAGTGAAAAATGTGATAGAAGAAACTGTTGGCATAGGATTTACTGTACATTTAGTCAATTTAACTGTAAAATGATGAGACTTTGCCCACAATCTAGTCAGTTAAATGCCATATGTGATACACGCTTTGGGTGATCATGTCTCGAAAAAGACATGACTGACTGTGCAGAAGATTATCCCACAGTAGGTTGCCATTGCTTTCTGCAGTAGACTGGTTGCCGACCAAGGCTATAGAACCAATTCTTTCCTATTATTTAACCCATAACTGGAGAGAAGAGATGGATTAATACCTTTCCCAAGGGTATTTGTGCCTAAGTGAATGCAAGGAATTCAACTGGAATTCAAACTCAGCTCCCTGATCTCTCATTCCGAGTCTAGGTAACATAGAGGAAAGTTTGTCAGAACAATTACCATGAATGTATTTATAGAAAAAGCACAGGAAAGCAACATTATGATATTGGGAAAATGAATGAAGCTATGATGTCAGAACAGGACCAATGACATTGCAGATTCTTCTTTGTATCTTATCAAGAATCTCTAAATATATAGCAAGACCGCCAGACAAGTAGCAGCAATATTCAAAGCAATGCTAGATTTATAAATATTTATATTTATAAATGTAAGATAGATTAAAAACTGTCTAGCATGACATAGTGAGCCAACTTTCTTATCTTGACTTAGCAATTGATTCAATATACTTTATCCATTTCATGTCAGCTAAAAATGTTAATCAGAGAAGGTGGAATGCTTTACTCTCCTGGAGGTTAGCATCAGCCTGTTTTTAACCTCCAGCCAGGATGCCATGTCAGGATCAATAAAATTGCAGATTTTTTTTAGATTTCAGTAAGAACCTTTAAATATATAGGAGGAGCACCAGACTAGATCCATTTAGCACATGATATTGTGCAGAATACACACTTCCTCTGTGTATTGGCGAAAGAGCACATATGTTGCTAAGATTACGTCTGCTGATAATAAATCCTTGTATATCTTCTAGTCATTTTGCAAGTCTGGTCATTACCTAGATGGGTGACCACTTGGGAATACTAGGTGCTGTAAGTTTGGATGTGTGGGCGGTGTAATGGATAATGGCTCTGAATTGGAAATTGGAGTTAAGTGATGTTAAACCTGGTCAGTACCTAGATGGGTGACCACTTGGGAATACTAGGTGCTGTAAGCTTGGATGTGTGGGCGGTGTAATGAATAATGGCTCTGAATTGGAAATTGGAGTTAAGTGATGTTAAACCTGGTCAGTACCTAGATGGGTGACCACTTGGGAATACTAGGTGCTGTAAGCTTGGATGTGTGGGTGGTGTAATGGATAATGGCTCGGAATTGGAAATTGGAGTTAAGTGATGTTAAACCTGGTCAGTACCTAGATGGGTGACCACTTGGGAATACTAGGTGCTGTAAGCTTGGATGTGTGGGTGGTGTAATGGATAATGGCTCTGAATTGGAAATTGGAGTTAAGTGATGTTAAACCTGGTCAGTACCTAGATGGGTGACCACTTGGGAATACTAGGTGCTGTAAGCTTGGATGTGTGGGCGGTGTAATGGATAATGGCTCGGAATTGGAAATTGGAGTTAAGTGATGTTAAACCTGGTCAGTACCTAGATGGGTGACCACTTGGGAATACTAGGTGCTGTAAGCTTGGATGTGTGGGCGGTGTAATGGATAATGGCTCGGAATTGGAAATTGGAGTTAAGTGATGTTAAACCTGGTCAGTACCTGGATGGGTGACTACTTGGGAATACTAGGTGCTGTAAGCTTGGATGTGTGGGTGGTGTAATGGATAATGGCTCAGAATTGGAAATCAGAGAGCTCAGTTCCAATTCTAGTCAGGCTCATTATATTCACTTATGTACAAGTACTCTTGGGACAGGTATGAATCTACTTCTTCCCCTTCCTAGCTGTGGGTTAATTAGTAAAACTTGTATCAGTAAATCAATATTATTTCCAAAATATAACCTGCACAAGGTTGATAAACTGTAAAAAAACAAATCAGATTGACGTAATCTAATAATAGTAATAAATAAAAAGAGAGAAAATTTTGTTTTTGCTGTTGATTTAATGCTTTTCTTATTTGCTTATATATATATATATTTATCTACCTTTTTATTAATATTAATATTATATACTATTTATTTTAATCTAATAAATTTATATATTTATTTTTTTAAATAATAGAAGGTTTTGATTTAAAACAATCTTTTAATTTTTTTAAACTGTTATGGTCATTTATATTGACTTGGGAATGGAGATATTTCTATTAGGAAAGGAGATATTTAGAAGAACCCAGTATATAGGTTAACATTTTGGCAAGATTCAATAGTGACACTCTCAAGAAAACATTCTGTCTGCAAGTTGTTTTGTGTTTTAATAAGTGTGGCATTCAACATATATATATATCTAAACCATATATATATATATATATATATATATATATATATAGCGAAACAGGCCTGTCTGTGTTTTTATATATATATATATATATATATAAAAACACAGACAGGCCTGTTTCGCTGTATATATATATATATATATATATATATATATATATAAACACACACCGGCCTGTTTCGCTGTATATATATATATATATATATAAAAACAGACAGGCCTGTTTTGTTGTATTACAGCTCTTCAGTGCAGCAAGATTAAACATATGCCTCAAGCGGGAACTGAAACCTGAATGATTTGTCAGCAGTCGGAGATTCATCCACCAGGCTATTGGCGCATGTCAAAGAAAGACAGATTTCATAGCGTGTAATGTTTTTATGAAATACAAATATGCCAGCAGTTGAGAGTGTTCTATCTTCTAACTGCACCGAATGATAATTTAATACAGTAGCCAAAGAACATAGCATAAAGCCATAAATAACTGCTGTTTATGAAATTTACCTCTCTCTACAGTGCTCAGTTGTAAGCGAGAGCATAAATAAACCATCCACAGACAGGCCTGTTTTGCTATATATATATATATATATATACACTTCCTGTTTTGCTATATATATATAGTCATCCAGAGATGGATCTGTTTTGCTGTATCACAGCTCATCAGTATGGTTAGACTCTGATTGCTTTTAACCCAGGATTGAAACTCGACCGAATTGGCATCAATCGGCGATTCTACCTCTGGGCTATGGGTTATATATATATCTATAGCATATGGGAAAACAAGAACATTGTTTTCTATTAGTAGATTCATTTGAGATGTAGTATGGAATGCTTAAATGACCAGGGAACATCTCTTCACGTCTATACTTGTTTAAGGTTTGCATATCATCTGTTTTATAGTCCTTCCTGTCCTTTGAACAGGAGTAAAGTTTTAACTCATATTCCTACTTTAGAACTGGTTTTATGGCTTGGAATTGTTAATTGGAAAGGTGAGTTTCAATGTTGGTTGGGTTTGTTATATTCACTTATGTGTGAAGCCCTTGAAAATGTTGTGAATCCATCTCTTCTCTCCCCAGTTATGGGTTAATTAATAAAGCTTGTATCAACTATTCTTTTATTGTCCTTTCTCTTTACTAGTCATCTCATTCTCTTTAACTCTCAGTAATTCCTCCACTCCAAGTGTCCCCCACTCCAAGTGTCCCCCACTTCAAGTGTCCCCCACTCCAAGTGTCCCCCACTCCAAGTGTCCCCCACTCCAAGTGTCTTCTTTGGGGTAAAATGATTAATAAAAAAATTAAAATCAGCAAACCAAGTTTTAGTTTATGACATGGTTGTGTTTATTTTGCACAAATGCTTTTAGCAAAAGCATGAATCAATTTCATTTTCCCCAGATATGGGTTAAATAGTAGGTTAGGGTGGAGTCTTGCGGCAGCCAGTGGGTGGCAGGTTGTGGATAAAAATGAGGAGGAGATGAACTCTGAATTGAAAATGATGGAGAAAATGAAAGGAAACCATATTACTATCATTCTAAGAAAGAAAAGGAAATTGTGGAGAGTCATGGTCACTGACGTCCTGAAGAGAGATGGCATTAAATAAATAAAGTAGTAGAGAAATTGAGTTGGATCTCTCGAAAAGTAGTGACAGGTTTTCATGCCTTGAAAATCAATATTTCAAATTAAGAAATTTTGCCTAAGTTTAAACACTGACTTCGAAGGATAAATGGAAATATGTAACTAAGAAGGTATCAATTTACTCTCTTGATCTTAGTCTGGCACAAGGCCAGCGAAAGTAAGACACCTCCTAAGGATCGAATGTAATACATTTGATTTGTGAGAGAGATTTCTGTTCATTGTGAAAAAAACTAAACGGTTGGTAATATACACAGTTACTTCCCTTGCATTGAAATTTCTATTTCACACGTGTTCAGAAAGTTGTCACATTTTCAATATCCTTTCGATAAGAAATAGATAAGGGGTGGATGGGATGTTAAAATTAGGGCTTAAGTCAGATATTAATATTTAAAGATTCATTATTATTATTATTATTATTATTATTATAGAGTTCACACTAAGTAAAGCAATTAAACTTACTAAACCACAAGAGGTTCAGTCAGTTAACTTAAGTGCCATTCGTGATACACGCTTGGGTGATCATGTCTCTTTCGAGACATGCCCGACTGAACAGGAGTAAAGTTTTAACTCATATTCCTACTTTAGAACTGGTTTTATGGCTTGGAATTGGATTATCCCCCAGTAGGTTGCCATTGATTTCTGCGGTAGACTGGTTGCCAGCCAAGGCTACAGAACCCATTCTGTCTTGTTATTTAACCCATAACTTAAAGGAAAAGACGGAATAATACCTTTCCCAAGGGTATTTGCGCGTAAGTGAAGGCAAGGAATTCAACTGGAATTCGAACTCGGCTCTCAGATTTATCGTTTCGAGACGATATCCACTGCACGACAACGCACACCCTGCACCACAACGCACATCCTAGTCTAGTGCTGCGCTTAAATTCAGAATGTCTAGGTATCATAGCGAAGTATTTATAGAAAATATATACAAGGAGACAAATTACGGCAGTGGGAAAGTGGCCGAAGCAGAGACGCTGTAGCTATAGGGGGATGGTTAATGTTTCTTTAATTTGGCCTTGAGTCACACATAACCGAACTCCCTACAGCTTACAAGATTTATAAAGAATTATCATCAGATGGTTATTATCGTTAGGTTGGTATCAGAAGGTTGTTTGTTGGCAGGTTGTAATGTGTGGAATAGTGTAAGAATAAAATATATATTTTTCATTTTAAAAATAGAAGTTTATTAAAAGGAAAGATTAACAAGAATAGGTAGTAGTTTGAGTTAATGTTCAATGAGAAAGTTGACGGTATTGAAATGTTCTTATAGTAGTAATTAGTTAAAAGAGTGTATGTGTACGTAGATATGTATGTGTGAGCTTTTGTTCAGTAGGAATGTCTTTGAATGGAGAAGAAGAAGTAAAAGAAATCAGCACACGAGAAAGAAGGAGGACAATTGTCCGGGTCACTTAAAGCTTCTCTCGTTACATTTTAGCTGTGTCTTTCGCTGCTCCCATTTGACTCTGTCTTGATTGGTCACTAAATGTCCTTAAGTGGTTAATCTGATCATGTGACCGGTTCCAGCGAGCATTTTCACTTAAGTGTGAAAAACGTTTGACTGGCGTCACATATGAATTCTCTATTTGCTATCCAATTAAGATCCAGAATTTTACTTTTCCCACTAACTTGTGAAATTTGCCATGGTTTGGGTTTTTCCAAAATGTTTGTAGTCGTTTGAATCCACTTTTGTGGATGTGCAATTTTACCTTGTATGTTTTAGTTGGGTTTTTCCAAAATGCTTTTAATTTTTAATTTCTTATCCACTACAAGATCAAAATCAGAAACAGAAGGTGGAAATTTCTAGGAGACATAATGAGAAAAGAGGGCGCGTCATTCAACCTTGGAGGGTTTGAACTACCAAATATTTAGTTCACTAACGAAAAACAAAACCTTCTTCAAGAATGTGAAAATAGAAAAAAGAAAAGAATAACTCAGTGGTCGTTTTCTGTCCCTGTGCGGCAAAAGTTTCGCGCGTTCAGTTTCAGTTTTTAATTTTGATGGACATTTCTTATAGTCTTCTTGAAACGTTCGTTGTTATATGATACAAACGAAAAAAAACGAGAGGCAAGTAACGGCAAATTCATTTTCATTTTTCTTTTTTTTTTTCGCATTTTTTAAACGTTTTTTGGGCGAAAATATTTATTCTTTTTCACTCAGCGTTAGTGCTTAAATTTAAAATAAAAGAAAAATCTAAGAGAAGTTTACAAAAAGTACATACTCGTAAATTGTCCCAGGGTGGATGCGAACCACCAACATTTCAGTTAATAGCAGAACGATTGCCGCACAGGGACAGAAAACGACCACTGAGTTATTCTTTTCTTTTTTCTATTTTCACATTCTTGAAGAAGGTTTTTTTTTCGTTAGTGAACTGAAGTCCTTTTTCTCTTTCCTTCTCGTGTGCTAATTCATTTTACTTCTTCTTCATCCAAAGACTTTTTCCTTTATATTTTCACATTCTTGAAGAAGGTTCTTTTTTTTTATTTTTTAGAAATATATTTTTTTAGTTTTCCCTCAATGGTTGTGGCGAAATTTTACAGAGCAAGGAAAATCTAATCGAAGGCTTTCAAACAATCATATTACAACAAAACGAAGCCCGGAAATTCTCACTGGGTAGACTTGAAGAAATCGGTTACCAGCCCAACGCGCCAACAGACTGCACTACATAGGTGTAGCGTGCAGAGATGATTAATGTTTCTTTGATTCGGCCTTGTGTCAGACATAACTGAACTCCCTACAGCTTACAGGATTTATGCAGAATTATCATCATCAGAATTATCAGAAGATTTTCATCAGAAGCTTGGTAACAGGTTGGAATGTGTGGATTAGTGTGGAATAGTGTAAGAATAAAATATACATTTTTCATGTTAAAATAGAAATTTATTAAAAGGAAAGAATAACACAACTTGTAGAAGTTAATGTTCAATTAGAAACATTATTAAGAAGTTAATAGTAGAGTTCGTGTTCAATTATAAAGTGATGGGTATCAAGACTTGTAGAAAATGTTCATAGTAGAAATTGTTGAAAGATAAGGAAAAAGAGAACAAGGTGCGACCTGACCTTATTTCCGGGTCGATTTGAAGTTGAAGTTACATTTTAGTTGTTTCGTCTCGCGGCTCTCATCTGACTCTAACTGACTGACTGACGCTGATGAAGTCCTTTTATTGTAATCTAGATTTTTTTCATACTTACTCGCAAAATCCTTTTGGTCTTGCAAGTCGCTCCCATTGGTCAAAAATCAATTTAACACCTACTTGCGAAATCTGGTTTCGACTTTTTCTTTAAGCCCATGATCATTCCTTTTTCTATTTGGGAAAACCAGGATTTCACACGTTGTTGTGAATTTTTGTAAAAGTGAAGAAGGTTGATTTTAATTAATTTCTTGTCCACCACGCACGCACGCACACACGCACGCACGCACGCACGCACACTAACGTACCAGACGGACGTCGGCGGGATTGTTCTGGACGGACGAATTATAGGTACAATCCGCGGAGACCCGACTCTTGCGGAGTTCCGATCAGCCTGTGTTTAAGCGATCAAACTTGAGAAATGTCTGTCAAGCTAGCCAGCTTGAATGTGAGGGTTCTGAGGGATCGGAGTAAGACTGCTCGTCTGCTTCGTGATCTGTTGTCCCTAGGAGTAGATGTAGTTGCGATCCAGGAGACACTTTGCGATGATGATGCTTGTGTGCTGTCTAACGACTTTGTCGTCTATTCAGCATACGAGGGCCAGCAGGCCAGAGGTGTTTCATTGTTGGTTAAACGTACCCTGAGTGCGAGGGTGAACATGTCGGCGTGTGTGTGTGTGTGTGGGGGGGGGCGGTTGATTGTGGTTGATATTGCCGTGAAAAGTAGGTCGTTTCGGATCGTTGCGGTTTATGCGCCCAACGACTGGGAGGAGCGAGTTTCGTTTTTAGGTCAGTTGGGGCCGTTCTTGGTGGGTTCTTAGCGCCTAGTCTTATATGGGGAACTGGAATACCATCCTGGAGCCCAAGTTAGATAATGAGTGCGTAGCTAGCGGGAGGGCGTGTGGTCGTAGCTTGATCGATAGATACCGGATCGATCACACTGAGGAGGAAGATGTGAACGTGGGCACTTAATTGGCGGTCTACCCAGCTACTCAGAAGAGTCGATGTAGATTTACTAGATTGTCCTACGTTCTACTGGTTAGGCTATTCGGACCACAAACTCGTTTGTGCCAGGATAGCGTTAGACGGTAGATCTAGGTTGGCTGGACGCTGGAAGTTCAACGTGTCTATACTGGACAAGCTGGACTTCTGGCATCAGCTTACTAGATTAGTGCAGCGGGAATTAGTGGGGGCAGTTATCGGGAATAGGCAGTGGCAGAAGCTTAAGGATAGAATTAGGTCTTTCACTGCTGACTGTAGCCGTCGACTCGCTCTAGCTAAGGCTAACAAGATGAAGACAAAGACAGTCTATCCCGGGTGGAGGCTTGGGTGGGGATCTCCTAAAGATAGCATTAGCTAAGCAGGCCTTGGACCATTTGGCTAGCAAACGGTACCAGGGTCAGGTAATTAGGCATAGGTTAAACAAGATGTCTAACGAAGCCGCGAGTATGGGCGCTGAAATACGCAAAGAAGAGACCCGTCGAGATGTTGATCGATATATTCGAAAGGTCAAGACTCCGGAGGGGCGTACTCTGAGGTCGACCAACGATATGTGCGAGGCGTTTCGGCGGCATTTCGCGAGCTGCTTTGTCAAGGAGCCTGATCTCCGGGATGAGGAATTTCGCAGCTATTTTGTTGACTTTCCTCGGCTTGGATCGACTGAAGCAGCTAACTGCTAGGGTGAGATCACAGAGGGCGAAGTTCACTTGGCATTGAAGAGGGTCGGCAGTGGTAAGTCTCCGGGAAATGATGGTTTACCCTGTGAATTGTATTTAAGGCTGTCACATCTTTTTACCGATTTTGACGGTGATGTTCAACAACTAGTTCCGGCAGGGGTCCGTCTCCGACCGGATTTCCAGGGGTGTAATCATGCTGTTGAAAAAGGACAAGGGTGTTGGGAGGGACTTAGATGATTACAGGCCCATAATTCTGATAAACACAGAGTTAAAGATTTTGGCCAAGGTCCTGACAGAGCGTTTGCAGTCAGTCGCTGAGATTCTGTTGGGACCTGATCAAACTTGTTCTGTGAGGGGCCAAATAATTCAGAGCAATCTGATCCGCACGATCCTAGAGGGCGTAAAAGACGACGAGGAAGCCGCGCTGATCAATTTGGATCAATTCAAGGCATTTGATAGGGTCGACCATCGGTATCTGGTAGCTGTGCTGCAAGCTGCCGGATTCAAAGCCGACTTCTGCAAGTGGATCAACCAGCTGTATCGCTTTCCCAGTGCTATTGTACAGGTAAACGGAAAGTGGTCGATTATTTTTGTGCTGTCTCGGTCCGGACCGGATCTCCAGCTGGAGAAGAATTGGTCGGAAGTACTAGCAAAGGTCGGAGCGTCGGTTTCGACTTGGCTTCGACAGCGGTTGTCCGTGAAGGGGACGGCTGAGGCGTGTGTTGCATACGTCTTTATTCTCATCTTTTACCGGTTGTCGGTACTTCCTCTTTGTGATGACCATCGGATTCCGATAGAGCGTTTGTTGTCCACTCTCTTGTGGGGTGGTCGCACGCATCAGGTCAACAGAGATGTCTGCTCCAAAAGTCCGTGTCATGGGATGCCACGCGTGGTAAGTCATCGACACGCCTCGAAATTAGCTTCCCTAGTTTTACTATCACTCCTCCCATTTCGAGGGCTGAGCGCCGACGTAAGCCCCGAAATCAATCGAAATTCTTGCTCGAGTGCTGAAAGGCCTTGAGTGTCATTCCTCGATCCACTGACCTTTCTCGGTATCGGAAGCACTTGTATCGTGTATTAGTGGAGAAGACCCTGACGAAGGACCCTCTACGTGATCGGCTCGGATTGTCGGTGGTCGAGTCGTGCTCCTTTTTGTCTTTTTGGTACAGGTAAATGGAAAACGGCCGGGCGATTTTGCGCTGTCGCGGTCGATTTATCAGGGTTTCCCGTGGTCCTTTTGGTCTTTTGTACCAGCGACGGATTGTATCAGCAACCCTGAGTTTTCGCTTACCTGGCGATTGATTCGGAACGGGTTATCTCTCAATGACATGGCCTTCAGCTGGGGCGGGGCGGATTTGCCCGACTGTCATCGGTGTGATCTTGGTTTGGAAGAAACGGCTGAGAACTCTTTCTACAATTGTCCTAGGGTGCGCCCCTTTTTAGGACCATATCGGCGAGTTGACTGCTCGTATCGCTCCCGAACAGCTCGGGTCCATTGATCTTGTGTACGCATGTGATAATGTGTCGCCTTCATATTCTGGGGTGAAACTGATGGCGTTTCCCACGTTGCTGGTAGTTACTCGAATGGTGGTTTGGACGACGCGGAAGGAGGGAATCTTGCGATATGGACGTTATTCTTATCAGCATCTGATTAGATTCTTTGAGTATCAACTCAAGATGAAAATCAGATCTGATAGAAAGCGTTTGATATCGACAGATTTCAGCAAAAGATTTATGCAAGTAATACTTATTTACAGCAGGAAATTTAGAATAAAGTATTTCTTAAAGTTAGTTTGAAATGTGATGACAGCTCGACAGATGCGAGATAAGATAAGTGTATGGCGACCACACGTGACATAATTGTACACATTATTTTCCTGTAAGGGGAAGAAACCGGAAAACACATGACCTTTTAATAAGCACATAAAAAATACCATACAAAAACAAAAAAACAAAAAAAAACTTCAAATACACACACACAAAAAAAAAAAGAAAAATTATTTTAAAAATACGATGGCTAAATGATTTGTATTAAGCTTTTCAAATTTTCAGTTAGCAAATATAGTCTTCATTTAATAAATTACCAGCCTAACGTCTACAAGTCTAAAATATTTTTAAAAAATTTTAAACTTTATAAATTATTATAATTTAAAAAATGAAAATAATTCTTTGAAAATTTTATTATTAATCGAATTTTTTTGTTATTCAGACTATAATGTCCTTAATTATTTATTAAAGCAATTAAAAGCTTGAACGAGAAATCGGGGAACCGAATTCGAATTCCAGCTGAATTCATTGCATTCACTTACGCGCAAATATCCTTGCGTCTATTCCTTCCAGTTATGGGTTAAATAACAGGACAGATTGGGTTCTATAGCCTTGGTCGGCAACCAGTCTACCGCAGAAAACAATAGCAACCTACTGCGGGATAATCTTCTGCCCAGTCAGTCATGTCTCTTTCGAGACATGATCGCCCAAGCGTGTATCACGTATGGCACTTAACTGACTGATCTAAGTAAATAATGTCATAGTTTTATTGCATTTTTTATTTTACTATTGGGAGCAGATTGGTTGAAAAAATAATAGATGATTTACATTCCCCAATGAGTCCTGCGTTTGACTAAAACCAATTTTTGCCCACAGAATTTAATTTCTTGAAATTTCATGAATTTACGTGGAGTGGGGTATGTTAAAAAAATATATTTTTATTAAATTTTTTAAAAATAATGATTAAAAAGTAATTTAATTCATTTGTGAGTAAACTATCGCCCGGTTCACACTCCACCCACGTCTATTGAACAGGTGAAGAGGCTCATCCCTTGTTCCCTGTTTAGGATGTGGTTTCCGGCTTTCTCTTTTACAATCTTTTCACTCTTACGTAGCCCCCTGCACATCAGTGGCGTTACCGCCTTGCTCGGAGTGATACAATTAAAAAAAAAAAAGTCCTGAAAGTTTCATTATTCGATTTTTGCAAGAATTCCCAAATTAAAAAATGTGTTTGTCACCGAAAAAAACAAAAAATAAAACTGAGTTATGTAATGTAAATATTACGTTTTCTATTGTGAACTCTCGTAATGATTTGGTTACCCGCTAACTAAAATTTAAAAAATCAAAACAAGATTTTCAAAATTTCGAACGTGTTAGAAGGGATGAAAAAATTTTAAAAAATTCTTTGATCTTTCCTCTTCTTAATAATAACAAACATTTTGATGAAAAAGGTTCGTTTTTATTACGTTTGGGATCTTTTTTTCTTCATATGCTGTTTTTTCAGTGATCTTTTTCCAGCAAATAAAAGGCTAAAATTGTCCCTGTGTGAGTTTCGACCTCCGATTTTTTGATTAACAGCCGAACGCTCAGGCCAATTGCGCCAATGTGACTGATCGCCACCTCATCAGTTTTACCTTTTTTTTTTGTTTTCATTTTCTTGATGATGTTCTTTCAATTTAGACGGACAATTCTTATATTTTTTTCTTTTGTGTTTTGTTATATATTTTTTAATTTCCATTCTTGAAGAATGATCTTTTTATTTGCAGTTATTTTATTGCTTCAACGTTTGTGGTTAAATTTTACAAGCGAGAAAAATCTAAACGAAGATTTACACAGTAAAGTTCATATACATCTACAAAACTAAAAAAGAATCACGGAAATGATCAACTGTCTTGAAACTTCAACCTTTACGGTTAAGTTAAAACACTTACAGTAAACAGTGAAATGCGCTAACCGATTGTGTCACATAGATAGCTGACCTCCACTTTATTTTTAAATTATTATTTTTTTTTTTTTTTTGGTGGACCTGAAGCAGATTACCACCACGTTTAATTTCGTTGTTTTTCATTTTTTTTTTTTTACTTTTTTCAGCGCAGTCCTATCGATTGTTACTTAAATTTTCCGATTATCAAAAAAAAATTTGAAAAATTACAATATTTAAACAAATTTCTGATATGACGTTAAAGCAAATCGATCCTCCATTTTCAGTCCACTATAAGGTTGTATGAGAAACTGGTCCTCACCCCTAAAATTGTTTAAATATTGACATTTTTGCAAATTTTTTGTCATTCGTAAAGTTTAAGGTGTAAAAGATAATATTGCACTGAATAAAGTCCAAAATGTTTGGTAAGGTAATGTACCGGCATAATTCAATCTGTCCTCCTAACCCATAGGGAAGAGCAAGAGAGAGACAGACCTTTCCCAAGGGTAAGTGAATGCAAGGAGTTCAACTGAAATTCGAACTCGGATCCCCGATTTCTCGTTTGGAGCCGATATCCCTTACGCCACAACACACATCCTAAAATGTAAGTAATGTCAGGAGTGGGATTCGAACCCACGCCGGGAAGACCCGACTGCGACCTGAACGCAGCGCCTTAGACCGCTCGGCCATCCTGACTCACATTATACAATGTACTGGAAATAAATTGTAGATGCAAAAATCGTCCATGTACAGTGTACACTTAGAGTACACTGAGAGTACACTTAGAGTACACTTTTTAACAATGTTACTTTTTAACCAAATTTTATTTCTTATCTTTTTTGTTTTTATCTCTTGTATTTTTTTTTTAATCTCTTTTCTTCAGAATTTTTTTAACAGTCTATTCCGCCTGGAGTGTAGTGTTGAACTACGTCAAATACTCACTTTTAGAGACTGAATAGACTGTAAGACTTGACACGCATGATCACAGTGTCACTTTAAGTCACTTCGTTAAGTGTAAAATAAATATTCAGCAGTGTTGAATATTTTTTTTTACTAATTTTGTAATGTTTGTAAGTTATTTCTAATTAATTTAATTTGTATTTGTCTTGTAATGGACATAAAGAAAGTTCAAACAGTAAAAATTTATTTACACAAAAAAGAAAAAATTAAAAAATACATTCATATTTTTTTAGCTCAAAACAAAAAAACATCAAATTTCATTATTTTTTTTTCAGTTTGAAAATAAAATCAAACATAATATACAGTACAAGATAATAAAACACGTGTTGATTACTTGAATATTAAAAAAAAGAAATACAAAAAGATTAATAATGTCAGGAGTGGGATTCGAACCCACGCCGGGAAGACCCGACTGCGACCTGAACGCAGCGCCTTAGACCGCTCGGCCATCCTGACTCATAGGCTAGCATTTGCTACTTAACCATTGTATATTATTATTTTAAAGCTAGACACTTAATAGCTTAATAAATAATTTTTTATTGTATGAAGTAGTATAAAACATTATTCTTTATTTAAAAATATATTATAAATGATCATCTTATTAAAAAAAATTAAGCTAACTTTATTATAACATCAGTTTACAAAAAAGCCGTCTTTTTTGTTTCACTCACTAAAACACTCGTAGATACTCTTTTTGAGTTTTCTTCATCAGAAAGTTTTTAGTCACTCTTGACTGAATACCTTTTGGTTATTTTTGTCTTGTCCTTCCTTGAGTGAAACTTACGATGAAATGCTGAAATGTTTTCAGTCCGACTTTTAATAAAATTCCGGGATTTGAAATATTAATATTAGTTTAGAAAAGTAGTAGTTCCGGCCGTGAAAATTCCACTCCGCTTCGTAAATTCACGTATAAAAAACTGAAAATTATAATAAATCAATTCAGTATAAGTGTTTATTTTATTAAATACGTTGGACTTCGTAAAAAATTCAAATACTGAAATAAACAGGCAGTGATTTTAAAAAGGATTTTATTTTACACAAAACAACTTTTAGAATTTGATTCTTGTAAGAAACCATGAATTACTTCCCCTTCTTTTTCCAAAGACAACCTTCTTCTTCATAGTCTGACTTTAATTTTGGGAAAAATATCCATTAGTAACGGAAAAAGTCTAAAATTTATTTCAACTGTTTTTCCGCCAGTAAATTGAAATTTAATTTGAATTTTCTAAATAAAATTGTAGGCAGATTTAATTTGAATCATTTGATGCACATTGTAATATTTTTTCAATTTTTTGTTTATTAATCTGCTGAATCGATTGCAAAACAATGGAAAAATTCTAAAAACAGAATCGTCTTATTTTTTTAAACAGATTGGCAGGTTTTTGCGTAATATTAAAAAAAAAATGCTGTTTTAGGGCTATTGTCTGTAAAAAAAATATCTTTTTTTTTAGATTTTCTTTTTTCTTCTATATAAATTTGATATTTAAAATAAAAAGTACTTTCAAAATGTATACCACACTGGGATTTTGTTCGTAGAGATTTAATTTCGTAAAGGATAATAAATATGCATTTATACAAAACTTAATGTCCTTGAATAAATATACAAAAATGTATTTGCAACATAATGTCACTAAAAGAAATAACAAAAAATCTATTAAATGGCTACTGATAGGATAAACTACGGATGCGCAGAGGCATTATAATTTTCGCTTTTCAGTCATTATCATTCTCGCATTTGCTACGGTGTAACTAAGGCACATTGATTGAAAAAAAAAAAAAAAAAAAAAAAAGAAACAAATAAATCTATAATACAAGATTACTTTAAAAAGAATTTTTCACATAATTTGAGAAGTTTTAACCAGTTACAAGTTAATCTTGTGTAGGTTATCATAGTATGGAATATGGATGGCATTGGCAATGCCAATGGCTAGTTTTTAAAAGGAACACATTTTTTTTTTCTAACGATGATTATAATCTCTGATTTAGGGTTACTGGTTACGGTCGTATCATATTGAAACACCAGTTCTCGTATGATTACTGAAGTTAAGCAACGTCAAACCTGCCCAGTCCCTAGATGGGTGACTACTTGGAACACAAGTTTACAATGTAAACTTTAATTATGTGGGTGGTGTAATGGATAATGGTTCGGAATTGGGTTCATTATTCACTTAAACTTCTCTTAGGAAACGTATGAGTCCATTTCCCCCCCAGCTATGGGTTAATTAGTAGGACTTGTATCAGTAAATCATTATTATTTCCAAAAATTTCTCATTTTAGAATAAAAAAAATATTTTCTGGTTTTAAATGACCTGCAAAAAGTTGATGTCGCCAAAAAATGACAAAAATCTCAATCATTTTTCTCTCTAAATTAAATTAATTTAGAGAAGATGAAAATGAGGACTACGCTATTTCAAAATATGACCAAACAATAGGTTATTTAATGATTTATTTTCTTGATTTATCGTTTCAGTATACAAACGATTGAAATTTTTTCCCACTTGTCTTCCATATAAAATTCTTTTTCTAATTACTCCAATTTACGTATTTCACTTGTGTATTATTAACGATCAGATGTTCTTTTTTTATTTCGAAAATAAAAGTTTTCTTCTAAAATTTTATTTCTTTTTCACAATAATCATTTCCACAAAAAATATTTATTATCATAATAATCATTTTCACTGAAAATATTCATCATAATAATTATTTTCAACAAAGATGTTTATTATGAGACCAAAAATAAGTGTATTTGATTTTCTCTGATATTCTTTATGATCAACATTTCATGCAACAGACTGTGTTCCAGAATTTATGAACAATTAAAGAACTAATTAAAGATCTAATGATTGTTGTATTAAAAAGCATTTAATCAGAAACAAAAATATTCCTGAAAAATAACTAATTTGCATAAAATTAAATATTGTTTTTTTTATTTTATGATGAACTACCATACTTAGAAATCATTTAGTTCTAAGCTGTCAATATGAATTAAGAGTAGATGTTAGTTGTCAATTAGTAACAAATATCACCACACATTGATCTTTGACTTATGAACCACCTAAAAAAAATCCATTTTTAATTTTAATTTTTGTTTTACAAATTGTGAATTTTTTAGTGTAATTAAATCAAGTAAAGATTAAAATGACAGGTTTCTAAAACTGTTTGAATTTCATGATATTTTTATTTTTAATAAGTTTTTATTTTTATTTGTTTACACTACAGTAACGTGTTTGCTGTGTACCAAATAATGGCCTTTGTTAATTTTTGCTGATTAAAGGAAAGTTTTGACTTTACAACCATTTGAATTCAAATCAATTGAAAGTATTGTCTTTTAATTGTAACACATAAATTTGGTCTGATGCATTTGTTATTATGAGATGTAAGAAATATTTTGAAAATTTTTAATAAATAATTTTTGATAAGACATGAATTTTTTCACAATGATACCTATTTTCAAATGTAGAAAATATCTGAATAAAAAAATTCAATAAATTAAATTGAATAAATTAAATCTTTTATAATTTCATTCATGTGGGTATATTTCTAAATGGTTCTTGAAATTAATGTTACATACCACTTTGGTTTATTTTATGTAGCCCTCATACTCATTAGCTTCCTTTAGCAATGTGGACCTCATTTGCCGACCAAATAATAACAATAATATTAGATGCATCTTTTTCTAGTTTGGTTTTACTCCATTTAACCATATGATATCACTTCGGGGGACTTATTCAAACTTTCAACAGGATGTAGTCAATGGTATCTTACCTACTACACTGACAACACATTGTTTTTTTATAATGACTGAAATGGTTCAAAGTACTTGAATAAAAACTGAGCCTTGTGGTACATCAAATGTGTCTTTTTTTATTTTTTTTTATTTAATCCATGCGTCACATTGTTGATTTTCAGCAATGTAGAATTATATTTATATGGTCAGATGGTATATCTATGTACCGTTTAGCGAAATTTAACTCTTCCAGTCAGTCAGTCAGTTAAGTGCCATACGTGATACACGCTTGGGCGATCATATCTCGAAAGAGACATGACTGACTGGGCAGAAGGTTATCCCGCAGTAGTTTGCCATTGCTTTCTGCGGTAGACTGGTTGCCGACCAAGGCTATAGAACCCAATCTGTCCTGTTATTTAACCCATAACTGGAAGGAATAGACGGATTAATACCTTTCCCAAGGGTATTTGCGCGTAAGTGAATGCAATGAATTCAGCCGGAATTCGAACTCGGCTCCCTGATTTCTCGTTCCGAGCCGATATCCAATGCACCACAACACACATAACTGTTCCATTAAGCCTTTTTCAGATATTGATGGGTAAAAGTTTATAATTTCATATTTTATGGAAGTATATTTATTTTTGTTTTGAATTTTTTTTTAAACCAAAAGATTATAGTGGGTTATCCATTCTAATGAAGAGTAGTCATGTGTTGAAATCAGATTAACTGAATTTGGCCTCGTTAGTAGATAACCCACTATAAGGGAGGGTATAAAACAATAAAATCAAATTGGGTATAGAAATAACATTTATATATACACATATATCAATTAATGTTTTTTTACAAATAAAAGTAATGTCTTTTGGGTGAGTTCAAAGGACGTTAAAATGTTTATAGCAGTTCAATTGGAGTAGATAGACTAAACTATCGCCCGGTTCACACTCCACCCACGTCTATTGAACAGTTGAAGAGGCTCATCCCTTGTTTCCTGTTTAGGATGCGGTTTCCGGTTTTCTCTTTTCCAATCTTTTCACTTTTTTCTTTTTTTATTTATTTATTTTATTGTTTTTTCAATTGGAGTAGATAGACTAAACTATCGCCCGGTTCACACTCCACCCACGTCTATTGAACAGGTGAAGAGGTTCATCCCTTGTTTCCTGTTTAGGATGTGGTTTCAGTTTTCTCTTTTCCAATCTTTTCACTCTTTTCTTTTTTTCTTTTTTCAATTGGAGTAGATAGACTAAACTATCGCCCGGTTCACACTCCACCCACGTCTATTGAACAGGTGAAGAGGTTCATCCCTTGTTTCCTGTTTAGGATGTGGTTTCCGGTTTTCTCTTTTCCAATCTTTTCACTCTTTTCTTTTTTTATTTTTTCAATTGGAGTAGATAGACTAAACTATCGCCCGGTTCACACTCCACCCACGTCTATTGAACAGGTGAAGAGGCTCATCCCTTGTTTCCTGGTTAGGATGTGGTTTCCAGCTTTCTCTTTTCCAATCTTTTTACTCCTACGTAGCCCCCTGCGCATCAGTGGCGTTATCACCTTGCTTGGGGTGATATGCTTAAAAAAAAAAAAAAAAAAAAAAAAAAAACAACAAATATGAACTTTGGACAATTCATCCAAAATTTTTATTCTGGTATATAAAATCTTATTTGAAAACTGGAAAGATACATACAAAAAAATTTAATCCAGTACATATTGGGTCACAGATCAACTTCTTTTAGAACAAAGGTTCCTTATTGAGCTTAATTTCAATTTAGACAATTTGGTATTTCCTGGTGTAAATCACATACTACACATTTAAAATATCTACTGTATTATTATTAAATAAATGTTTGGAGGTACAAAATTTGTCTACTACTTAAAAAACAAGGAGTTTATGAACAGTCTGAAGAGTCCTTTCATCCAACATCTCATCAGGAGAAAATCGTTGGAATTATAAATTAAACGAAAAAAAGCAACAAAAATGAAGAGCAAAAAACGGGGGAAAATGCTTATACTTATATAACAAGGGGAGGAGAAATCACGCGTAAATAATTATCGAGGGACAGTTAAAATATCCCCAATAAATCAAGAGACTTCACAAAATCCTACTGTCGGCAAAGAGAAGGCTTCTATAAAGATATGCAGACTGATTACAAAATCTTTAATTGATTATTGGAATCAGCTACATGTAAAATTTTGAACCACTTTTTCATATACGACTTGGCACAGGTTATATTCTCTACTAGGTGTTGAGCAATAGCCGATTCCATGTTTGTAGAGGGAAGATAACATGTTATTTATTTTGCCAAATCATATTTTAAAAGGTACATGTTGATTAATACTTATTTCCAAATGTAAGGTTGTACACCCTACATAACCAGCAGTGCACTGGCAATTAAATTCATATACCAAATTACTTAATTTGATGTAGGGCAATTCATCTGTGGTGATACTGAGCAAAGCGAGGGACTGGATGTTTGCCCTTAGAGATCCAGAAAGTAAATGACTAAAACTGGTTTGTGCGCACCCGGCTACAAGCATATGTTCCGGCAGAAAACCAGAAATTAATAAATATCAAATTTCTGTTCACAAGTCTACATGAATTTTATTTAACATCCAATGGGAACTCCAGAATTAAATACCGGTGTGAATTCCCAAATGACCTGCTGGGACCCACAAAGACGAAATAAAAAGCTGACACAAAAAGCATCGCCAGTTGAGAAAGTGTGAGCGTAATTAGCACGTCCCTTGACCTCGTCATGCGATCCACTATTCTGGCCTCGCCTTTCCCTCTCATCTTCTTCTTCGCTGTCCCCTGAGCTACTTACTTGATCTAAGGAGCGGAAACATCAAAGACATTCCTAACTGACAAACACTCCCACATACATATATGCACAAACTCACTTTTTGGCATTTACTGCTATAAACATACATACACACGAACTCTCTTTTCAGTATTTACTGCTATAAACATTTTAACGTCCTCTGAACTCATCCAAAAGACATTCCTTTTATTTGTAAAAACTGTAATTGATATATGTGTATATATAAAATATTGTTTCTATACTCAATTTGATTTTCTTGTTTTACAACCCCTTTTATAACTTATAGTGGGCTATCTACGAACGAGGCCAAATTCAGTTAATCTGTTTCAACATACAACTATGTTTCACTAGAACGGATAACCCACTATACATCCTTACGAAAAACGGAAACGCAAACCTAGTGCGAAAAATACAACGCAGAGCAACAGACAGAGAACAACCAGAAACCGACTTGCTAACCTGCTTAACTAAGCTTTGACCCTTATCCTCAATCCAAGAAACCTTCAAATAAATATTATTATAATTATTATTAGCTACTTGATAATGACAAACTACAACCGGCAGGCAGCAAAACCTATGATCAGGAGATTGGCAGTTTTGAGGAGCATGGAAACATCTCTTAATTGCTGTTGTCTCTAGGCCAAACCTGACCCAGAGTGGTAGCACCTATTAGGGTTCCAGCTATGGATAAATAGTGAACACCCATGCAAAAATCAAAACACAAAGAAAGTATAAAAATATTACCAACAATACATTTTTGGAGTTAAATTACCAGTGATACATTTTCATTAAATCCTAATAATATTTTTTTTATAGTAATTACCAACAATACGTTCTTATCTCTATATACATTATTCGGTCATTGTTGTCATTTTTACAATGTTTCGGCTGTTGTACGCTCTGGTCTTCTTCAAGTGCTAGGAATTTCAAACCGAACCCTTTATTACGATCACTGGGGTATATTTTTCTCATTCCTTGTGCGAATTCACTTCTGGTAGTCATGAGTTATCTCCCTTTAACTTAACTCTCTAAGTTTTTGTTCACCA
Source organism: Ascarosepion bandense (assembly GCA_037127315.1). Lineage (NCBI taxonomy): Eukaryota > Metazoa > Mollusca > Cephalopoda > Sepiida > Sepiidae > Ascarosepion > Ascarosepion bandense. Next base: position 9,830,771 of record JBBBDQ010000927.1, read on the forward strand.
CTGCTGTAGCCTGGTATTGAACTCGGTGACATACATTCGCAATCCCTCTCCTTCTCGCGTTCTATTTTCCTTTATCTCTTCTTTGTCTTCGCCTACTCACTATCAACAAAAAGAAAACAACAACGATAAGACAATTCAATTGACTCCTAAAATTAATGTCGATAAATACAATTTTCCTTTATCATTTTTTTCTTTCCTCCTCACTTACTCGTTGACCGCAAAAAAAAAAAAAAGTAAAAAAAGAGACCATGCTACAACAAATGAACTCTGGATACATTTAAAACATTACTATTTCTTTTAGAACATTTCCACAGTTATTATTTTCACTTCCTACAAACTGATGTTATTTTGTTCTATAAATAAATTCCCACTTATTTATACTAACGAAATACTGACTGTTATTCTTTCCAACCTTCTGATAATCATAAATTGTGGGGAGTTCGGTTATATTTGACACAAGGTTAGTTTAATAAACATGATTGAGCTCCCTACTTTGAAGGAATCAAGTCAAAATGCAGATGGAAGCTGAGGGCAAGTACTATTTTTTTTGGGGGGGGGGGCTCCAGGATAACGCGCCCTTCATACTGCTTAGTTTGCAGAAATTGAATCAGACAATTGTGGCGTTGAATTGTTATTCTATCCTCCTTACTCACCACTATCCCGTTTTTATTTCTTCCTGTTGCCTCAAATCAAACCTGCTTTGTCACCATTTTGAAATTAATAATGGGGGACCAGGATGCCACCTTCCTTGAAAGGATTCTAATCCTCAAACATCTATCTAGCTATCCATCTATGAAAGGAAATTATCTAGCTATCCATCTATGAAAGGAAATTATCTAGCTATCCATCTATGAAAGGAAATTATCTAGCTATCCATCTATTAAAAGGAAATTATCTAGCTATCCATCTATTAAAAGGAAATTATCTAGCTATCCATCTATGAAAGGAAATTATCTAGCTATCCATCTATGAAAGGAAATTATCTAGCTATCCATCTATGAAAGGAAATTATCTAGCTATCCATCTATTAAAAGGAAATTATCTAGCTATCCATCTATGAAAGGAAATTATCTAGCTATCCATCTATTAAAAGGAACTAGTATAGTACCTAACACACCTCTTATTCTCCCAACCACATGTACTTATATAGAAACTACTGTAAATTGTACTCATCTGTAAAAGTCATGTACATATATTCAATATGTTGCTCAAAAGAATTGATGTTTAAAAAAATAATATGAGTCTTACTATTTTCCCATTCTGAACAAGAAAACCATTTTATACATTTAGTATTTTTAACATTTTAAAAACCATTTCACCTCATGCAAGGCAGTAAAACAACTAAGCCACAAGGGGCTCCTGAGTGTGAAAGAATAAGAAAAAGAAAGACATTATTAAGGAACGAGAACAATAGAAGTGTAGTCAAGACGACAGTTGATAACAGTTGACATGGCATCTGGATTTTTGGAGATCAAAGTTGGCTGGAAAATCTAGAGCCAGAAGAGAATTCCACAAGCGCGAAATTCGATAGAAGAAATTGTTAGCATAGAACTTACGGTTACATCTAGCCCATAGGTTCCCAACCTTTTTGCTACGATTACCCCAAAATCGCAATTTCACTATTATTCATTACCCCAATGAACCCGTAATATAGGAAAATAAGTAATTATTATTTTTTTAATCATTTCACGCCAAGCAAGGCATTCCACTGCCACTATTGCGCAGGGGGTTACATAGTGAAGAGAAAGAGTGGAAATGTCAGAAGGAGGGTGGTAGACGGGTAAGGACAACGAGGATGAGGGTTGGGTAGATGGGAAAAGTGTTTGAGAGAATGGGTGCGAATTAGTGTGTTAGGCGGTGTCTATTGACCTTACATTTATACTCCTGGAGATTGTAGCTGTCGGGGAAGCAAGTATGTGGAAGGGAATTCCACAGGCGGGAAGCGCAAAAAAAGAAGCTATTGGAGTAGAAATTGCGGTTACACTTTATCGGTTTCACTGTAAAAGAGTGGGACCTAGTTGCTAATCTAGTATCTCATGCAAATTCGTACCTAGGGGCACCAGTGATCTAAGTTCATCAGAGCAGAAGCCGTGAAAGTATTTATAGAAAAGGCACAGGGAAGCCACGTCACGCCGGCGAGAGAGTGACTGCAGCCGGTCTGCCAAGTCGGTATCGATCACATTACAGATTCTCCGTTGTATTTTGTCAAGAACCCCGAGGAGAATAGCAGGGGCACCCGACCAGATGTGGCAGCAGTATTTAATACACGGCCGGATGGTAGATTTATATATGTGCAGGATATTTTCAGACGAGAAAAACTTCCGGACCTTGCACAGAGAACCAACTTTATTTTCAAAAGCAGACAAAGTTGATGGAAATTATTCAATACAATAGTACCAATCTATAATAATCAGAGGTATAGTCGCCGTAACCAAACCGTGATTCTTAATGTGAGTGTTGAGCTTGTATTGCCTGTGCCAGTTTATTTATTCTTGGCTTTGTGACTGAAAGGACAATTCGGGCGTCGTTTGCCACGTTGAGTCTGCTACGTTTCTTGGTCTTCATTCCAAGGACACAGTGTGAAATTATAAGCTGATTGCCTCTTCCCAAACCAAATATCCATTACCCACAAAATATGGGCTCATTACCCCACTGGGGTAATTTACCCCGGGGTTGGGAACCATGGACTAGCCAATTCAATTATAACGTCAATTCAATCTAGTACTGCGCATAAATTCATAAATTCTATGTAACCTATAAGAGAGTTTGTGTAAGCAATTACCATGGAAGTATTTCTAGAAAAGGCAGAGGGAAGCTACATTGCGGCGATAGGAAAGTGACTGAAACCGAGTTGCCAGGTCAAGACGAACAAAATATATTTCTTTGGCTAGAAATATTCTAGCAAGTTCAAATTTCAAGTCTTTTATCATTAAATACAGAATTAATAACCTTTTAATCCTAAAAAATCTCAGCCTTGTTTCAAGAACGGTTAGATAGATTGGCCATTATAATTGGTTTCCAAAAATGGCAATTACTTATAACTCAACCATATTAAAATAAAATGAAAACAAAACGAAGTAAAATGAAAAAAGATTTTTTTTAATCATTTCGCTCTCAGTAAAGCGTTAACGCCACTGATGTGCAGGGGGTTACATAAGAGAGTTGAAGTATTAGGCAGGAGGAGAGTGAAGACAAAGACGAACCAGCTACAGGGGGCGAAAGAGAAAGAGCAAGAGAAGGATGTGAACACAGGAGTGAATACAGTTGCTTAGGTATAGAGAAAGGAAAAGAACAAAATACACGGGGTGATGTAGAAAGTGGATAAGAGATGGGAATTGACTTTGCATTTAAATTCCTGGAGGTTATAGCCGTCGGGAAAGCAAGTATATGGAAGAGAGTTCCACAGGCGGGAAGCGCAAGAAAATGAACAGAACAACTATTATAGTCTCTTTTGTCTCGATTTTATTCGTGCAAAATTATCCAGTGGCATAGCTAAAGTGAGTGCCGCTCGGGACAACCCTTAATTTTGACTTGACTCCACAAAAAGACACATTGAGGTGGGACTCACTCTTAAAGTTATAAAAGCAGCTTTCCGTATTTTTTTCATATCAGTCACTTAAGTGCCATACGTGATACACGTTTGGGCGATCATGTCTCGAAAGCGACATGACCGGCTGGGTAGAAGATCTTCCCTCAGTAGGTTGCTATTACCATTCTGAGGTAGACTGGTTGCCAACCAAGGCTACAGAATCCAATCTGTCCTGCTATTTCACCCATAGCTGGTGGGAGAAACGACAGTTCAATACCTTTCCCAAGGGTATTTCTGTAAGTGAATGCAGCAAATTCAACGGTAATTTGAACTCGACTGATTTCTCATTTCGGGTCGATATTCACTGCACCACCAATATATATATATATATATATATATATATATATATATATATATATATATACTACCGGCCATAATTATCAGGCCATCCCAGTTAAAAAATGATGTATTTCATATTATTTTTAGTATTTATTGCCAAGTGGGTAATTCTAAATGAAAATAGAATGGCTCTTTTGTTAATACTGCACAATAACATGTGCATCAAATGAACTGTTCTCGTGTCCAGTTTTTGTGCTCTCTTCCCCATGCTAGTCTCTTCTTATTGGCTGGCCGAAGCAAAGTCTTCCTGGTTGCCTTGTAAAATTTTTCAAAGTAATAATAACAAAAGAACCATTCTATTTTCATTTAGAATTATTCACTTGGCAATAAATACTAAACACTGGGGTTGCCTAATAATTATGGCCGGTAGTATAAAGCAGTCGAAGTCTAACCGTACTGATGAGCTACTACGAAACACATCTGTCTGCGGATGACTAAATATCGCTGTACAAACAGTATAGTATGAAGACTTAATAAAAATGAACTTCTCCCATAAAAATGTTTGTGTTATTTTTACGAGGAAAGTATTTTTTAATTATTTTTCAAAAACTTTAAAAAAAAAAAAAAAAGATTTTTACCAAAATTTTGAACGTATTAAAAAACACGTTCAAAATTTTGGTAAAAATCTTTTTTTTTTTTCTCTCGTTAGCTGGTAGCCAAATCGTTTCGAGGGTTTAAAATAGAAAATGGAATATCACATAACTCAGTTTTTATTTTTTTCTTTCCGGTGATAAACACATTATTTTTGAAAATCTTGCAAAAATCAAATAATTATCGGATTTTAATGAAACTTTCAAGACTTATTTATAAATGAATAAATTTATTTTTGAAAACATTATTTTTTAAAATTTTAATAAAAATATACTTTTTAAACATCTATTACTCCACACCACGTAAATTCATGAAATTTCAAGAAATTAAATTCTCTAGGCAAAAGTGGTTCTATTGGTTAAGCGTAGGACACATTGGAGAATGTAAATCATTTTTTCAACCATTTGGCTCCTCTTTCCGAAAATCTGCACCCAATAAATTAAGGACCTTATAGTCTGAAGAAAAAAACAATTTTTTTCGATTAATAATGAAATTTTAAAAGAATCGTTAACATTTTTTTTTTAATTATAATAATTTATAAAGTTTCAAAAATATTTTAAAAATATTTCTAAGACTTGTAGACATTAGGTTGGTAAGTTATTAGCTGAAGACTTATATTTAATAATCGAAAATTGAAAAGTTTAATACAAATCATCGAGTCATTGTATTTGAAAATATTTTTTTATCTATTTTTTTTTTTTTTTTTTTGTCTATTAGAATTTTTTTTTGTATGGTAATTTATATGTGTAAATTAAATGGTCATGTGTTTCACGGTTTCTTCGCCTTACAAGAAAAAGAACATTGGACGGTTTTATCAATTCCAGCCGTTACACACTTATCTCGCATCTGTAGAGTTGTCATCACATGTCAAATACGGGGGAAAGGTCAGAAAGTTCAACATTATGTTAAAAATAGTTTTTTTCTAAGTTTCATGCTATAAGTAAGTAATACTTGTGTAAATCAAATTAATTTAACATTAAATTTGATGATTTAAAAAAAAATCATGTGTCATAGATGTATAATTTATTTTTGCTAGATTTTTAAAACCGAGAATTAACTTTTGTTTACAAATGTCTCTATCGCTTAAAAATGTCCGAAAAATTGAAAAAAAAATTATCAAAATTTTAGATTCCAGTCAATACAATTTTTGTTTGAAAACCAGAGTATTTTGCTTACTGGGTATAGTAAATTTTAAAATTTAGCTTTCAGTTAAAGCTAAAATAAGTTTCAAGAAATGTTTTATTTTTAAAAATTCAGTTTAAAAGTTAGTTATCAAAAGTGAGTGGAGTTACCTAAATAGCACGTTTTAAATACACACCAAATACTTTTTTTTAAAAACTTTATCAGTAACAGTTAAAAAACGAAAACGACATATAGGGGAACAAATTGTAAAAAATTAGGACCATCTTTATTTCTGAAGTGAAAATTGCGACTTTCTACAAAGTAATTTTTATTGCTTTTTGTTGACAAATTCTTCAATGACATATTCAAAAACTATTTCTTCTCTCAATCGCCGCTCTTTAGACATTAGATAGACCAATATATATATGCTATAGTTTTAAGTTGCTCGAAATTGAAAAGGTCCTTCAATTGTGAGTACTGTCCTAACATTTAAACCACTTTTATTTCAATACAGCCTATAAAAGCTAATAGCCGATCGCAGACACAAAAGTGCCGTTCCTATAAAAGAGTCGTTCGAAGCGGACCACCCTTCCGTCTCCCTTTAGCTACTGATTTTATCATAATCAGAGGAGCTAATTTGCTTTCAAAATCTAAACTAACCAAGACAATGTTTCTTCGCCCATTAGAGGACAAAATGACTTTAAGCGCTTAAGGTGACGTCTAGCAAGGTCAGAAAAATGCCATACAATGTGAATAGTTTGTGATAAATGAAACCCATATCAACGGCAATCATATATTTAAGTATATATTGTTAGTAGTAAGTGTTGTGGATTCTTGTTTAGAAAACAACACAATATCATAAACAGATATGAGAGGAAAAGTTCAAGTATATTGAACAAAAGATATACAACCTGTACACGGTTAGTAGATTCAGGAATACTGGTTAGTAGGAATCAAATATATACAAAGAAGTAAGTCCGGGTAATAAGTCGATATTCTTGCTGACCAACGAGTGGCGGCTCAACTGCTCTGACAAGCACTACAACTCTAACAACAACAATACTTGTTGCACACTTTATTCTAGTGAGTGCAGAACCAGGGATCGAACCGCAGACCGTTGGATTTCAATTCAACGCTCTCCCAGCTGGCTTCTTGCTACGCCTCTTCCTCTTCCTACTCCACTTTCCTCCTTCCACCTTTTCACTGCGTCTCTCTGCGTCAGCTTCTCGCCAAGAAATTGACGCCACTAATTTTTTCCCCAGTGAACTTGGTCGGTCAGTTTTATAATCCATTTCTCTACCCATAATCCATTTCCTCAGTCTATAAAAATTTCACTCGAGGGCCTCCTCTCTTTTTTCCTTTAGACTGAGCTGAAGGTGGATTATTAAGACAGCGGTGAGTATTATTATTATTTTCTTTCTTTGGAACAGATTACTGCTTTGCACGCCAGACACAAACGAACTCTTTTTCCAGAGCCGCCGCTATTCGTCCTTTCATGTTCACACTCCCCCCTGGTCTCAAGACCACACATGTGGCAAGGCGGACGTGGCCGCTTGTTGCGGGCACTCCTACGAAGGGGGATTGTCTGGATTTCTTCATCTGAGCTCTCAGAAGTGGCATCGGAATTATCGGCAACAGCGTCGGGGTTCGCAGTCGGACCATCAGACTCGCGGGGCGTAGGTCGAATCCACAGTTTGTCATTGGATGATTCACCACTGCCGCTACTTGTCAATGAATTCGTATTCAGGGCGGGCCGAATGTCCCTCACATGGCGTGGGGTACCATCAACCAGCACGGCCTGCTCACTGACGATGCCGGTGATTCGTCCCCTTCGAAAACTGGTGGTGCACCGGTTATTGGGAGGCTTCACCCAGACGGTGTCCCCTAATTCATACGGCCCTCTTGTTCCCCGCCGATCAGGCAGACGCGCGTCAATGCCCTTGATGCGCACTCGGTAGCGATGGATCGCATTGGCGGGTGCGCTCACAGCAGTCACAGCATCCCTCGGTGTTGCATTATATCTATAGACCGCTTCTGCAATAGTGCACGCCTTCCTGGCCGCGGTCCTCTTCACGCTTCGGTGGCACCGCTCTGCTATGCCGTTGCCACTCGGCACATATGCACATCGGTGTCTGAGCCTGATCCCCCACTCGTCTACAAAACGCCTAAATTCCACGCTGCAGAAGGCAGTATCGTTGTCCGTGAGGATCTCTTCAGGCGGCCCCCTTTCGTAAAATATGGATTCCAATTCACGGATGACACTGGAGGAGTCCTGGCGTGCCAATGGGCGCCAGATCGCAAACCTCGTCGGTCCGCAATCTATCAGTGTGAGGAAGTGCTGGCTGCCATAATGGGTTATGTCCATACCCAGTCGGCTCCAAGTCATGTCTGTTCCCAGCCGACCCCTCCGCCATCTCGCTGGGGCGGGGTCGATTGACTGGCATGTTTGGCATTCCTTGACCACCGCTCTCACTGCACTTTTTGACACTGACGGATTGGTCAATTGTACAAAATAGCATGTCCGTCTCACTCCGGGGTGCCCACTGATGTGGTGTATTTCCCTGATTTTGTCTGCCGCCTCCACAGAGGCAGCACATAGTAACGGTACTGGCCCAGCTTCTTTCTTCACGGCATCAATCCATCTCTGAGGCACCCGAGTGAGCCTATCAGCGAGGTTGCAGTTTGAGGTGACAAGTACCACATCCACAGACAGATTGTACTCTGTTACTAGCTTTCTTATGGTCTCCAATCTCCGTCTGATCAGCATCTCGCTGGCCGCCTTGGTGCGCACCCTGGCCTTACCTGTCAGTGTGTTTGATATCCAGTGGTACACGCACAGCGAATCTGTGTGTATGTGTAATTTCTTGACTTTCCACTGGAGTGCCAGGTTAATGCCTTTCGTCACCGCATCGAGCTCTGCCAGGTTGATGTGAGCAGCGTCATTCGTCGGTCGCAGCCAGCAGGCGTCCTCAATCGCAGCTCCGTTCTCCTCAAGCAGCACACCAATCGCCACAGAGCTCGCATCCACCCACACGCTCAATTCGTCTCCCTGCACACACCAGTCTCCCTTTGCGGGGTCATCCTGCTTTACCCTTGCGATGGTCTCCTTCACCATGCGAACCAACAGATCGTCCGTCGTTTCATCATCCCAGTCTTTGGTGACTGCGCTTGCCCTCCTTTTTATGGTGCCTGTTGCTACACGAGTCCATCCACACACTGGTAGGTGCCCCACAAGTTTTCCACACAGGGAGAAGACCACTCGTCTTGTGAAGACTTCGGGTACTTCAGGAATTGCAGTTCCGCGCCCCCACTTCAAGGTCCCCCGCTCCTTTCGAACTTTCAGGCCCAAGACACGGGCGCCATCCTCCAAATGTTCCGGGTCCTTGCAATTCAGGCCAAACTCGGCCAGTTTGGTCCTTACGCGTGATGATGATACAACGTCTTCGTTCACGTATATGTCATCAAGGTACGTCGATGTCCCCTCTTTCATTGTTTCTTGCTGTGACAACACAGCGTTGACTATGGTCTTCATTATTTGGGGTGCCACGTTCAGCCCGAAGCCCAGTCTGGTAAGGCAGTACCTTCTGCCGGCAAACACCACCGTCTGAAACGGCCACATCGTTTCGCTGACCCGGACCTGCAGATACGCTTTTCTTAGATCCAGCAGGGACACATTGGAACCCTGCTGGCGCCATTCTCGTAGCTTGCTGGCGCAAACATCAGCATCTGCCGTAAATGCATCAACATGCGCATTTAGTTCGCGGTAGTCCATCACTGGCCTCACTTTTGCTTTGTTGTGCTGAGTAACCGCCATCAGCGGGATCAAACCTTTGGGAGGTCCAAGTTTCTCATAGGGGTAAGGAATTAACCAGCCATCCTTGATCCATTCACGAAGCTCCTCTTCGTATGCAGGCCTTATTTGGTCGGGCACATGGTACTCGGCTACTTCGTTCCGCAATTTTGCTGGCTCCTGATTTCCCGACCACTTCCATGAGGCGGTCCAAGCCTTCTGGTGCTGGTCAAATTCGACACTAAAGTCTGGCTGGTCGATCCTCAGCGCTGCGCACACTGGGGTCCTCTCTTGAAACTGCACTTCCCCCGTCTGCGTTATGTGAACACCACCTAGGGCTCTGATGGCATCATAGCCTAGAAGCAGGTCAAAGTTCAGTGGTTTTTTGAGCGCTACTAGCGCCTCGACGTTGGCCGAGTTTCCTGTTCTTGTACGGATGTTTATCGCACCCACCCCACAACATGTCCGCGATTCTCCACTGATGGTGGTTACCCTGACACCCTTCTCCTTCCAAGTGTGGCAGAGGTCTACGAACACTATGGTGCGGGAGCACCCGGAGTCGAGGAGTGCTGAGCACAATGTCTCGTTGACATAGACCTGAATGATCGGAAGCGCCTCTAATTTCTGCTTTGGGGAAAGGTCGACGCCGGCACCTTGTCCCCGGCCCCGTTTCCCGCACAATCCCGGGCCATATGTCCGGTTTCATTACACCGGTAGCAGCGAACAGCTGTCGGTCGCCGTCTGCAGTTCCTTGCAATGTGGCCCTGGCCATCGCACCTATAACACACGACCCCACCACGCGGGCTAAGGCCCTGAGACGGTTTATCATCACTCGGTGTGGATTGTGCAGCGGCGATTATCGGATCTCTCAGCTCGGAATTATCCTTCATCACGGTTCTGGCTCGGTCCACCAGGTCATTAAGGGGCAACGAGGTTATGTTTGAGCTCGCCCGCAGGAGCTGTTTTGCTCCGGTTGGGAGCCCCGCCAGAAATTTATATGCCAAGGCCCGCTCGGGCAGCCCACCGAACAACACCGTCAACTTCGTCAGCTCGGCCAAATATACGTCCACAGTTTCGCCAGGATGTAATTGTCTTGCCTCAAATTGCTCCCAGGCAGTGGCGGGGTCGATAGCAAACGCTTTGTATAGGGCTGCCTTGATCCTCTCATAATTCTGTTTTTCCTCAGCACTGAGCTGTTGATACACAGCGAAAGCCCCACCGGACAAACGCAGAGGAATCACATGTTCAATGTTTTTGACACCAGACAAGAGACAATGCAGTTCCACTTTTTCCACCCAGTCAAGTACTGGGGTCGAGCCACTGAACTCTGGAATCAATTTCAGGTCGAACCTGTCCCCCATTACGCCGAAATAGCTTGTTGCACACTTTATTCTAGTGAGTGCAGAACCAGGGATCGAACCGCAGACCGTTGGATTTCAATTCAACGCTCTCCCAGCTGGCTTCTTGCTACGCCTCTTCCTCTTCCTACTCCACTTTCCTCCTTCCACCTTTTCACTGCGTCTCTCTGCGTCAGCTTCTCGCCAAGAAATTGACGCCACTAATTTTTTCCCCAGTGAACTTGGTCGGTCAGTTTTATAATCCATTTCTCTACCCATAATCCATTTCCTCAGTCTATAAAAATTTCACTCGAGGGCCTCCTCTCTTTTTTCCTTTAGACTGAGCTGAAGGTGGATTATTAAGACAGCGGTGAGTATTATTATTATTTTCTTTCTTTGGAACAGATTACTGCTTTGCACGCCAGACACAAACGAACTCTTTTTCCAGAGCCGCCGCTATTCGCCCTTTCATGTTCACAATACTCTAACACACGACAGACATTTTTGTATTTAATACAAAAAATGTGGCACAAGGCCGAATACGGGGATGGGGAAGGCTGGTCTTCATCTAGTCTTAACGCTAAACTTAGCTAGTCACAATCACTGATCCAGGCATGCTACAGTATTCCTATCACCAAAACAGCACTTTCTTACTTACCTTTCTTTCCACGTCCACCATAATACCACAATGTCTCCATGAAGTCTTAACTAAGCTCCCAATATGTACAATGATTATCGGGGGGGGGGGAAGAAACTAAACAAAACTGTATTAGTAACAAACCCCCCACATATTCTATCACGTGATAGATACATCTGTTAAGTGGACGAAATCGATGCAGGACTATAAATAAACTAAGCCATTTATTCCTCCAACCACGCACACATGTATGCACACATCCAAACACAAAAACAAATACGAAAGTCACACCCGAAATACGAAAAGCGTCCTAGAGAACTGATATATCTAGTCACCTAAGCAAGAGAAGGGAGGGGGAGTTAAACTAAAAAGAAAAAATAGGGACAGAAATAAAAGGGGCCAATGAGCAACCAAATCCTAGCTAAGAATAAATTATAAAAGACAACTGAAGACAAAAATCAAGCCTAAACTAGTCTACATGAGGGCAGGGGTGCTTAGGTTCAAAGTGGTCGGAACAAAATCCTCATGCCTAACCGGCATCAATATGCCACTCCAAATCAGCTCCTGTCACTCGGCACAATCGCGCAAGATGTACCCACCTTTTGCCAAACTCTGATGGAGGGAGCCGCCGCCTTTCCGTCCTAATCTTGACTTTAAGCTGATGCTTAAAGAACAAGATTAGTTGGGAAGAGGTGAACTTCTCGTCCCCATAGAGCTCCTTCTGACGCGTCCTCCATATCACGACTCTCATAATTCCTAGCAAGCAAAAGAACACATAGTGCTCAGCCTTCGTCAGTGGCGGCAACACATTGCTACAGACAGAACTGGCCTAGAGGACAAAGAACTTTCCGCGCAGTATGCGAACCATGATGCCTTCAACAAACTTGCACAGCGGTACTACGACTCTGCACTGAAAGAAGGTGTGGTCCACGGACTCCACCTCCCCAGTGCATCGCACGCAGTTTGGAGACTTCTCCAAGCCCGCTGCACAAAGCCTCTTGCCGACACAGAGGGCCCTACGTATCACCAGCCAGGTGAGTGATGCCTCATCATTAGTGAGACATTTCAACCCAGGCGCCCACGGCCATAATGAGCGAGCCTCCTGCTTCGTAAGACCGAGCTCGCCAATCAAATCATCCTGAACGGCTTCCCGAACTAAAATTTGATATAATGCCTTACGCGACAACGCCTGGACGCCGGAGAGACCATCCGTTGCCCGTTGGAGTAGTTTCAGAGCTAACCGACATTCACGATAGAAGGCGCACTCGCCACGTAGTAAACGGCTGGCCTCTTCTTCAGACAAGTGCACACTTCTAAGGGATGGGGAATTCTTATGGGCATCTTCCTTCCAGAAGTTGCCTTCCCCATCCGTTTGCTGACACATTCGGTCTAGGAACGCGATGCGAAGCGTATGTTGACGAATCTCAACGCTAGGCATGCCTAGACCGCCTTCAGAAGGGTGCAGGTAACAGATCTCGCGAGACACCTTAGGGGACTTGCTCTCCCACAAAAAGGAGAACAACATCCTAACTAAATCCATTAGCATGGCGCACGGGAGTGGCAGCACAGAAAGATGGTAAAGGAGAATGGGGTAGATGTGCGAGGCACATACTTCCGCCCTCCCCTTTAAGGAAAGATTCCTCAGAGACCACAATGAAATTGCGGCCTCGGCCTTCTCCTGCACCGCCGACCAATTCATTTCCAACTGGAGATCAGGACCGAAAAAGACGCCGAGTATCTTAATCGGCCCGTCCGTCCAGAGGAAAGGTCCGTGAAGAGAAACTCCCTTTCACGCACCCAACCGCAAGCCAACAGACTTATCACGGTTGATCTTGGCCCCTGTCACCGTTTCGTACCCTCTGATTTCTTTGCCGACTTCGTCAATCTCGGCCTTACTCGACACCAGAACCGAAACGTCGCCAGAATAGGCGGAATACTTGGCCGAGGTGGTAGCACCAGGTAGTGAAATTCCCCGCAGGACCGGATTCGTCTTCAACTTACGAAGGAACGGTTCCAACGCAAGCACATATAGCAAAGGCGATAACGGACAACCCTGACGAATGGAGCGAGACAATACGAAAGGCTTCAATCTTACCCCATTCACTTCCACCAGCGCACCGGGAGTTGCATACAAGAGGCGAATCCAGGAGCGAAAGTACGGCCCGAAACCAGCGGCTGAAAGGACAGACTCGAGGAATCGATGGTCAACCCTATCGAATGCCTTGGACTGATCTAAATTGATCAGCGCGGCTTCACTGTCGACTTGCTCAATGATCAAGCGTACCATATGAAGGCTGTCCTGGATAGTCCTGCCCTTCACAGCACAAGTCTGTTCCGAGCCGATCAGACTAGGCAGGACAAGCTGCAAACGGCGGGCTAAGATCCTGGCCAAAATCTTTAACTCTGTGTTAAACATAGTTAAGGGCCGAAAATTACCTTTGCCATCCCCACCGTTCTTATCCTTGCGTAGTAACTTGATTACACCCCTGGTGAAGCGTTGAGGTATAGACCCCTGCTTCATCCAGTTGTTGAAAATCAGTTCCAGCAGAGGGACAAGCACGGGCGACTGCCTCAAGTACAGTTCGTAGGGAAGACCATCTAATCCCGGAGACTTGTCCCGGCCAACTAGCTTCAGCGCTTCCCAGATTTCATCCTCTGTTATGGGCCCCTCGCACCCAGCCGCTTCAGCCGCCTCAAGGCGGGGAAAGTCAGCCAAATAGGTGGCGAACTGAGCAGAGCTCAGACCGGGCTCCCTGGTGAAAAGTTCCTGAAAGTAATCACGAAATGCCTCACATATGCCCGCGTTTGTAGTCACGGTCCGATTATCCGGCAATGTGACGCTCGCGATATGTCGTTGGGAAGCTTGTCTGACTTCCTCCAACCGCAGTTCAGCGGCCATATTCGTCGCCTCGCAAGACATTCTTTTTAACCTAGCCCTAACTACCAGAGCTTGGTCCTTCCTGATAAGCAGAGAGGCCAGCTCGGCCCTAGCTATGGCTACGTCCCCACTAACACGGGATTTAACAGCCCGATCAACTTTTTCTTCTGCTGTCTTTTGCTCTGCTAAACTAGCTAGATTGAGCCGACGACTATAGTCAGCAGCAAAAGACCTAATTTTCGATTTTAGTTTATCCCACCACCTGTTCCCAATGACAGCCCCCGTCAATTCCCGCTGAATCATTAGTTTCAGCTGGTGCTGGAAATCTTTGTCATCAAACAATGATGCGTTCAATTTCCAGTAACCAGCCAACCTAGGCTTAGGCTTATCTAAGTTTACCCGGACGAGCCTATGATCCGAATAAACTATCGAATGAAAACTTGGACATTCTACGAGCCCTTATTCGACTCTCTTAACTAGAACTCGGTCGAGGTAACTGGAACGTACCCACGAAGCCGAGCCGCCACTATTTGTCCAAGTTCACACTATTTCCTGCGGATGCTCGTTACGATACTTATCGACAAGATCGAACTTGTCGATAAAGTCCCGAAACGGCCTCACGTCAGGATTGTTAGTACCCGTATTTGAACCTATACGATCTAAATCGGGGTCAAGGACGGCGTTCCAATCCCCCACTAACACTACCGAACGAGATGTCGTCAAAAACGGCTCGATCTGCCGAAACAAAGCAGGCCGCTCAGCATGGACATTGGGCGCATAAACCCCAATGAAACGTAAGGCCCTAGCTTTTATGGTAACATCCAGGACGCAAAGTCTGCCCGCCGGATCTGCGAAAACAAGGGCACACGTCGCATCCAAAGACTTGCTTACCAGCCAGGAAACACCTCTCGAACGTCCATCAAAACATGCTGAAAAAAGATGGAAATCTTTAGACAGAATCCTCTCATGATCGTGAGCAAAAAACCGGGTCTCCTGCAAACAACATACATTCACCCCGAGACTCTGAAGATCACGAACGAGTCTCGCAGAGCGAGACTCCGATCTCAGGCCCCGGGCATTCAAACTAGCTAACCAGAAGGTCATGATCGAACCGATTAGGATTGCGCCTCCACATTGAACATAGCCGGGGCGAGGACACCCACGGCCTGTCCCATTGGCCCTGTGCCCATTTCACTCTTAATGGTTCCGTCATGGGACAGGCCGCCAACGTCCAAGGGAAATGTTAGCTTCATAGCTCTGTACAGGGAGGGGTGAACAAAAAAGGGGAGCCTCCCTGCACAGAACTGTCTTAAATTGGCCACCTCCTCATCTTTGCAGAAGGACATAGGAGGGTCCATCGCGAAGGCGCTATTCGCTTCCTCCATCATCTGCCACACATTAGAAGATCCAGGGCCAGCTCTAACAACAGTGAGAACTCTTTTGGCCCTGGGAAAATTTGCGGGGTTTTCTATGTCTTTCCCGTATAATTTGCGGAAATTCATAAGGGCTTTCAGTTCTTTATGTCTTTTGGCCAGCTCTAATGATTTTTCTGCTTGAACTTCCGTTACCTTGCAAACGTCTTTCCCTTTGCTGTAGCTTGTGTGAGGTTTCCTTTTTTTGTCGAATTTCTTTTTTGAGTCAGAAGAGGACGAGGGACTTCTTTGACGTTTCTCCTTTTTTGGAGAAGATTTAGGTGTTTGGCAAGGGGAGGGACTGGGTGTGGACATATGAGTGTTAAGGGTAGAACCCCTTTTGGTGGCACTCCTTAAGACGGTCAATTTAGATGGGGTGGGGTTTAGCGACCTCGTCATTGGTTGTGGGGCCATGATTTTTTTGGTGGATGGACTGGACGGAACTGAGGATGAAGGACATTTAGACCCCCCGGAATTGGTTTTAACCTGCCTGTCTTTCTGAAGTTATTCTTTTAGTTTTCTTAATTGCTCGATTTTTTGCCAGGAAGGCTCATTCAGCTTTTGAATATCGGAAGCTGTTTCAGCGTAAGACGCTGGGGCGTCACCCTCAGAGCTGATGGAGGGAAGGGGCTGTAGGTGTCTTTCGTCCTTGAGTCTTCAGGGGACTGGGGCCCCGCTGTTCGGATCTTCCCTCTGCTCCTAGCAACGACTTGCCACTCCCCTTCATTCTTCTCCTGACCCACATTTGCGGAAGGCGTTGGAGTCTGGGAGAGTGGGGGATTTGCCCCAACCGGAGGTTTGACCACACCGGTCCGAGCCGCTGCTAGGCCCATTACAGGCGCTGCGGATTTTACATTTTCGGCCAGAGGGGTATTTTGGTCGCCAGTGGCCTTCATCCCTGGGCAGGAAGAGACGAGGTGACCAGTCTCGCCACACTTCCAGCATTTTGGTTTTCTACCAGTAACAATGACCGGTATCTTCTGGCCACAAAAGTCTAAACAGTTGGGGATGGAGTCGAATGCTTCCTTATCGATCATAATATCAAAACTCCATCCCCCGTTCAGATTGTCAGAGGAGGCCCACAGGATTTGGCCATAGCGGGAGAAATAGGCTGATAAATGTTCTCCGATAATCTGAGGAGGGACCTCGTATACTGATACCCTTGTCCTTCGGCGTCCTTCGTATTCTGTTCTTAATATTATATCTTTTGTAATCAATTCCTTACGCGCCATCTCCAGGCAGTCTTCTGCCGTGGGTAACAGCACGTCCCACATGAAGTATCTCGTGCCCTTAATAACGCGTTGGGGTTTGATACCCAAGGACAGCAGTGTTCGGATTACTGTGTCTTTTGTAGAACGACAAATTTTGCGTGTCCGCTTGTCGACTACAAAGACTGACACCATTTTATGTTCGAACCTTTGTAATTCTTGGGGGTCAGCCAAAAGCCCGTCCTCTTTCATAAGGTGTTCGTAACCTTTGGCCTTCTCCAAGAACTCCGCAAGGTTAATAATACAACTTGGCGGGGACTTCCAGCATGAGGGCAATTCCCCAGCCGTCTTCTGGTCAGATGCTTCTTGTACATTTTTATCCGTCGTTTTTATAGCAGGGCTATTTTTCTCATTTCGTTGGTCGTTATTTTTGGGGTGGTTATTATTTTTTCTTTTTATCAGGCGGGTCTCTTTTCACTGACCGACCACCGTCGGCCATCTTGGCGCTTTATTACTAGACTACACTAATAATTTTTTATTTTTATTTTTCCCGCTAAAAACAGTAATGGGAAGGGGAGGGGGTAAGGAATGGGGAACTGTTCTTAAATACAAAATGAATTGCAGTAGCAAAGTAACAAAATTAACGGCGGCAAATAACGCAAAAAATACGACAATGAGGGGGTGCACAAATATATAAGTCCAAATATAGAATACAAAATTAAGACTTTTAGGCAGAGGGCTTAAAAAAAAAAAAAAAAAGTCTGAAGACAAAACAGGAAAATTACAAACTCACAAACAAGTATGAAATTATAAATTTAGGGAAAAATTGACGTATCGCCCGAAAGCGAAAATAAAATTAAATAATTTTTTCACACGCAAGAAATTAAATAAATTCAACCAAAGGATAAAGTGCTTAATTTAAACGAACAGAAATTCAAGTACGTCAAATATTACAGTCGTACGTTTAACGACGCACACACACAAAAAAGGAAAGACAAGTTATACCAAAACGCAAAAATTAACAGTCAAATCAAGAATCAAACAGGAATACAGTAAAAATTAAAAACTAAAAGGGAAAAGGACTGAAAAAAAAAAAAAAATAAGCGGTTAACAAAATAAATAAAGTCGGCCTAGGACCGAGAAAAGAAAATCAAACGGGAAAAATAAATAAAAATAAAACAGTCAACTAGTAGTCTTTTCTTTTTTTTTTTCCTTTAAACAAACGTTCACTCTTTTCTTTTTTGGTATGTGTTCAAGAAAAATTAATAAAACAAAAAAGAAAAAGGGGTCAAAAAATAAAACATAAGACTTTACGAAAGAAAGAAATAATATGGCGGCCGAAGCCGACCAAATAAAAAATAAAAATAAAAATAAAAAACTGAAACGAAAAACGAAAATTAAAATAACCAATTATCAAATAATATATATAAAACAAAAGAAAAAATTCCAACTTAAGTCAAAATGAAATTTCTTTTTTGGCACTCAGGTAAGTCCAACGTGGGTCTTAGCTGAAAAAAAAAAGCAACACTGTCAGACGCGGTCAAAAAAACAAAACAAAAAACAAAAAAAACCCAAAAAAAACAAAAACACGAGCAGCCAGTCACTAACAGACGACAGACACTCTCGTTCTCTGTAGGCAGGATTATAAGTATTCCTTGGAAGAGTCCATTGAGTGTGTAAAAAGGGATGATCCCCAAGAGTAAGTCTGTGGACACTTGAATTTGCTAGACTGCTTGAGTTTGTTATTTCTTTATATGCATATTCTTGAATCATATCAGTCAGTCAATTAAGTGTCATACGTGATACACGCTTGGGCGACCAACTCTCGAAAGAGACATGGCTGGCTGAGCAGAAGATTTTCCCGCAGTAGATTGCCATTACTTTCTGTGGTAGAGTAGTTGCCAACCAAGGCTTCTTGTTCTATGTGCCTTGTTCTTTCTGGACATAGGCGATCTTGGCCTTCCAGGTCTACCTATCCTTGGTAACTCTTATTCTGTAACATTTCGCAGCTCCTGCTCTATCATTCACCTGCTCAGGCCCTTTCATCCTGCCGATATATGTCTGATCCCAGTCCGAAGTGTGTTTCTGTGTGCGGAAAGTCAGCATCTTCATCAGGTTATCTCGTGGAACATTGGTACGTTCTCCTAGGGATGAGTCTGAGGCCAGTCTGTCCCTGACTACCGATAGTGCCTCCATTGTGGGTACCTTGATGAACAGACTCACCACATCCAGGCTCACCATCTGGTTGCATTGCATGGAAGCATATTTCATAAGTGGGCGAATTTTCGAACATATGATGATGGCTTTCCTGTCAGTGGGTCAATTATATCTACAAGGAAGCGACTCAGAGGGTGGCACACTGAGCCTAGGCTGCTAACAATCGGCCTGAGTAGAACACAGTCTTTATGAATCTTAGGTAGACCATACATGTGAGGTAGCTTGCTATAACGTTGAGACTACTGCCTGTATGTTCTAGGCTGAAAGTGATCCTTGTTCTTGATTAGGATCTGCGACAGCTGTCGTTCTGTTTTCAACGTGGGGTCTTTCTTTACCCTGCTATAGCTACCACTTCTAATGAGGTCTACAAGTTTCTTCGTGTATTCAGTTTTGTCTATCACTACGGTTGCATTGCCTTTACTGCTGGGAGTAAAATGATGTTCT
This sequence comes from Ascarosepion bandense, assembly GCA_037127315.1. Classification (NCBI taxonomy): domain Eukaryota; kingdom Metazoa; phylum Mollusca; class Cephalopoda; order Sepiida; family Sepiidae; genus Ascarosepion; species Ascarosepion bandense. The sequence goes on from JBBBDQ010000927.1 coordinate 9,850,335, forward strand.
CATTCCCCTGTAGGGTCCTGACTGCCAGCCCCTCCTCTTTTGTGATGTTTGTTTTGGGTGGCTTGGTTTTCTCTAGTGTCTGTCTCACTTTCCATCTTAACTCATTCGCCTGAGCCTGAGGAATGTTCAAGGTTATTTCCTCGATGCGGGCAATGATGTAGGGTATGGTATCCGCCTGATGATTGTTGCGAAGTTGAGACATTTGTTCAGCATTGACTCTTCAGAGGCACTCAACTGATGTTGACTGATGTTGACAACTGCCTTCACAGAGTGGGTGATGGACCTCATGTGTCACCTTCAGATCTTTTGGTCTATTTAGTTTCCGTACTTGACGGACCTTGACTACATTGAATTCTTGCCTGAAGGATTTATCTAACTCTTGCCGAATCCTTTTTCTGTCTTCTTCGTCACTGATTCTGCTGAGGAATGCCACGAGCCTCTGGGGGATATCGGAATGTAATTTTCGTTTCATACATCGGTTGTACTGGATACGTTCCCGGACCAGGGAGTGACCCGCTTTTTCTGCGACCACACGTGCTCTCCTTGAATTGGCGGCAAATTTCGGTGCCAAGCCTGCAGGGATGAGTCGTAGTATAAATATATGAAGGATTTTTCTAAGTATGATATATATATATATATATATATATATATATATATATATATATATATATATATTTCTGGATTCTCTAGCCTTGAGCGACAACCTGTCTAATTGTGGAAGACAACTCTGAATTCAAAACCGTTTAGAAGGTAACGGAAAAGCGCTGTACTACCCCCGAAAAGGATACGACATTTCAAACATGACAAAGAAACAGTATCTATGGTGAGCCATGATCACTACCATCTTGAAGAGACATGGGATCAAAATAATATACTTTCAAAAGAAATGTTTTACGATTGAAAATCAGTTTTTATTATTATTATTATTATTACTTCATTTTCATCATAAATGATTTCTGCTATGATCGCACTACCTACCAAGTCTGCGAAAAGACCCAAGGCAGGTCGCGGTGTGCTGTTATGGCTACACTTCATTTTTTTCTATCTCCCATATCATCACTAGCGTTACATAGACAAAGTTCTCCTTAGTGTGTGGGCTTTACTTAACAAGACAATTTTTTGTATATCTGTTAAGTTGGTGTTATACAAGGATTCTTTCAATGTGTTGTTTTGTTCCATTTTTTTTTATCATTTCAGATGAATACTTTCACTGGTATTATTCCTGTTTTCAATTTGCACATTTTTTTTTCTATTTCAATTTCCAGGTCTTTATATCTTTAATATCATCATTATTATTGATTGGGGCTACAGAATCATAAACAAAGAACTGCACCAAATAACAGAAATCACATCCCTTGAGGACTATCAACAGCAGCAATAACTAAAATGGATAGCACATATAATTTGAAGAGAAAAGAATGACATAATCAAGATGTTGACACTGCACTACTTCCAATAAAAGTTTAGGAAGAAACCCTCATCAATACTGGACAAAGCGATAACAGCTACTGTTTTTGAGAAACCTATTTTCCTGATAAATTTCTTTAAGAGAAAGATTTTAAGACTTTCAACCGAAAGCAATATTGAAATATGAACAATATGATGGCAGGTTTGGATAAAAGTGGCCTATAAACTTGGAGTTGGGGCTCAGTTAGAAATACCTTCAGATCAAATCACCCAATCTGTTCAAACAATCTCTAATTGAAGGCGTTCCCAGATATCTAAATGTGACTTCCAAATCATCTTAGGGGTCACACTTGTGGTGATACCGAGCAAAAGCGATAGACCGGATGTTAGCGCTTTCACGACCAAAAAGCAAATGACTAAAAGTCGTCCGTGCGCATCTGGGTTCGCGCAGATGTTCCGGTTGAAAAATAAAATTAATCAAATATTAAATTTCCATTTCGCGAGCCTACGCGAATTTTATTTATCAGCCAATGGGAAGCCTAGAATCAAATACAAGTGTGAAATCCCAAACGAGCTGCTGTGATCCAAAAAGCAGATATAAAAAGCGGATACAGACAGACCCCGGCAGGCAGACCTCAAGGAGAAGAGTGTAACCAATATCCCCTTGACCTAAGTCAAGTGGCTACTACGCTTGCCTTTCCTTCTCCACTGTCTCAAAACTACTTACTGACCTAAGGAGCGACTACATCAAAGACATTCCTTATTTACACGATCCCTACATTTCTAAGCCTTAAATCTCTTTCAGCTTATTATTTGCCATGAACAGTTAACCTCCGTTGGACCTATATTCAAGTATTACTTCAATTGTAAAAACATTAATTGATATGTGTATATATATGAAAATGTTATTTTTCTACTCAAATTGCTTTTCTTGATTTTATAATCATTTTATAACTTATAGTGGGCTATCTACCACAAGGCTAACCTGCAACAATATAGAACTATCGTTAACCTGCAACAATATAGAACTACCATTGTCTAGAACTGACTCCCACTACAACTAGAAAAGGAATAGATAAGATACCCCGCAATACACTCTTCAAGTTCTATTTAAATTGTTGCGTCAGTGGTAGCTGGGTAATATTTGAACTTTGAACCGAGCGTTCACGCTCGTGTTCCCCACTTTAAAAACTTGGGTCACAACTCACTCTTGTGGGGGAGTGGGTAAGCACGCTCTTCAAATTTTGTGGTACTGAACAGGATATTTACTGTCAGTCAGTTAAGTGCCATACGTGATACACGCTTGGGTGATCGTGTCTCGAAAGAGACATGACTGACTGGGCAGAAGATTATCCCGCAGTAGGTTGCCGTTGCTTTCTGTAGTAGACTGGTTGCGAGCCATGGCTATAGAACCCAATCTGTCCTATTATTTGATCCACAGCTAGAGGGGAAGAGATGTATCATATTATTAAGTAGTAATTAGGGGGATCAGTTTATTACTTCATAACAATATAAAACTGATCACCTACTTTATGCCCAGAAGTCTTAATCATGTTTTCAACTATTATATTCAGTCAGTCAGTTAAGTGCCATACGTGATACACGCTTGGGTGATCGTGTCTCGAAAGAGACATGACTGACTGGACAGAACATTATCCCGCAGTAGATTGCCATTACTTTCTGCAGTAGACTGGTTGCCCATAAAGGCTATAGAACCCAATCTGTCCTGTTATTTAACCCATAACTGGAGGGAATAGGCGGATTAATACATTTCCCAAGGGTGTTTGCGTGTAAGTGAATACAGTTCATCTTAATTCACGATGACAAAACATGTTCATGTTAAGAATGTCAATCAGTTCAAAGCAGAAACCATTAGATTCATGACTAAAATCAAGAAATTGCCTTGTGTAGCATCATGGCTTTAACTGGTGTAACATTAAGGAATTTCCCGGGGTAACATTAAAGAATTGCTTGGTGTAATATCAAGGCTTTGCCTGGTGTAACCTCAAAGAATTGCCTTGTGTACCTGGTGTAAGATCAAGACTTTGCCCGGGATAATATTAAGGAATTGCCTCATGTAATATTAATGTCTGGTGTAACATTAAGAAATTGCCTTGTGTAGCATCATGGCTTTATCTGGTGTAACATTAAGGAATTGCCTGGGGTATCATTAAAGAATTGCCCGGTGTAATTTCAAGGATTTGCCTGGTGTAATCTCAAAGAATTGCCTTGTGTAATCTCAAAGAATTGCCTTGTGTAGCATCAAGGTTTTACCTGGTGTAAGATCAAGTCTTTTCCTGGGGTAATATTAAGGAATTGCCTAGTGTAATATTAATGTCTGGTGTAGCATCAAGGAATTTTTTTGTGTAGCACTATGGCTTTACCTGGTGTAACATTAAGGATTTGCCTTGGGTAATATCAGGGCTTTGCTTAGTGTAATTAGTGTAATATCAAGGCATTTCTTCTCTCGACACATTTTGACGCTCTCCTCTGCTATACTGTGACCTTCGCTATCGACGGTCACTGCTGTACGCATGCACACAGGCGCATGAAGTCTAAAGCGAGGAATTCAGTGATTCTCCCAACGGGAGCTGTCCAACTATTACTGGTCGCATCAACAGGTTTTTTTTTTTTTTTGGGTTGTTCCTTCCTTTCCATAGGAGACTTTCTGTTGTATCTTCTCTTTCCTTCGCTATCTTTCTCATTAATCTGTTTCTTTCTCGAATTCATGACTTTTTACACTTTTACTTCAGTTTTTTTTTCTTTCTTTCCGATCACTGACTTTTCTTTCCATCCTTTTTTCCTTATTCGCTATTCTTTCTTTTTCCAATACTTGTTCTTTTCTATCTTTCTTATCGCTTTTTTCGGTCGTCTAGATTCTTTCTTTCTTTCTTTCTTTCTTTCTTTCTTTTCCATTCTCTCCACTCTTTCCCCCACTCTCTTTATTTCTTTCCTGTCACTCACTCTATCTTCTTACTTATCTAATTTTCTTTCTCTCGGTAACAAGAGCTTCGAGTTTATAAACCTTAAACCATTAGGATTCGAGGCGGTAGATAAAACGCCTTGAGTTGAATTTGTTAACCGTAGACACTAAAGGGCAACATTCACTTCAAAACACAAATTGTAAAACAATTATACAACTCTGTGTGGGATCCCTCGCCTTTTTTCTTTTCTTTTCATTATTATTTGTCTGTTTATTTATTTATTTGAACGTATTTTTGTAAAGGAGGAGTTGGTTTGTTCCCAATAGCATTCTATGAACTTGCCATCACAAGTGCACGCATGAGTGAGACACGAGATGCATTTTTTTTCTCTCGTTAAATTAAGCAGAGTGTCCCCTTGACATAGTCTAGCTAGCACCAAAAAGACTGGGTGACACAATTTTAAAAGTTATCAACTCGGGAGTTTTCACTCTTTTTTTTTTTTTTAAATCTATGTAAGGTCGCCATATCTCTCTTTTTTTTTTGATACAAGATACATTATTTTATTTTTTTCCTCGCCGAAAAAAAAAAAATCAATTTTCTGTAGGTACCTCCACAAAATCGCAAAAAAATCAGCCTACCGATAAACAAAAGTATGATCCAAACTACATTTCTAAACATAGTTTTATCGTCAAAATCTTTGTCATTTTTAAGAAAAAAAAAAAAAAAAAAAGAAATTACTTTTTGAATTTTTAATTAATAGTTTACTCTTTTTTAGAACATTCGAAATTTTCATTAAAAATCTTGTTTTTCTTGTGTGAACGGATATTATTGTAGCATAGCAAATTTTAATGTTTTTTTTAGTTTTTTTGGGTTTTTTTTTCCAGTGACTGACATTATATGGAAATTCTTGCAAAAATCAAATAAATGTTGGATTTTAATGAAATTTTCAGGACTTATTCATAAGTTAATTAAATTATTTTAGAACTTTTTTTATTAGCAAATCTTGGTATTTTTTTTCATGTTTTTCATCCCCTTAAGAAAACTCGAGAAATTCAGCGTGATAATTCAAGAAATTCAACGTGATAATTTTTTAGTGACGACAGTTATCATTTTTTGTTGGTTTTATTTACCGACGTTAGAATTAAATACATAAAATATTTTTTTCCTATTTGAGGTTTAAATTTTCTTTCTCATAATACATTTTTTGACAGTTTTTTCTCTGTACCATCACTCTTTTTGGATACTTAATTTTTAAATTGAATTTTTCAAAATAAAAAACGTTTTCTTGAAACTTTAATTTTAGCTTAATTGAAAGTTAAAGGAAATTTACTATTTCCAATAAGCAAAATACTCAGGTGTATTTAAAACAGAAATTATATTCATTGGAATCTAAAATATTGTGATTTTTTTTTTAAATTTAAATTTTTCGGCCAGTTTTTGAGCACATTTGTATACAAACGTTAATTCTCGGCTTTAAAAATCTTGCAAAAATAAAATATACATCTCTCACTCGTTATTTTATATAAAATTAGCAGATTTAAAATTAAATTAATCTGATTTAAAACACATATTACTTGTTTATGGCATGAAATTTAGAAAAGCATTTCTTGTCTGATTCGTTGACCTTTCAAGTAGGCGATGATAATCCCTGTCGTAAATCAGTTCACACATCTGGAAGTATGGTGCCGAAAAAGTGACATAACCCAATTTAGTAAGGGAAACAAACAACCATTGAAAGATGTGATCTTTTAATGATAAGTCTCTTATAAGTTTCCATAGTAAAAGAAAAGGTGCTACTTAATATAAATAAAATTCTTTAGAAATTATTTTAAAAATCTTAATTCTAAAGGATTCGTATTAAGATTTTAAATTTTCGATTTGTAAATAAAGTCTTTATTTAATAAATCAATAACCGAAGACACTGAGTAAGTGGAAGAAATTTAAAAAATGTTTGAAACTTTATATATCATAATAATTAGCAAAATAAAAAGGAAAACAATTCTTATAAAAATTCATTATTTTTCTTCTTCAGAATATGATATTCTTAAATTATATTATTTATAAAATCAAATCTAAATTAAAAATGGCGTAGTCTTAATGCATTTCTTATTTTACGATTCGGAACAGATTTTAGGAAAAATGATCTGGTAAATAAAGATAAAAAAATCATATGATTAACATTTCCCAATGAGTCCTGCATTTAACTAATAAAAAAATTGGTATAGATAATATATTTCTAGAAGTTTCATGCAATTAGTTGGAGGGGGGAAACATTTTCAAAAAGTATATCTATATTTTTATCAAGATTTTCTAAAAATGATGATTGCATAAATAATTTAATTTACACTATTCGGGCTATAGTCCGAATCTTTATTGCCATTTGTACAACGTTTCGGCCGGTGTACGCTCCGGCCTTCTTCAGGTGCTAGGAATTTTGAATCGAACCCTTTATTACAATCACTGGGGTATATCATTCTCATTCCTTGCGTGAAGCCTCTTTTGGCAGTTATTTCCCTTTAACCGGACTCTGTAAGTTACTTGTTAACCACTGCTGTAGCCTGGAATTGAACTCACAACTCTTTGGGTCAAGTCGCTGGAAGTAACCAACGTCTATATTCACTGAAGGACAGGAACAAATGAATTTCTGGGACTTATAAACCTAATGTTCAGTAACTATTTTTTTTTTTACCAGAGTTCATAAAAAATGATAACTGAACATTAGAAACGACAGCCGAAACGTCGTACAAATGGCAACAAAGATTTGGCCTATAGTCCGAATAATGTAAATAGTGTAAATGCTATCTCATCTCAGAAAATATAGGCAAATAATTTCATTTATTTATGAATAAGTCTTGAAAGTTTCTTTAAAATCAGACAGTTGATTTTTTGCAAGAATTTCCAAATGAACGTCTTTCAACGCCAAAATACAACTTGCGTAATATTACGTTTTCCTTAGTAGTAACATTACGTAAACATGGCGTTTTCCTTAGTAGTAACATTACGTAAACATGGCGTTTTCCTTAGTAGTAACATTACGTAAACATGGCATTTTCTTTAGTAGTAACATTAAGTAAACATGGCGTTTTCCTTAGTAGTAATATTACGTAAACATGGCGTTTTCCTTAGTAGTAACATTAAGTAAACATGGCGTTTTCCATAGTAGTAATATTACGTAAACATGGCGTTTTCTTTAGTAGTAACATTACGTAAACATGGCGTTTTCTTTAGTAGTAACATTAAGTAAACATGGCGTTTTCCTTAGTAGTAACATTACGTAAACATGGCGTTTTCCTTAGTAGTAACATTACGTAAACATGGCGTTTTCTTTAGTAGTAACATTACTTAAAGATGGCGTTTTCCTTGTAGTAATATTACGTAAACATGGCGTTTTCCTTAGTAGTAACATTACGGAAAGATGGCGTTTTCCTTGGTAGTAACATTACGTAAACATGGCGTTTTCCTTGGTAGTAACATTAAGTAAACATGGCGTTTTCCTTAACAGTAACATTACGTAAACATGGCGTTTTCCTTAGTAGTAACATTACGTAAACATGGCGTTTTCCTTAGTAGTAACATTACGTAAACATGGCGTTTTCCTTAGTAGTAACATTACGTAAAGATGGCGTTTTCCTTGGTAGTAACATTACGTAAACATGGCGTTTTCCTTAGTAGTAACATTACGTAAACATGGCATTTTCTTTAGTAGTAACATTAAGTAAACATGGCGTTTTCCTTAGTAGTAATATTACGTAAACATGGCGTTTTCCTTAGTAGTAACATTAAGTAAACATGGCGTTTTCCTTAGTAGTAATATTACGTAAACATGGCGTTTTCTTTAGTAGTAACATTAAGTAAACATGGCGTTTTCCTTAGTAGTTAGTAGTAACATTACGTAAACATGGCGTTTTCCTTAGTAGTAATATTACGTAAACATGGCGTTTTCCTTAGTAGTAACATTACGGAAAGATGGCGTTTTCCTTGGTAGTAACATTACGTAAACATGGCGTTTTCCTTAGCAGTAACATTACGTAAACATGGCGTTTTCCTTCGTAGTAACATTACGTAAACATGGCGTTTTCCTTAGTCGTAACATTACGTAAACATGGCGTTTTCCTTAGTAGTAACATTACGTAAACATGGCGTTTTCCTTAGTCGTAACATTACGTAAACATGGCGTTTTCCTTAGTAGTAACATTACGTAAACATGGCGTGAATCGCTGACGGAAGAAAAAAGTAATTTTAACTGATATTTCGAACGTGTTAGAAAGGATTAAAAAATTTTTTCAAGTAATGATAACAAAATTTGATAATAACATAACATTTTGATGATAAAACTTCGGTTTTTATTAAGTCTGCTCTGAGCCCTTTTAACATCATGCTATGCTGTTTTCTCAGCAATTGTGTGGAAGTATTTAGTTCTTTCTTATTTGATTTATATTTTTATGTTTATTTTTACAAGCAGTTTGTTGCCATCGACATTCATGTCACCAGGATGATTTAACGCAAAACTTTCATTCATTCCCATGAGTCATGCAGCAAATGGCGGAAATGCATTCACAGCGCTATATGGAGACGGGCAGGGGAGGGGTACAGTCCTCCTCATTTTTAGGGAGAACTGAGAACTAAACAGAAGACTAAATTTATCCTCTTGACCTAAATCGATGACAATATTATTGAGCTGAGTTGTATTCACGCCCGTTACCAAGGTGGAGTGGGGATAGCTTATCCCTTCTCCAAAAATTATTTGCCCTTCTCCTTGAAAATGATTTCAGCTTACTTTAGCGTGCAAATTCTTTCTCCCACCGCTGCTCCCAAATTGAATGTAGGTTCTTCCCATTCAAAACCCTCTGGAAAAAAATACTGTATAATTTTTATAAAATAGTTTCTTTTTTTTTTTTTTGTACTTTGTTTCTTCAGTATAAAGTGTGAGTGGGTGGTTTCTATCATAGCTCTCCACAACCTCCTATTGCTGAAGAAATGTGTCTTTTTACTATCCTTCTCATTCCCTGTTCTTCCATCCATTTACACAAGCCCATTAAGTAAATTACTCACTTTTTCATTCAGTGTTCATCATGTACCGTGGGTGTCAAATTTTCCAAGCCTCTTCTCCTCATTAGGCGTTCTAGAAATTTAACCTTTCTATTTATAATGCCCTTATTGTTTATGTTTGTCTCAAAATTTCCTCATTTCTTACATGTTCCGTCCATGATTTACATATAATAATAAACTACATCCGGCAGTAGGGCCTCTGATCAGGAGAATCGAGATTTGAAGAGCGTGAAACCACCTCTTAATTGCTGTTGTTCCCAGGTCAACCCTACCCCAGTGTGGTAGCATCTGTTTGGGTCCCAGTTATGGCAAATAATGAACCCCCAAGTAAAAACAAAACACTATGAAAGTAAAAAACATATTTATATAGTAAAAATACCAACAATAAATTTTTATATAAAAAATTACCCCCAAACTTATTTATAGTAAAATTAAAAACAATATATTTTTAAAGTAAAATTACCAGTATTACTTTTATAGTAGAATTACTAACAATATATTTTATAGAAAAATTCCAGTTGAATTCCTTGCATTCACTTACGCTCAAATACCCTTTGGAAAGGTCTTAATCCGTCTATTCCTTCCAGTTATGGGTTAAATAGAAGGACAAATTGGTTCTATAGCCTTGGCTGGCAACCAGTCTACCGCAGAAAGCAATAGCAACCTACTGCGGGATAATCTTCTGCCCAGTCAGTCATGTCTCTTTCGAGACATGATCGCCCAAGCGTGTATCACGTATGGCAATTAACTGACTGACATTTAACGTTTGATTTACCCTCCCCTACTTTTAACATCTGATTTACTCTCCCCTACTTTTAAAATCACATTTATTCTCCCCTACTTTTAACATCTGATTTGCTCTCCCCTACTTTTAAAATCACATTTATTCTCCCCAACTTTTAACATCTGATTTACTTTCTCCTACATTTAAAATCTGATTTACTCTCACCTAATTTTAACATCTGATTTGCTCTCCCCTACTTTCAAAATCACATTTATTCTCCCCTACTTTTAACATCTGATTTACTTTCCCCTACTTTTAAAATCACATTTATTCTCCCCTACTTTTAACATCTGATTTACTTTCCCCTACTTTTAAAATCACATTTATTCTCCCCTACTTTTAACATCTGATTTACTCTCCCCTACTTTTAAAATCACATTTATTCTCCCCTACTTTTAACATCTGATTTACTTTCCCCTACTTTTAAAATCACATTTATTCTCCCCTACTTTTAACATCTGATTTACTTTCCCCTACTTTTAAAATCACATTTATTCTCCCCTACTTTTAACATCTGATTTACTTTCCCCTACTTTTAAAATCACATTTATTCTCCCCTACTTTTAACATCTGATTTACTTTCCCCTACTTTTAAAATCACATTTATTCTCCCCAACTTTTAAAATCTGATTTACTCTCCCCTACTTTTAACATCTGATTTACTTTCTCCTACATTTAAAATCTGATTTACTCTCACCTAATTTTAACATCTGATTTGCTCTCCCCTATTTTTAACGTCTGATTTACTCTCCCCTACTTTTAAAATCTGATTTACTCTCTCCTACTCGTAACTTCTGATTTAACACCTCCGCTTTCAACATGAGCCTCCCCACTTGTAGCAACTGAGTAAGTTTCTCTTCCACTTTTTAATTCCTCTGATTTAACCCCTCCGTTCTTAACATCCTTCCCCATTTTTAACAACTGATTTAGCCCCCTACTTATGACGCCTGATTTAGTCCTCGCTTTTTTAACATATGATTTTGGCAACACCACAACTTTTTTGTGACCTTGTACCCGAAATGAAACGATAATCACGATTGTATTTTAAAACCGGCTGCACTTGCATACCTCAGCAAACTTTCTGCTACTTCAACAATCACCATTTACTTTCAGTTGTTAGTTTATAAACTTTTTTTTTCTGACGGTATGCAAATAATTTGATGCATAATATGTTAAATCTTGCAGTATGACCTAAATCTTTCAGCAATTTTCGGCACTAAAAAAATGTTTTCAATAATCAGGAGTTACTGCAACTATTATTATCAACATAGGGCTTATTGCAAAAAATAAATATTGCAAATATATCATAAATGCATGACTAAGTATCTTTAAAAAATATATTTCAACCATTTTACTACAGAAATGCATTACATGAATAAAAATATTGCTAATAGACATTAAAGACATGATGGGGTTACTTTTATATTCAGGTCGGTAGACGAAAATAAATAAATATACTGTTTAATAAATAAATGGAGCGTCTACTGAAATAAATTAAATATCTTTTTTTTATCAGTATCACCTCATGCAAGGCAGTAAAGCCACTAAGACACAAGTAGTTATAGGATGTGGAAGGATTAGGAGCAGAAACATTAATAATTACCGGGAAGAGAAAAGAACAATCAGGGGAACAGTAGATAGCGATTGGCATTGCTTTTAAAGTTTTGCAGCTTAAAGCTATATATATATATATATATAATGAATGTCAAGTCCGTGAATGGTGAGGATAAGCCAACAACATCTACATAATATAAAATATTAAGTGTTATATCTGTATAGAGAGCTCAGTGGATGTTATCCGCAGCAATATGATATATATAGATAAAGGAAAACTCAACATATCATTTAGATTGGTTTAAATTATAAATCATTTCTATGAGCTAAATTGGCTCATATCATCAGATCATACAATATTCGTTCCATTCGGTATAAATATTTTCCCGGAATAAGAATTTTTTAAGAATGAAATAGAAAGCAAGTAACATGATCTAGAACAGATACTTTAGCCTTATCTCGGTTGGAGATCTTTAGACTGATAGAGAAGAGTTCATCATCCTTTGATAGTGGCCATAGACTCATTACATGCCCACTCACAACCACATTAATAAGTATATACATATAAACATACATATTAGCACAGTCATGTATGATTACTTATAACCACATACACATATATCCATACTTCCACATATGTACATACAAATGCATCTGTGCGTACACCTACATATACCCACAAACACATATCCATCAATGTTCGCATATGAATAGTGTTCGCATACTCACATACATATTTATGAAGACCGGATTTCTACGCGTATAATTAATAGTAACACATATTTACGCAAGTATACTAACAAATCTCATATATACTCAGAAAATATGCATATATTTGCATACTTATACACATAGACACATACATACGTATATCTCCCTACACACACGTCTATACCTATATATATATATGTGTACATACAAATGAGTTACTCATCCATCCATCCATCCATCCATCCATCCATCCATCCATCCATCCATTCATCCATCCATCTCAATATGTAACTACTGTGTTCACAGACTCATATATTTATGAAGAGCGGACCTATATACGTATAAGTAATACTAACCCATATTTACGCAATTATACTAACAAACCTCATATATATTCAGAAAATACGCATATGTTTACACACATACCCACACATACACATATATATCTGCCTACATATACACACTCCTGCCTGTTTTTATATCTTAGTGGTTAGCGATTTCGACTGACATCAAATCGGTCGAGTTTCGATCCCGACCAGAAACAAGTAGATGTCTAGCCACACTGATGAGCTGTGATACAGCAGAACAGGCTTTATATTTGTTTTTTGTTTTATATTTTTAATCCAACAGGATAATCAGGGAGGTAAATTCCAAAACCTCGATCCTAATTAATATTAATTTCATTCATATTAAAATTGATCAAGGAGGAAGGCTCGATGCAAATATTATATTCTAATTCAGTCAGTTAAGTGCCATACGTGATATACGCTTGGGCGATCATGTCTCGAAAGAGACATGACTGACTGGGCAGAAGATTATCCCGCAGTAGGTTGCCATTGCTTTCTGCGGTAGACTGGTTGCCGACCAAGGCTATAGAACCCAATCTGTCCTGCTATTTAACCCATAATTGGAAGGAAGAGACGAATTAATATCTTTCCCAAAGGTATTTGCACGTAAGTGAATACAATGGATTCAACTGGAATTCGAACTCGGCTACCCGGTTTCTCGTTCCGAGCCGATATCCACTGTACCACAAGAGCCAAATATAAAAATGAAACAAAAATTTCCATGTTTAAATCCATTGAATAGCCATTTTTATGAGGACTTCCTCGTTTCTTCAGCAACGGCGAAACGAAAATTTTACTTAATCAAATTCAAATGACAAAAGATTTCATACCGGTAGAAGTCCAAAAGAAAAAAAATCCATCCACAGGAAAATAAAATGGAGTGGGATTAATAATTTTTTAATTTAAGGAAGTAAACAGGGAAGCAGTCACATACCTATGTGTCATATTAGAATACATCCCCTCCCCCTAATCTGAGTTGAGAGTTTAAAAGTTGAAATCTAGCCATGTCAGGGGAATAGAAGTGGTAGGGGGAACGAAAAGAAAAAATAAAAATAAAAGGAAAAGGAAAACATTAAAAATTATTAATCCCACCCCATTTTATTTTCCTATGGATGGATGTTTTTTTTTTTTTTGACTTCTACCGGTATGAAATCTTTTGTCCTTTGAATTTGATTAAATAAAATTTTCGTTTCGCCGTTGCTGAAGAAGCGAGGAAGTCCTCGTAGAAATGGCTATTCAATGGATTTAAACATCGAATTATATATATATATATACTCTCACAACCTGATTGAGCACTCTGGAAGAATGGTAGACTTTGAAAAACAGTAGCTACTCTGGCATCTACGCATCGTTCATTAAGCAATAGAACACTCTCAGCTATTGGGTGGGTATAATGATAATATACATGTTAAAAAGTCTGCCTCCTTCTACCGAGAGCCTGTAGCTCAGAGGTAGAATCGCCGACTAACTCCAATTCGGTCGGGTTTCAATCCTGGGTAAAAAGGCAAGCGGCTGTCTAACCAGACTGATGAGCTGTGATACAGCGAAACAGATCTGTCTGCGGATGACTATATATATATATATATATATATATATATATATATATATATATATATATATACAAACTTTTCTACGTATACATATAAATTTCTTATCTCTGCGCACCCTCACCTTTCTCCATCCATGTACTCGCTTATAAAAACTTATACGTGTATATACAAGAACAATGCTAACATGTCTACACACACGTGTCTACTTTTTCACCCGCAACGAGGGGGCACACAACAAATTACATACATCATGGAAAAAAAAGTTACATACATATAACGACATATATCATTTGGATTCTGATACCAACATTTACATATATGAGTATACTGATCAATACAGAAGGTTACACTCAATTCAGGAGGGTACACTCAGTTCAGGAGTGTACACTCAATTCAGAAGGGTACAATTGGCTACATCCTTAATCCAAAATTAGCGCCAATATAAATGAAATCAGGAATACAGGAAAAACATATGATTTGGTGCATTCTTATATTCTTATATATATATATATATATTTGTATTAAAATGCATTTACAATCACACAATGCAAAATAGGACATAAATCCTAATCATAATTATTCTCGGCCTATTTCTTTTCGCTCTATTCATCAGGATTCGGACGATCAGTTTTGTTATATGGCTCATTAAACTGATGGTTCTGTGAAGTTCGCACTCGTTTGCCCCTGGCTTTTTAGACAGTGCTATGAAGATTGACTTGCTGAGGTCGTCTGGTATTATACCACTGCTATAAATTTCATTTATTATTTCTGTAATTTTTTCTATGACAAATTCTTCTAGGGTTATCAGTAGCTCTGTTACTATGCCATCTGGTTCAGCTGCTTTGTTTCTATTCAGTTTGGCTATTGCAAATTCCACTTCAGACTTTAATATTTCTAGTCCGTCCTCATCTCTGTGTATTATCGGTTGCTCTCTCTTGTCGTGGAAAAGATCTTTTATATATTCTTACCATCGCTGGAGTATTTCTTTTTTCTCCAGTATGATTGTTCCATCCTTGGATTTAATACATCCTGTTGAAGGGCAGGTTTTTTGTTCTGTCAGTTCTTTTATTTCTTTATGCATAACTTTGATGTTTTCATGGGTGCGTTTGATTCCGCTCAAATTGCAGATTTGGTAGGAATTTATATCCTAAAAACCCATGGTAGGATAGTTAACTCCAAAGAAATCGGTCTATATATGAATGACGGACTCATTATTATCCCTAATAGTAATGGTCCACTATCATCTAGGGTCTTTTAATTCCTTGGATTTAAGATAAAAATTTCTTTCAAATGAAAAATAGTCAACTTTTTAGATATTTCTTTAAATTTGTCGAACAATACATTTAAACCCTACCGAAAAAATAATAAAGCCTCAGCCTACATAAATGTTTACTCCAACCATCTCCAACAAATAATTAAACAGATCCCTGCCATCGCAATTGGTAGAATCAAAAAGTTATCATTTAACAGGAAAATATTCAATGAAAATAAGACCCATTACAATATAAACCTAAAGATTTGGCTTCAAACAGAAATTACAATACATAGAATCACCTGACTGCTATATGTGGGGCGCAGTTGAATGAGATACCAACAAAACTTCTTGTAATATTAATGAAGAACTGAAGACAAGGATTATGGCAGCATTCACCAACTGGAACCGTTCAGAAAAGATACAGAAGATTCCGAAGTCTTCTAGAGGCCGTGGTTGACGCCAATGACGATTTTATTGAACAAATGTATTCTTTAGATTTTCAAGATATTTTTGTGTAATTTTGGTAAATGAGGTGTCCGCGTAATTTTGTGTAATTTTAGTAAATGAGGCGTTGGTGTTATTTTCGGGTTTTTTTGCGTAATTTAGACGACAATTTATCCATCGCATCCTGAATAGCAGACCTACCGTTGCAAATAATTTTTTTTTACCATAGAAATCAAATGAAAATCGAGAAGAAATGCGTTTTATGCGGTCAAAAATAAATACAAAAATAATTACTGACAGAATTGTGCCTAATTCTAACGATCAAGAATGAGCGAATACAGTTTTGCGATTGATGAATCTCTTTTTTTTATATTCATACATGTAATCATTAGGCGATTTAAAAATAAATAAAGGCCAAGGTTTTCTGTTGTGACCCCTCAGCCTGTCACAATAAAAGCATATACGACAAGGAATGTTAAGGAAACAAATGTAACCACTGGACCGGCTCTGGGAGTTACTATTTACATTGTTCGATCTGTTGTCGTCATCTGCATCGCTATATTCACAACCTTCCTTCAAGGGATTGGAATTTCGAACTGAACACATCATATCGACAGATATAAAACATTTCCGTTACACCCAATAGTGTCTAGGGCAGCTTTTTAGCTGTTTCCTTAACAAACTGTTTTTTTATGGGACAGGTTTTTTTTATGGGGCTGCGCTCAACCCCCAAACCTGGAGGAAGGTGATTTTCTAAGCGTAGCTTAGACGTGACACACGGCCGAAAGTAGGTGGCATCCAGTGAACTCATTACTCAGTTAGGATGATTCTAGCGAGACGAATCTGCTAACCATTACCCCACGTTAAGGTGCCCATCGACAGATATAATAAACTTAAATTTTCGATCAGGACACATTTCAAGCTATATTTCGAGAAAAGTTTAAAATTACTTATAGTTATAAAAGGGTTATAGAAGAAGTGGTCCAATTTTAATCAAATTTGATACACTCATAGACAAAGACATAAGAAATGATATTCAGAATTTTCAAGGTTGCAGTTCTTACAATAGTGCAGAAAATCGATAATATATATATAATAAATGCAAGATGTTTGTGTGTGTGTGTCTGTTTATCTGTCTGTATGTCCTTTATACAAATCCACAATTTTTATCCAATTCTCACCAAACTTCACACAAATATTCTTCAGGCTGAGTTTGAGCTCCAGGATCATGGCATAGTTTTAAAGGTTGAAGTAATGTAAAATCACTAAAAATAATTATTTGTAAACCACATACTGATTATTCACAAGAATCTACATGCAGTATTTTATTACTTATGAGGACAGTGTACATCTTAAAATTGCCTGACAAGTCATACGAGGATTTAATATATAATAATTACTGTTGTGTATTTCTATCTTTCATGTCATATGCTACAGTGGAAAAGGAGGTAAATCAGCTTTTTATTTAAACAAAAGTAGTTGCTGAGCAAAATGAAGAGTTTTATTAATTGATTCTCGTGCTGTGTTTCTTAGACAGCAGTTTTATTTATTCAAGACTTTCTTGCAAGGCACTCAGATACCTTTGTCTGCCAGGTGATCATCTTTTATCAATTTGTTCTTGTGGTACACTTTGTTGTTCTCTTGCTAATCTAGTGGATTGTCTAAAAAGTTCATGACAAATTTTAGTCATTCATGTTCCAGGCAGACACCCCACTACAAATGATAAAGATATTTACCTGTGTAGGATGAAGGAATTTTAGCTGACAGTTTGATTGTAACCTTATTGATGAAGAACACCAAAGCAGATCCTCAAACACACTACAGATGATGACAAAAAAAGACATTAATTAAGAATAACTGGCATTTTAGAACGTAAGAATTGGCAGAAACACTAAATTTATCTAAATCTACCATCCATGATCATTGAGTGAAGCATGAATAAGACTGCGCTGAAAAAAGTAAAAAATAAATGAAAAACAACAAATTTAAAGGTGGTGGTAGTTTCCCTCAGATCCGCTCTTTTGGGTTGAATTTCTATGTAGAGGCGAACATATGAGGCTATTAATTCATCTTGTTAGCAGAGTGATTTGTAAGCTAGTGGTTGCTCTCTAACAGTTCTGGGTTTATTATGTTGGATTTTGTGAACATCGCTATCGAAACTGTAATCTGTCTTGAAAGGTGTCACATGCGCAAATACACTTAAGAAAATTATTAATCCGCCGCTTTTCCTTCCAGCTATGGGTTAAATAACAGAACATATTGGGTTCTATAGCCTTGGTTGACAACCAGTCTACTTCAGAAAGCAATGGCAACCTATTGCGAGAAAACCTTCTGCCCAGTCAATTATGTCTCTTTCAAGACATGATCGCCTAAGCGTGTATCACGTATGGCATTTAACTGACTGACTCTTACATATGTACGCCCACCATGATTCCCAGTAGTTCCTGATAGATAACGCAACAAACCAATACTTCATGAGTGACACGAAAATGGTTTTAAAAGCATTTAACTGACTTTTACGTATTCGTTTAGGCACTACGTTCGCCAAATTTAAACCCCATTGAGCATATGACCAAAACAGTACAACTCATTGTAACCATTTCGCAGCCGATCTTTTATAGTCTTCTTCTTATATGTTTCGGATGCCTTCAGGACGTTGGTGATCATGGCTCTCCATAATATCCTGTCGTTTGTAGCTCTTCATAAATTTTGCATTTTTACTATCTCTCCCAAACCTTAATCCGCCATCCATTCAATCAAGCTCGCTAGGTATGTTACACGTTATGTTTTCTGTCCTTGTTACCTTCAAACTGTCCTGTGAGTATTAAATTTTCCAAGCCTTCTTATCTCATTATGTAACCCAGAAATTTCAACTGTCTCTTCCTGATGTTAAGTATAAGTGTCTTTTTTTTGTTTCTGTTGTCTCTAAAATTTCGTCTTAATATTCTCAGCATGCTTCTGTAGGACCACATTTCTCTGCTTCTAGTTTCGTCTTCATCTGTGAGGAGATTGTCTAGCATTCACTTTCTTATAGGATGACTCTTTATTATATAACAGTCCAGTACATAACAGTTCTTTGTTCCTAAGGAAATGTTTATTTCTCTATACTTAGCTTAATTTTAAGAAGGCATCTTTAGCTAAACCAATGCGCTTTCAGATTTCGGTGTCGCACTTTACACGCTTCTCAGATATTTAAATTGTTGTACTTGTTTGATTTTAGTATCTCAAATTTGTAATTTTCATGTGGGGCTGTTTTTGAAAATTAACGGAGGTAGCGTGTTTGTGTGTAATTTAGGTGAAGGTGCGTGTTCAGTATGTAAACAAAGAAGATAGAAGCAAAACTTGAGTTTCTACAACGGACGTTTATACTTTTCTTGGTGACGGTAGTGGAACAGAGTTTTCAAAGTATCGAACTGTAGCGAAGAAGCCAAATTTCAGCTATTAAGAAAGTTGGTTCCTCGCGTCGCGCGAGATAATTTTTCTCTCTAGAATCTATCTTGCATATCTATGCTTCGGTGCCCCTGCTATTTACCTTGAACTTCTTGATAAAACCTAAAGAGTAATCAGTAATATTATTGGTCCTGGTCTGGTGGCTCGGTTTCAAACATTTTCCCACCTCCGTAAAGTTGCCTCTTTGTATCTTTCATATAATGTGCGGTATGGTGCATTGGATATCGGCTCGGGACGAGAAATCGGGGAGCCGAGTTCGAATTCCAGCTGAAGTCATTGCATTCACTTACGCGCAAATACCCTTGGGAAAGGTATTAATCCGTCTATTCCTTCCAGTTATGGGTTAAATAACAGGACAGATTGGGTTCTATAGCCTTGGTCGGCAACCAGTCTACCGCAGAAAGCAATGGCAACCTACTGCGGAATAATCTTCTGCACAGTCAGTCATGTCTCATTTGAGACATGATCGCCCAAGCGAGTATCACGTATGGCACTTAACTGACTAACTTTCATGGTAATTCTTCGGATAAGCTCTTCGCTATGGTACCTAGATTTTTAAAATTTAGCGCAGTACCAAACTAGATGTGCGCTGTGGTGCAGTGGATATCGACTCGAAACGACAAATTGGGGAGCCGAGTTCAAATTTCTGTTGAATTCCTTGCATTCACTTACGCATAAATACCCCTGGGAAAGGTATTAATAAGTCTCTTGCCTCCAGTTTTGAGTTAAATAATAGGACAGATTGGGTTTTGTAGTCTTGGCTGGCAACCAATCTACCGCAGAAAATAATGGCAACCTACTGCGGGATAATTTTCTGCTCAGTCAGTTATGTCTCTTTCGAGATATGATCGCCCCAAGCGTGTATCACGCATGGCACTTAACTCATTAATTAGACTGGAATCGAGATTTCATGAATTTACAGTCGGTTCTCTTTGTAGGGCCAGGAAGTTTTTTCCGCTTGAAACAATCCTGCACATATGTAAATCTACCATTCGCCCGTGCATTGAATACTGCTGCCATATCTGGTTGGGTGTGCTCCTGTTATCCATCTAGGGGTCTTTGACAAAATCCAACGGAGAATCTGTAATGTCATCGATCCTGGCTTGGCAGCTAGGATACAGTCGCTTTCTCACCGACGCAGTGTGGCTTCCCTGTGTCTCTTCTACAAATAATTTTACGGCTTCTGCTCCGATGAACTTGCTCACTGGTACCCCCTATAAATGAATTTACTCGAGCCGCAAGATTAGCAGCTAGGTCCCACCCTTTTACTGTGAAGCCCATAAATTGTAAACGCAAATTCTACTCCATTCTTTTCTCGCACTTCCCGCCTGTGGAATTCCCTTCCGCTTACTTGCTTTCCCGACAGCAACAATCTTCAAGAATTCAAATGTAAAGTCAATAGTCATCTCCTGTCTCTCATGCTCCTTTCTCCGCCCACCCCACTCTCATCAGTATCCTTTTCCTACCCTCTTCCTGACACCCCCTGTAACCTGTCACTCTTTCTCATAACATTCCTCCTATGTAACCACCTGCACAACAGTGACAGTAAAATGCCTTGCTTGGGGCGATATGATTTTAAAGAAAAAACGTTTAGGTAGGTAAGTATGAGTGTCGGTATTAATGGCCAAGCTGAAATCAGCTTTGCGCAAAGTTGGAACAATCAAAGGACAGTTTCTGCTGACTTTATTGTTGGAAGGTTAAACATGATAATATGTTCGTTTTCCTTTTCTTGGTCCAGAAGTGAGAGAAGGTCAGTATAAACATCATTCCTATGATCGCACTCAACTCAGCCTTGCGCTGAGTTGGAACAACCAAAGCGATTTAATTTATAGGCTGAGGTTTTTGGAAATAGGTGTTAGTGCCATGCATTGGAAAATGGAAAGATTGTTTTGTCGTCAGGGAGCCAGTAAAAACTATCACTCCTCAGTGATAAAGTAATTACTACGTGGTTCACATCTTGGAGCAAAGAGAATCAGAGTGAGGCAGGAAACAATAGCGTTTTTCAAAACAAAATCGAGTTATCATATTTCCAGTTCTTTAACTCTTAGAATTATGGGAAAATGTACTCCTTTTTTTTGTTTTTATTATGAATTATAATTATTTTATTTACCGATTTTTCATCCCTTGTTCCGTGTTTAGGATGTGGTTTCCGGCTTTCTCTTTTCCAATCTTTTTACTCTTTTCATTTTTCTTTTTTTTTCAATTGGAGTAGATAGACTAAACTATCGACCGGTTCACGCTCCTCGCACGTCTATTGAGCAGATGAAGAGTCTCATCCCTTGTTCCCTGTTTAGGATGTGGTTTCTGGCTTTCTCTTTTCCAATCCTTTTTACTCTTTTCTTTTTTCTTTTTTTTTTTTCAGTTGGAGTAGATAGACTAAACTATCGTCCGGTTCACACTCCACCCACGTCTATTGAACAGGTGAAGAGGCTTATCCCTTCTTCCGTGTTTAGGATGTGGTTTCCAGCTTTCTCTTTTCCAATCTTTTTACTCTTTTCTTTTTTCTTTTTTTTTTTTTCAATTGGAGTAGATAGACTAAACTATCGCCCGGTTCGCACTCCTCGCACGTCTATTGAACAGGTGAAGAGGCTCATCCCTTGTTCCCTGTTTAGGATATGGTTTCCGGCTTTCTCTTTTCCAATCTTTTCACTCACTTTTATTTTTTTTTTCAATTGGAGTAGATAGACTAAAATATCGCCCGGTTCACACTCCACCCACGTCTATTGAACAGGTGAAGAGGCTCATCCCTTGTTCCCTGTTTAGGATGTGGTTTCCGGCACTTTTCCATTCTTTTTACCCTTATGTAGCCCCCTGCGCATCAGTGGCGTTATCGCCTTGCTCGGGGTGATATGATTAAAAAAAAAAACATGTTCTTTTGCTACTAATTATTTATTCTGTCTTCTTGCAATTTATGTCTAATCATTTCTTTTTGCTTTCCGTAGTCACTGTTCAATAAACGAATGCATTTATATTTTGATAATTGCCTAAATTTTAAGTCGACCTTACAGACATTGCACATGATCTGTATTTATTACGTCGACTTAATTGCATAAATAACATTTTATTTTTAAATAATGTGTCTTTTTATGTTTTATATCTTTTTCATTACCACGCCCATTTTTGCAGTAATCGTTTCTTTTAATTGTTTAAATGTTAGATTACCATGGTAAAATTCTATCAGCAGAATAATATCAGAATTTTATGATCATCTATCAGAATTTTAAAATCGATTGCCCAGAAGCAAAACAGTGATGCACAATAGTAAATCGTTTAAAACTACATGATTAAGTATCAAAAATTTTATAACCTTCATATAATAACAGGGTTCCTTTCCTACGACCCGATCGATAAACATTGTAGTCGCTAAGTGAGGACTTGTACATGACCGCTAATTCAAGTATACTACGCATGTAAGAAGTTTGTCTCAACCGGCTTCAGGTAGCTTTAATGTGAAGTATGTAAAGCTGTTGTGTAGTGAACAGTAACCTTAATAGATAAATTCGAAAAATCAGTCTCATATTCTGTACAAGTTTTCGGTTTGCACTTTGTAAATAGAGTAAAAAATTTATTTTTATTTATTTTTTTACTTTATTCCTTTAAAAATATAAAATATAAGAAATTTTTTTTTTTTTTTAATCATTTCACCCCGAGCAAGGCAGAAACGCCACTGATGTGCAGGGGGTTACATAAATGTAGAAAGATTAATTAGAAAAGAGTGAGGAGTACAAGCTAGTTAGAAAGGAACAATAGAAAACTGAGAAAGCAGGTGCAATGACAGGTACATGGGCGGAGAGAAAGGGAAGGTTATACAGGGGAGGGGAGAGAGCTAGAGGCCAGTGGTTAGTAGGTGAGTATTAACTTTGCTTTTAAATTTCTGGAGGTCGTAGCCGTCAGGAAAGCAAGAATACGGGAGTGAGTTCCACAGGCGGGAAGTGCGAGAGAGGAAGCTGCAGGAGTAGAATTGTCGTCTGCGTTTGGCTAACCTGACTGTGAATGGGTGGGACCCAGTTGCCAGTCTGGTTGAACGGGTAAACACCTGTTGAGGAGGCATCAGTGACTTAAGCTCATCCGAGCAGAAGCCATGAAAGTATTTATAGAAGAGACAGAGGGAGGCCACATTTCGACGATGGGAAAGTGGCTGCAGACGAGTCGCCAGATCAGTATCTATCACATTACAGACTCTCCTTTGGAGCTTGTCAAGAACACTGAGGAGAACGGCAGGGGCACCTGACCATAAATGGCAGCAGTACTCCATGCACGGACGGATGGTTGACTTGTATATATGCAGGATGGATTCAGGTGGAAAAAACATCCTGGATCGACATAGTGACCCAATCTTCTTAGCAGCAGATCTCGCTAAATTATCAAATAATGACCAAAGGTGGGGTCGAATTTTGCTTTACTTTTAGAAAAAATACTTATGTGCTTTTGCATGTCTTGCATATGCTTTTCCATATACAATATTGACTGGTTAGGTTTATTTCTTTGGTAAATTTTCGTTGTAAGTCCCGTCGCTTTTCCCCTTCAAATATATCCAAAATATCATTATCTCTGTGCAAATGTATATGCTGAACTCAAATCAACTGTTAGTTATTGAAGAAACTTACTTTTTTTTAAAATCTAAATCTCCATAAAAAAAAAAAAAGAACAATATCTTGCACTTTTTATCTCCCGTAACTCTCACGAAGTCATGTAATTAACTGCAGAATGACGTACTGCGCATTTGAACGAATTTTGAAAAATTTTTTTGTCTATTTTTCTTCATATACTGATACTTCCGGCGCTAGTGTATTTCTACACTTGTTACTCTCAGATAAGGAAGTATATCGCCGGAAGTTTCAGTAAAGGAAGAAAATCATCCAAAATTCGACAAAAAATTCTGCCTACGTAGAACGCCATTCTGCAGTTACTTACATGACTTCGTGAGAGTTACGGGAGATAAAAAGCGCGAGATATAGTTCGTTTTTTATGGACTTTCAAATCAAAAAAGGTACATTTCTTCAATAACTAATTGTTGATTTGAGTTCAGCATATACATTTGCACAGAAATAATGCTATTTTGGATAAATTTGAAGGGGGAAAGCTGTCGGTACCTAAAACGAACATTTACCATTTCTTTTTTCTTTTTATATTTTACTAGCAGTATCGCCTGGCGTTACTCGGGTGTAATGAAAGCTTTAAAACTAATCCATGGTCCTGGAGCTCGGACTCATCCTAAAGAATATTTGTGTGAAGTTTGGTGAGAATCGGATAAAAATTGTGCATTTCTATAAAGAACATACAGACAGATAAACAGACACACACACACACACATATATATATATATATATATTATCGATTTTCTGCACTATTTCTGCAACCAGTCTACCGCAGAAAGTAATGGCAACCTGATGCGGGATAATCTTCTGCCCAGTCAGTCATGTCTCTTTCGAGACATGATCGCCCAAAGCGTGTATCACGTATGGCACTTAACTGACTGACTGAATATAATAGTTGGAAACATGATTAAGGCTTCTACTGGTCTTAAAGTGGGGGATCGGTTTTCTATTGTTATGAAGTAATATACTGACCCCCCCCACCCCACTAATTACTACATAATAATATAATACATCTCTTCTCACTCCAGTTATGGGTTAAATAACAGGACATATTGGGTTCTATAGCCTTTACTGGCAACCAGTCTACCGCAGAAAGTAATGGCAACCTACTGCGGGATAATCTTCTGCCCAGTCAGTCATGTCTCTTTCGAGACATGATCGCCCAAGCGTGTATCACGTATGGTACATAACTGACTGATATGTGCATTATATGATATGGTTTGACGATGTTTTACTAATTTCCTCACAGTCTATTTTCAATCAGTCAAGTGTCAGAGTTTTGAATGGTTGTGACCTTTTGGGGTGACAGAATACATCTATTTGTATCTGATCTTTGCCTAATAATGACCTGAAAGTCTATAAAACAGATTTTTGTTTTTGAAAAAATAAACAGTAATTTGAATATTTCCTTCTTCAATTATGTAATAAAAATGGACTTCTAGCCTACAAACAATATTTGTAGAAAGCGTGTTTAATTAATTTTTAATGACTCATTTTATTTTATCTGAATTCAGATTATAACATTAATATTAAAAATATCTAAATAGATATAAAACAGTTTTTATGTTTTTTTTTATATTAACGATTAGATTTTAATATGTAAAAAATTGTTTTTATTGCATCATATTTAGAAACCAATAGTGCACGTCATGAGACCTTGAGCAGGTTCCAAGGTTATATATTTTTTATTTGTCAATTAAATCGCTGAAGATTCATCGTTAAAGTTGATGGGGAAATGGTCGGTTTATTTTACCGCCCCAGTAAGTACCTGATGCTTTCTGTTATTGTTGTGGACCCAGAATAGGTCCGGAAGAATATATATATATATTAAACGGAAAACAAATACAAGAGTGTTACACGTCAGTCTGACTGACTGACTGCCAAGTTTTAGACCAGGCTGACTCAACCCAACTCATCTCTACCACCGAGAGGCATATTCTTCCAGTATTCATAATAATAGGACGAGTTCATTATAGTCCCAAAAGGCTAGGTTCCATAACAGTTATGCTCTAACTTTCTAACTTTACAAGCACCAGATCCCCTGGAAATGGGATACAGCTGCCATATATTGGTAGGAACTTCCAAGTCTTCACTTTCCATCTCGGTAGCGTCTCTCTGTCCTTGTGAGTTGTTATGGGGAAACACATCTATTCCTCAGATAATGGACTCTCGCTTCTATATTAATAAGAGTTAATGGAAAGTTCATAGGAGTTCTTTAGTCTTTTAGTTCTGATCTGCGTGTAATATTATTACTGGAATTTTCTAAATGTTACCTGTGAGTACGTCATTTTGTTTAACCATTGTTGTTTTTGTCTTTGTCGCCCGTTTGTTTTCATTTTTGAACGTTTGTGCCAAAAGACTTTTTGTCTTGAGCGGGTGGGCAAGCTCAATTATGGCTTCGTCTCCCCACCCGTCTACTTCTTCGGTGGGTATGCCAATAGTGACTCCTTCACCATCTGTGTGGAAGAATGCCCCCGTGAAAAGGGATTCAGGTTAATACATGCAAATACAGGAAAATTATAAAGAATTTTATAGTGAAAACGAGCTAATCGTCATCCCGGAAGTGGGAAAAGAGATAGCTATAAGGACAATTTCCCTGCTGACATCAGACCCGAAAACACGAAAGTTTGTGGGCGTCAGCAGAGAAAACATGGAGGAAACACTAAAGAGTTTGGGCATTTGCCCAAAACTACTAGCCAGGAGATCCCGTGCCATGTGGGATGTCCTCCTTGGCACGGAGGAGGAAGCTAAAAATTAGCAGGAACTTGTTTGCAGACCATAGGAGTGAGGCTGCAAACAGGAAACATGGGCACAAGACACACCCACATAATGATCCACGGAGTGCCACTAGAGATATTGGCTGCGACCATGTAATAGCCTTTTTGACTCAGTTTGGCGCGGTCGAGGAGGTGAATAGAGTAATTAGCAAGGCTGGAGTTGCCACCGAGGGTATTAGTGCCTATGTCATTGTGGACAGGGCAAATTTCTTTCGGTTGCCGGACACCCTCCTGTGTGGCGGAAGAAAGCTGTTTGTCACCGTGGAGGGGAGTAGGCCGCATTGTTGGTCCTGCGGAGCGGCTGGCCAACTAGCCAAAGTGTGCCCCTCCAGAAAGCAAGAACGACTGAGGGAAGTAGAGACAAAGACACCGGAAACGCCAGCGTCACCGGAAACGCCAGCGACACCGGCGACGAAGGAGGCACCGGCGATGCAGGGAGAAAAGACCAACCCTAACACAAAGTCCGGATGGACAGAGGTAGTTAAAGGGAGGAGAAAACAGGACTCCCCAACAAAGAAGGCGGCTTCTCTCTCCAAAAAGGAAGTGGGGAAGGAAAACCAGTAACAACAACAACAACCGCAACAAAAGAAACAACAACAACAGCAACAAAAACAGAAACAACAACAGAAACAACAACAGCTACTAAGACAAGATGCAGAGATGGAGGTGGAGGAAATGCCTCTCCCATGCTCATCATCCTTGAAAAGGGGACGAGAGGAGGAAGAACAGACAACCATTAAAAAAGGAACTGTTTGAACGAGACAGGGCAGAACGAATCATGGACACCTCCAGGACGAAGAAGCCGCGCTGATCAAATTGGATCAGTCCAACTCATTTTATAGGGTTGACCATCGTTACCTGGCGGCTGTCCTGCAGGCCGCTGGATTCGAAACCAACTTCCGCCTTCTGTATCAATCCCCCACAGCTGTGGTACAGGTGAACGGAAAGTTGTCGGGCGTCCTGGTGCTGTCTAGGTCGGTCCGACAGAGTTGTCCACTGTCGCCCCTACTTTATGCTTTGGCGTTGGAGCCCCTCCTTCGCCGGCTAAGGGACAGGGCGTGCAGTCCGGCCCTACGTGGAATCGAGGTCTACGGTGGTGTTCGAGCCAGGGCTTCCGCGTACGCCAATGATGTCACTATTTTCGTGTCCTCCCGGAGTGACATCGAGGTGGTACAGAAGGCGCTTGAACGGTACGAAGAGGTGACAGGGGTCAAGATTAACCGCAACAAGTCGTCCGGATTGTGGTTAGGTGTCTGGAGGGTGTTTCCCTCCCGGGGCCCTTCGACTGGACGGACGGCACTGTCCGCATTCTTGGAGTATGGTTTAGGCCCGATCTTCAGTTGGAGAAAAATTGTCAGAAGTACTGGCAAAGGTCGGTGCGTCGGTCGAGATTTGTCATCGAATGAATTTGTCCTCAAAGGGTTTGGCTGAGGCGTGTGCTACATACGTCTTTCCCATTATCCTTTACTGGTTGTCAGTACTTTCACTTTGTAAAGAGCGTAGGGAGGCGATCGAGCGTTTGCTATTATTCATTCTGTGGAGAGGACGCAAAAACTACATCGACAAATGTGTCTGTTACCAATGTCCGTGTCATGGGGATCAGGGAATGCCGTACCTGATGGGCCACAAAGTTACGTCAAGGTTGGTTTTTCTTAGGCGAACGATATTGGAAGACTCATTGCTGGCGAGGATAGTGAGGGACATGTTCCCTAGCCTTACTATCATTCCCCCTATCCCGAGGCGGTGCCGTAAGCCTCGAGGGCGTTCGAGTTTTCTCCTCGAATGTCTGGCGGCCTTGAGGGCCATTCCACGGTCCAGTGACCTTTCACAGCTTAGGAGAGTCTTCTTTCGTGGATTAGTGGAGGGCGTCGCGAAGTATTAATTACGTGATGTGCTCTGCTTGTCGGAGGATGACCTTCGCTCGTTCTGGTCTTGGGCGTCAGGTACCGATTATCTCAGCAACGCTGAGTTTTTGCTCACCTGGCGATTGGCTCGGAATCGGTTGCCTCTCAATGACATGGCCTTCATATAGGGCCTGGCGGATTTGCTAGATTGTGAACGCTGCAACCTTGGCTTGGAAGAAACGGCTTCGCACGCATTCTACCGTTGTTCGCGGGTTCGCCATGTATGCGACCGTTTCGGTGAGTTGACTGCTCGTATCGCGCCGCGTGAGCTTGCGCTCATTGATCGTGCATTTGCCTGCGACAATGTGTCGCCCCCGTTTTCTGGGATGAAGCGTATGGTGTTTCTCTTCCTGTTAGCCACGGCTCGAATGGTGATTTGGACGACGCGAACGGAGGAAGTCTTGCGTGGTCAGCGGCTTTCACATCAGGATCTGATCCGATATTTTGAGCTGATGCTCAAAATAGGGATTAGAACTCATTGGAAACGTTTGACTTCGACAGACTTCAGCGAAAGGTGGGTAAAAGCGGCGAGCCTGGTTCGCTTGAACGGGGCTTACCTTGATTTTCTCTTTTAGATCTACTGGTTACACCGGGGTGGATTCCTTTGGACCCCACCCTGGTTAAGGTAGCTCTCTTTTGTGTACCTAGTTAATGTGAATGAATGTGTTCCTAGCCTGTACCTGGCTTTCTCTTTTGTTATGATCCAAGTCGAGATTCCCACCCTTCCTAGTTTGTCTTTCAGTGGCTCTTGGGCCTTGTATTGGGTGAACATTAATATAGAAACGGAATAAATTTTCGACGTGATTCCTTGTTTACTCGATGAAGTCAACGCCAATAAATGCCTGCAGTGATATTCCTTCCTTGTTTCTTAATTGACGACCCACATCCAGGGTATGATGATAAACTACATCTGGCAGCAACCCTATGATGAACCCTATGAGACTGGAGGTTTTGAGGAGCGTGGAACCACTTTTTAGTTGCTTTTGTTCTCAAAATCTACTTGGACCCGGGGTAGAAGCATCTGTTAGGATCCCAGCTATAGGAAAATAGTGAACCCCTGAAACAAAAATCAGCAGTACATTTTTATAATAAAATGAGCAACAATACTGGTTTCTCATTTTGTGTAACCACAATCTTTTTTGTTTTTTGCTGAGATGCAAAACCCATTTTTCACCACCTGTAACAAAACAATTCCAGAAAAGAAAGGGTGGCATTCCTTGTTAAAAATCTGCTGTTAAACCTTGTGTTCAGTTCGCAAGCGAAAGCTTATAGCAAACCCAATTTCCCTCTTTCCTTGTGTCGTTTATAGCACATTTAAACTGTGAAATGCACTATAAACGACATTGTCGAATAAAATTGATGATAAAAAACTTTTCTTCTGCCTTGGTTGGATGACTTTTAATTCATCGCAATAAAATATGTAATTATTTTCCAAGCAATCTAATATATAATTACCTAGGTATGGCTGAGGTCACGAGTTTGTATAAAAGATTAGGCCAAGTATTTTAAACGTTTTATAATAAATTAAATATCTAAAGTATTTTTTGTAATAATTAAGTGAGATGTACTAATTGGCAAATTGAAAGTTCATGATGTAACTATTTACTAGGATTCACGAGGCGACGTCATTACTGGAGTATTTAACTGCAAAAAAAAAAAAAAATTGGAAAAGACGATATCCTGTTAGCATTCATTACTTCTCGAAGAGAAAGAGGCCAAAAATAGGGACAAAAAAAAAAATAGGGACAAATTCTCGCACAACTTCATTCTTCCAGGCTTCAATGAGTACTACACTGATGACGAATTTAAAACATTGCGCCTCCTCGGGTTAACTCTCACATCAGACCTCAAGTGGAATAACTATATAGAATCCATAGCTAAATCCGCTGATAAGAAAGTCCAGGAAATTTTTCTCGTCTGAAACAATCCTGCACAGATTTAAATCTACCATCCGCCCGTGCATTGAATAAAGCTGCCATATCTGGTCGGGTGCTCCTGCTATCCACCTAGGTGTCCTTGACTAAATCCAACGGAGAATGTGTAATGTGATCGATCTCGACTTCGCAGCTCGGATACAGTCACTTTCTCACCGGCGCAATGTGGCTTCCCTGTGTCTCTTCTATAAATACTTTCACGGCTTCTACTCCGATGAACTTAGCTAACCGGTGCCCCCCATACATGAATTTACTCGAGCCACAGGATTAGCAACTAGGTCCCACCCTTGCACTGTGAAACCAATAAATTGTAAACGCATATTCTACTTCATCAGCTTCTTTCCTCGCACTTTCCTCGCACTTTCCGCCTGTGGAATTTACTTGCGTTTACTTGCTTTCCCGACGGTTATAATTTGTTTTTTAATCATTTCACCCCAAGCAAGGAATTCCACTGCCACTATTGCGCATGGAGCTACATAGGGGAAGGTAAAGAGAAGGAGTGGTTAGACATAGGGAATGTCAGGAGGAAGGTGACAGATGAGTAAGGATAGCGAGGATGAGGGTTGGGCAGATGGGAAGAGTGTTTGATAGAATGGGAGCAGGTTAGTGTGTTAGGAGGTGTCTATTGACCTTACATTTAAACTCCTGGAGATTGTAGCCGTCGGGGAAGCAATCATGTGGAACGGAATTCCACAGGCGGGAAGTGCGAGGAAAAAAAGTGTTGGAGTAGAAGTTGCGGTTGCATTTTATCGGTTTCACTGTAAAAGGGTGGGGTCTAGTTGCCAATCTAGTATCTCGTGCAAATTCGTATTTAGGGGGCACCAGTGATCTAAGTTCATCGGAGCAGAAGCCGTGAAAGTATTTATAGAAGAGACACAGGGAAGCCACGTCGCGCCGGTGAGAGAGAGACTGCAGGCGGTCTGCCAAGTCGGTATCTATCACATTACAGAGCCTCCTCTGAACCTTATCGAGAAGCCCGAGGAGAATAGCAGGGGCACCCGACCAGATATGGCAGCAGTATTCAATGCACGGGCGGATGGGAGATTTATATATGTGCAGGATAGATTTAGACAGAAAAAACTTCCGGGCCCTACACAGAGAACCGACTTTCATAGCAGCGGATTTAGCAATGGATTCGATATAGTCATTCCATTTGAGGTTCGCTGAAAGTGTGAGACCAAGGAGGCGTAGTGTTTTACTCTCTGGGAGGCAAGCCTAGTCCATGCTAATGGGAGGTAGGTGCAATTGTCTATGATGGTTAATTGATAGTAGCTTCAAATTCTTAAAGAATTCAAATGTAAAGTCACTAGTCATCTATCTCACTAACTTGCATCCTATCTCTCTCTCTCTCTCTCTCTCTCTCTCTTTCTCATGCTCTTTTCTTTGCCCACTTCACTCTAATCAGTAATCTCATCCTTCTCATACCCTCTTCCTGACATCCCTTGTAACCTGTGACTCTTTCTCATAACTTACCTCCTATATAATCCCCTGCTCAACAGTGGCAGTAAAATGCCTTGCTTGGGGCGACACAATTATAAAAAATAAAAAAGCAAAAAACATTTGTATGATTTTCCTTTTTTTCTTTAAGCCTTTCACTTTTGCTATAACTATGGCAAAGATACACTGCTACATTATTCTTATTCTACATTATTCTTATTCTATTCATTATTCTTATTCTTATTCTTCTTATTCAATATTCATTATTCTTATTCTACATTATTCTTATTCTATTCATTATTCTTATTCTTCTTATTCAATATTCATTATTCTTATTCTACATTATTCTTATTCTATTCATTATTCTTATTCTTCTTATTCAATATTCATTATTCTTATTCTACATTATTCTTATTCTATTCATTATTCTTATTCTTATTCTTCTTATTCAATATTCATTATTCTTATTCTACATTATTCTTATTCTATTCATTATTCTTATTCTTATTCTTCTTATTCAATATTCATTATTCTTATTCTACATTATTCTTATTCTATTCATTATTCTTATTCTTATTCTTCTTATTCAATATTCATTATTCTTATTCTACATTATTCTTATTCTATTCATTATTCTTATTCTTATTCTTCTTATTCAATATTCATTATTCTTATTCTACATTATTCTTATTCTATTCATTATTCTTATTCTTCTTTTTCTATATTCATTATTCTTATTCTACATTATTCTTATTCCTTTCGTGTTCGTGGTGTTGGTAGAGAGGAAGTGCCACTCAAACAGCTCCCCACACCCGACTTCCGAGAGGATGCTTGCTTGACAACTACAATCATAGCTTCTTCAAATCTAAAGTCAACTGATATCTATCCTACATAACCTCATAATATGCACCTCTACTCTTTCCTCTTTCCCGTTAACTGCAATCTCAATCAGTTATTCATTATATAGAGTGGCTCTTGAGCCTTGTATAAAGAGAATAATAGTTTAAAAAATTAAAATTTCATTTCATCTTATCATTTTATAGTTTTTGCATATAATTAAATTGTACATTTTTGTAGAGATTATGGATGTCCATGTGTATATATTTTTTCTTCTAGGTGTCGTGTGGCTCCAGGACGTTGGCGATCCTGGTTCTCCGCAATTTTCTGTTCTGTGTAATTCTTAATAAGTTTTGTTTTTTTGTTATCTCTTCTAAACTTTGTTCTGCCATCCATTTATCGAAGCTCTCTAGGTAGGTTATACGTTATATTGTCTGTTTTGCTTTCAATCTGTAACAAAATTGCAAGACCTCTTTCTTCATTATGTGCCCTAGAAAATTTAATTGCCTCTTTGGGATGCTAAGTATAAGTATCCTTTTTGTTTTCACTTTCTCTAGAACTTTGTCCTTATTCACATGTTCACATGATATTCTCAAAATTTTTCTGCAGAACCACATTACTGTTGCTTCAAGTCTCGTTTTCATCTGTGACGAGACTGTCCAGCATTTATTGTAGTTCAGTACTCTTTTCTTTGTTTCTAACAAATCTTTTCTGTATCTTAATACTTTGCTTAGCTTTTGGAAGGCACTTTTGCTATCCCAATGGCTTCATCCTACGCCACATGCTGCAATTTCTGTTTACTCTATATCAGCGATTCCCAAACTGGGAGAAATTTCCCCAGAGGGATTTTCTCATGTCTGAGAGAGACAGACAGAGAGAGGGAGGGGGAGGGTGAGGGGGAGAGAACCCATTTATATGTCAGATGGATGATGTCCCTGACGACATGCAAAATGAGTACTTGGAGCTCAAACATGACTCTTCTCCAAGGATGAGTTTCGTGCACAAGACCTTGAAGAATTCTGGGTTAATATCCGTGGAGCATACCCACAAATGAACAACAACGCATTGAAAATCTTCATTCTGTTTTCCTTCTTTGTGAGTCAGGATTTTCTACTTTACTCACACTCAAGCCAACAGCACAAAACCGACTGGAGGTGGAATGTTACATACATTGCGCGCTTGTCAAAACTAAACCTGATATTGATACACTGGTGCACAAGAAGCAGCATCACCCTTCTCACTAATTTAATTCTGAAGTAGAAGAGCAAACAAAAGTCCTTTT
The DNA here is from genome assembly GCA_037127315.1 of Ascarosepion bandense. Classification (NCBI taxonomy): domain Eukaryota; kingdom Metazoa; phylum Mollusca; class Cephalopoda; order Sepiida; family Sepiidae; genus Ascarosepion; species Ascarosepion bandense. The sequence goes on from JBBBDQ010000927.1 coordinate 9,884,579, forward strand.
ATATGTTACTAACCGCTATGTCTATGCTTGGTTGTTACTAACCACTCTCTATGGCTATGCTTAGTTGTTACTAACCACTCTCTATAGCTATACTTAGTTGTTATTAACCACACTCTATAGCTATGCTTAGTTGTTACTAACTGCTCTCTATGGCTATGCTTAGTTGTTACTAACCACTCTCTATGGCTATGCTTAGTTGTTACTAACCACTCCCTATCACTATGCTTAGTTGTTACTAACCGCTCTCTAGCGCTATGCTTAGTTGTTACTAACCGCTCTCTATGGCTATGCTTAGTTGCTACTAACCGCTCTCTATCGCTATGCTTAGTTGTTACTAACCGCTCTCTATAGCTATACTTAGTTGTTACTAGCCGCTCTCTATAGCTATACTTAGTTGTTAGTAGCCGCTCTCTATAGCTATACTTAGTTGTTACTAACCGCTCTCTATGGCTATGCTTAGTTGTTACTAACCGCTCTCTATGGCTATGCTTAGTTGTTACTAACCGCTCTCTATGGCTATGCTTAGTTGTTACAAACCGCTCTCTATAGCTATGCTTAGTTGTTACTAACCGCTCTCTATAGCTATACTTAGTTGTTACTAACCGCTCTCTATGGCTATGCTTAGTTGATACTAACCACTCTCTATCGCTATGCTTAGTTGTTACTAACTGCTCTCTATGGCTATGCTTAGTTGTTACTAACCGCTCTCTATGGCTATGCTTAGTTGTTACTAACCACTCTCTATCGCTATGCTTAGTTGTTACTAACTGCTCTCTATGGCTATGCTTAGTTGTTACTAACCACTCTCTATGGCTATGCTTAGTTGTTACTAACCACTCTCTATCACTATGCTTAGTTGTTACTAACCGCTCTCTAGCGCTATGCTTAGTTGTTACTAACCGCTCTCTATGGCTATGCTTAGTTGCTACTAACCGCTCTCTATCGCTATGCTTAGTTGTTACTAACCGCTCTCTATAGCTATACTTAGTTGTTACTAACCGCTCTCTATAGCTATGCTTAGTTGTTACTAGCCGCTCTCTATAGCTATACTTAGTTGTTACTAACCGCTCTCTATGGCTATGCTTAGTTGTTACTAACCGCTCTCTATGGCTATGCTTAGTTGTTACTAACCGCTCTCTATGGCTATGCTTAGTTGTTACAAACCGCTCTCTATAGCTATGCTTAGTTGTTACTAACCGCTCTCTATAGCCATACTTAGTTGTTAGTAGCCGCTCTCTATGGCTATGCTTAGTTGTTACTAGCCGCTCTCTATAGCTATACTTAGTTGTTACTAGCCGCTCTCTATAGCTATGCTTAGTTGTTACTAACCGCTCTCTATAGCTATACTTAGTTGTTACTAACCACTCTCTATGGCTATGCTTAGTTGTTACTAACCGCTCTCTATGGCTATGCTTAGTTGTTACTAACTGCTCTCTATGGCTATGCTTAGTTGTTACTAACCGCTCTCTATGGCTATGCTTAGTTGTTACTAACCACTCTCTATGGCTATGCTTAGTTGTTACTAACCGCTCTCTATAGCTATGCTTAGTTGTTACTAGCCGCTCTCTATCGCTATGCTTAGTTGTTACTAACCGCTCTCTATGGCTATGCTTAGTTGTTACTAACCGCTCTCTATCGCTATGCTTAGTTGTTACTAACCACTCTCTATATCTATGCTTAGTTGTTACTAACTACTCTCTATAGCTATACTTAGTTGTTATTAACCACACTCTATAGCTATGCTTAGTTGTTACTAACCACTCTCTATCGCTATGCTTAGTTGTTACCAACCGCTCTCTTTCGCTATGCTTAGTTGTTACTAACCGCTCTCTATGGCTATGCTTAGTTGTTACTAACCGCTCTCTATGGCTATGCTTAGTTGTTACTAACCGCTCTCTATGGCTATGCTTAGTTGTTACTAACTGCTCTCTATGGCTATGCTTAGTTGTTACTAACCGCTCTCTATGGCTATGCTTAGTTGTTACTAACCGCTCTCTATGGCTATGCTTAGTTGTTACTAACTGCTCTCTATGGCTATGCTTAGTTGTTACTAACCGCTCTCTATCGCTATGCTTAGTTGTTACTAACTGCTCTCTATGGCTATGCTTAGTTGTTACTAGCCGCTCTCTATAGCTATACTTAGTTGTTACTAACCACTCTCTATCGCTATGCTTAGTTGTTACTAACCGCTCTCTTTCGCTATGCTTAGTTGTTACTAACCGCTCTCTATGGCTATGCTTAGTTGTTACTAACCGCTCTCTATGGCTATGCTTAGTTGTTACTAACCGCTCTCTATGGCTATGCTTAGTTGTTACTAACTGCTCTCTATGGCTATGCTTAGTTGTTACTAACCGCTCTCTATGGCTATGCTTAGTTGTTACTAACCGCTCTCTATGGCTATGCTTAGTTGTTACTAACTGCTCTCTATGGCTATGCTTAGTTGTTACTAACCGCTCTCTATCGCTATGCTTAGTTGTTACTAACTGCTCTCTATGGCTATGCTTAGTTGTTACTAGCCGCTCTCTATAGCTATACTTAGTTGTTACTAGCCGCTCTCTAAAGTATGCTTAGTTGTTACTAACCGCTCTCTATGGCTATGCTTAGCTGTTTCTAACTGCTCTCTATGGCTATGCTTAGTTGTTACTAACCGCTCTCTATGGCTATGCTTAGTTGTTACTAACCGCTCTCTATGGCTATGCTTAGTTGTTACTAACCGCTCTCTATGGCTATGCTTAGTTGTTACTAACCACTCTCTATCGCTATGCTTAGTTGTTACTAACCGCTCTCCATGGCTATGCTTAGTTGTTACTAACCGCTCTCTATGGCTATGCTTAGTTGTTACTAACTGTTCTCTATCTCCTTTACTCTGTAACTATAAGTTTATCAGTATATTTGTACATTTGAAAAATAAATTAGTAAATAGTCTCAGTGTGTTTTAACTGCTCTTTCTCTCATACACATGAAGGGGGAAATCTGGATGGTTGAACTGGGTGTAGTGGGAAATGACAAAAAAGTTTGGGAACCATTGGTCTATATAGATGTACTGTGGGGTGAGTAAGTAGGTATAGAGCAAGTATTGTGTTTATTGTTGTCATGTTTATATTTTTATTTTTCTTATCGTGTCACCCCGAGCAAGGCGTTAACGCTACTGAGGTGCAGGGGGCTACATAAGAGTAAAAAGATTAGATAGGAGAGAGTGAAGTGAGTGAAGAAAAAGACGAACCAGTTAGAAAGGAGCAAGAGAAGGATGGGAATACAGGTGTGGTGACAGTTTCAAAGGTGGAGAGAAAGGAAAGGATATACAAGGTGGTGTAGAAAGAACTAGAGTCAAGTGGTTAAGAGATTGACATTGCATTTAAATTCCTGGTGGTTGTAGCCGCCAGGAAAGCAAGAATATGGAAGCGAGTTCCACAGGCGGGAAGTGCGAGAAAAGAAGGAGTAGAATTGTCGTCTGCATTTGGTTGATCAGTCTGGTTGCACGAGTAAACACCTGTTTCAGGGGCACCAGTGATTTAAGTTCGTTAGGGCAGAAGCTATGAAAGTATTTATAGAACAGACAAAGGCAAGCCACATCCCGTCGGTGAGGAAGTGTCTGGAGTCGAGCCGCTAAGTCGGACCCTATCACATTACTGATTCTTTTTTGGAGCCTGTCAAGAACACTGAGATGAGTAGCAGGGGTGCCTGACCATACATGACAGCAGTACTCCATGCACGGACGAATGGTTGATTTGTATATATTTAATGCAATACGTTTTGTGCGCAAGTTTTTTTTTTATTATTACTGTATACCTACTTTTACACCACCCTTTATATGGCCAAAAGAAAGAAATACAACAAACTCTGGTTAAAATTCCACAACAAAATTATTAAAGATACAGCGACGCTTAGCTTTAAATTTAAATTTTTGGCAGTCCAGTTTATCTCGATGCGTAATTTGGCTGACCTCATTTAATATATTTTTGAGGTTAAGTTTTTTTCTCACTTGTCGAGCATGGACGAGCTTCGTTCAGATGACGTTCTTGCATTTAACGAGATGCCTGTGGTGTATGTTTAATCTATTCATCCAAAGTTGATAAATCGCAATGAGTTAATCACGCGTTGCCAAGCACAAATGAGTCATTGTTTACACCCCAAAAAGAATTGGAACACCATATCATTGACATCTGTTACTGTATTTCCTTTCAAGTGTTATATTTCAATCGTCTCGACCAGACAAAGGGAGTTAAAGGCCTGCGATAGAAACAGGCTTAGATAGAAAAATTGAGAATTTGATAAAGTGGATTGTTATTAATCCGATATATTTTTAATTTTTTCGTTACTTTTCGTGGAATCTCGTATTTTCATTAGGCACTCAGGAACGTCGGTTCACGAAGGCTGTCGATGATCTGAAATATTCATAAACTGTGACTATTTTCTCCATAGGAATCAATATGAAATAAATTAATCTGTTTCTGGACCGCCAAATGATTTCTTATTCGAAATTTTGCCGGGAAAGTTTCAATAAGTTCAAACTTCCAGAAAAGGAAATTACCGAGGAGGCTTGAGCAATGTTTACCCGGTATTAGCGTTAAACCCACTTAAACGCACTGTAGAGTCTCACTGTTAGTTTTCTTTAGACTAAGGGCTAATAAAGAGAATAAAAAGGAACAGTACAATAAAATTGGGAAAAATAGAGCACAGTATAATACACGAATGTATACAGCATGGTGGTCGAATTATAAATGACTAGCAGTATAGCCCGGTGTTGCTCGGGTGTAATGAAAGCTTTAAAACTAATCCATAGTCCTGGAGCTCAGACTCTTTGGACGTTGGCACGAAAGACTAAAAAGCAATAGTTGTTTCCAGTTAAAGTGAAACCGTAGACTGAAGAAAAATGAACGAATGTAAGTCAAATTTTGATTTCCTGGTATCGATATCAAATAAGTTTTTTTCGTCGTAAACTGAATTTCGAAGGCTAAATAAGTCTTCTGAGTAAATGGTATCATGACTGAGACTAAGAACTACAATTATACCGACTTAGAGCCAAACCCGAAGCAAAAACTAAAATAAAAGGGCTGAAAAACTGATTTTGATCAGACCCGCTAGGATATCGGGGTATCGATTTCCAATATCGGAGTCAAATAAGTCATCCAAGGAAAAACTAACCTAGGTAAGTTCATGAAAACTTATCGTACCCATGGGGAGTAAAATTGGAGAAAATGAGCTATATTGAGCCATATTGATGAGCCATATTGACGGTTTTTCATCAGATTCGATAGAATATCGGGGGTATCGATTTCCGATATCGGAGATATTATCAATTTTCTGCACTATTGTAAGAAATGCAACCTTGAAACCTCTGAATATCGTCTCTTATGTCTTTGTCTATGAGTGTATCAAATTTGATTAAAATCGGACCACTCTTTCTAAAACCCGATTTATTGATTATCGATTTTCGATATTTATCGGGAGTACCTCGACACAAAATCTAGCTAAGAACACTCGCAGACGCTGTCTAAATTTTCAAGAAAATCGGTTCAGCCGTTTCGGAGTCTATAAGTAACGGACACACACACACACACACACACACACACACACACACACAAACACACACACACACACAGACAAAGTTCCATTTACAAAGAAGTTTAGATTCCGTGCGGGTTAACACGTTTCGGTTCGATTCAGCAATGTTGTTTGAGAACCGAAATTTTGTTCGATAACCGAAGCATTTTCATCTCGAATTTTCTGTTCGAAAACCGATTTCTTCGATATGTGAGACGTCCGAGAACCGAGGTTACTTTGCATATTTATTTATTTTCGTCTACCGAGTTGAATATGGCTCTCTCTATATACAGTTTCGATTCCTACCGTAGAGCGCAAAATTATCTTCAGTAAGATTTCTAGAAATTTCAGGCCAGTGGATGAAAATAATTAAATGTAGTGTTAATATATAAAACGGAGTTTACACAAATACGAGTATCCACGAATAATAACGTTTAAAGTGATAAACATAACAATAATAAATATGAATTCTAGTCTTAAATGAATCCTAGAATTACTATTATAATACTGATATAATACTTTTGTATTTTAATCACCAGCGCAGCGCCTCTAAAACCTCTCCTCCCAGTCATAAGGACTGAAGATTTATTGGGAATTTCCCAATTTTAATTGGTAACAATATTGTGATACCGGCGAGAAGAAAGGAACACAAACACTGATGAAAATGTTATAAACTTGTATTTACAGGAAAAGAGAGAAAAGAAGAAAGGATAGTCTCTTGCAAACAGTCGGGTTTGCGGAACTTATCTGAAAGATGTGTCCTTTTAACAGTTTATATTTCCCGTGTCGTTATGGTTGGGTTGAAGAACTAGAGCCATGACTTCTGTGCTTCAGTTGCTGTCAAATCCCCTCACGTATCATGGGTCTAGATGACGGAGAGCAGATGGGGACGTCTTCTCTGTAAGGTCCCAACAAGCAAAAGAGGAAGGGAGTTTGTAAAACCCGGTCACGTGGGGAGTTTGTTGAAAATCTAAAAAGGTAGCCCGTGATTGGTTGTTTTTCATCCACAGGGCATCCAGTTGGCGACTCCGTAATAATTTCTATAGATTTTTGATTTGAAGGCAAATATTCGAAGGAACCAAATTATATTAAAAAGAAATAGAAAATATTTGTATTTTGAATTACAGGTAAATTCGTTGCATTCACTTATTGTTGTGGAGTAGTTTTCGCACTGAAGGTTATAATCGTGCTATGTCGGTTGCTAATCGACTTAACGCACCCAAAATGTTAGGAACTTGGTAATCTTCCACTGAAACTGACTCTTTCAATACCCTTTGGAAAGGTTTTAATTTACATTGTCTCCCCAGCTATGGATTAATTAGCAAAACAAATATCAGTAAAAAGCATCATTTTTTTTATTAGATATAATTCTTACAATCTAAGAATATTTTCTGGCTTTAAATAACTTGTAAAAGATTGATAAGCTGTAAAAAACAGATCAATTATTCAATCAAAACAAAATCTATAATTTTAATCATTTAAGGAACATGTATGCTTTACAAAAAATAAAATTAACATCAGTTATACGTAAACACATGGCTTTATTTTGCAATTTTATCTGAAGTCAGGCGTTTGTTTGTATCTTGCTGACGTTATTTAGAGAATATACGCCATAGAGTAGATTTGGTTGCTTCCCTGATAGTTATAATATGCAATAGATAAAATGCAACGTCAATTGCCATCTACCTCCTTGATTCCCATCCATCTCCTATCTTTTCTTCGACATCCTCTGTACCTTGTTTTTTCTTTATGTCACTGTAGGCGCATTCCAGAAGCTAAGTAGAGTATTAAGAGACAGGAAAATTTCACGAGAAACAAAGAAGAGCACTGGATTACTATGTGATGCTACTTCTTTAATATGGCAGTGAATGCAGGACAACCTCATCGAAGATGAATGAAAAAAATGAAACAACTGAAATTTGGTTCTACAGAAGGATGCTACGGGTATCATGGACCGAGCATGTGAGCAATGATGAGGTTTTGGAAAGGATGGAAACGAAAAGGAAATTAATACTAAGCATCATGAAAAGATAGCTAAAGTTCCTGGGACATGTAATGAGGAAGAAGGGCTTGGATAATCTGATACTAACAGGCCAGATAGAGGGAAGTAGAGACAGGAGAAAACAGCGTGTAACGTACTTGACTGGCCTGAGCAGGTGGCTGGCAGAACGAGGGTTGCGTGATGTAACAGGATAAAACGTGCTAACAGCCACCAGGGATAGGGAGATGTGGAAGGCCATGATCGCCTACGTCCTGAAAGGACAAGGAACATAGAAGAAGAAGAAGAAGAAGAAGAAGAAGAAGAAGAAGAAGAAGAAGAAGAAGAAGAAGAACCCCTTTGCACTCATGGCTATCCTGTTTTGCTTGGGGTGAAATAGATATAAAAACAAAGCCTAAACGAAACATCATACAGCTGATGTCATCAGGAGTCAATACTGTACCTTTGTAGATGTAGTGATATAGCCACGGATGTTCGTCTGGTGACAGCTTGTCTAATGGCATCTAAGAAAAGGCGAAATGCATATTTGTGTTTTACAGTGTTAGCCAAGTTGTTTTGAATTTGAATTGTATCGAATACTAAGAAAGAAGTGTCTTCGTATGGGCGAAGGTGTGGGGCACCAAGGCTACGGTAAGGAAGTCAAGAGATCAGTAGCATAATCTTTGTTGCATCGATTATAACGTTTCGGCTATTTCCTTATATTTTTTTCTATAATGCTATCTGAAATTTCGAAAAAAGAAGAAGAAGAAGAAGAAGAAGAAGAAGAAGAAGAAGAAGAAGAAGAAGAAGAAGAAGAAGAAGAAGAAATGTTACACTCATTCACTACTGTCAGTAGTCGAAAATGAGTCAGTGAACTTCATATCAGATACGAATATCCTAACTGACAAGCGCTTGGAGATCAATCGCCCTGATTTGCTACGTGTACAAGAACGGTCATAAAAGGATCGTGATAGACGTTGCAATACCTTGAGATAAAAACATCGTGAAAGTACACCAGGAAAAAAATACAGAAATACCAAGACCGACCGGGGTAGCCTATAGGTTATGAAAACCCACTTAGTAGGCCTAGCATAGCACTAAATACCATATGGGAGCTGCTAATAAAGAAAGAGAAACAAATGATGTCAAGTCCTTAACAGCAGTATAGGTAGGCGTTTTAACAAGAGAAAAAAATTCAGTGTGTGTAATCAGACATGAACCAGCAACAACAGGCAGGTTAGGTTTAAAGGTTCAATTTCTCCACAAAGAATTGTCCAAAGGGTCAATAGTCGAGTGAATTAAAACATTGGTTCGTGAATTTGGTGGCATAAGAATTGGGTATTCAATCCCTGGTCCGAGCCATGTGTACTTGAACTAAGTAGAAACGGTGAACAATACATTTTGTTTTTCGTTGGTTGATTGATTTTGTTTAGCGGCATATCAACCGCTATGGATTATTTAATGTCGAAATCTAAATATTTCAAACGCAAGTTTATGTCCTCAAATTTCAGAGTAAACTTATATTTTCTTAAATATATTATTTATAAATAAAATGTTTGTTGGTAATTTAAAAAAAAAGAGTTGTTGGTAATTTCATTACAAAAATGTATTGATGATAATTATATTATAAAAATGTACTGTTGATTTGCGTTTCGTGGATGGGTCATTATTTGCCCATAGCTGGGATCCGAACAGGTGCTACCACTCAGAGTGAACCTAGGGAAAAAAAGCAGTTAAGAGGTGGCTCTACAGTCTTCAGAACCTCCAATCTTATGATAGGTCTGGCTGCCGAATGTAGTTTATTATCATACACAGGACGACATTTTTCTTTTTCGTAAAAATAGTATTAAGCTTTTCCAAATTGATTATACAAGTTAACCAAAAAAGTTCTGTCCTTTTTTAAAGGAAAAAAGAAAATGCTTCACAGTATGTGTAACTTATATTTAGTCTTCGAAGTAATCGCCATCGGCATCCAGCACCTTCTGCCAACGTGTCTCCAGCTGTTCAATGGCCTTGCGGTAGAACACGGTGGATTTTGACGCAAAGAAGGACTGTGCTCAAGTCTGTTTCATTGGTGAAGGATTCCCCAAGAAGATGATTATTCAGGGAATGGAAGAGGTGGTTATCGGATGGCGCACGGTCAGGTGAATAAGGTGGATGGCACAAAGTTTCCTACCCAAGTTGCTGTATGGTATCCCTGACTACTCGTGCGACATGCGGCCTGGCGTTGTCATAGAGGAAAAGCACACCTTTGGGATTCACCAGTGCTGGTTTCTTCTGGCGCAATGCCTGTTGCACAAGCAAAATGAATGTAAGTGAGAGAAAATGAAAAAAGAGACACAACAGTGAACAAAATAGGTTTCGGGTCAAATTAAACAGAGCAGGGAGATACAATTTAGACACTCGTTCTTAATAACAATGAATACAAAATATTTTTAAGATGACCTAATTGTTGATATGCAAAGCGCATTCCGTGTTGAGAATCATTCGTGACCGTTTCTTTTTTTTTTTTTTTCGTTTATTGTACCGTGAATAAAAGAGATTGAAAACTACGTTTACCTTGTCAAAAAAATACAGTGTTGTCAAAAATTAAAGGTTATCGAAGGGTTTGCAATGCACCTGCGGTGGTTCCTATGACTTTGGAAAAACCCAACTAAGAAAAATTCAGAAGTCAGTGCGAAAAGTAAATTCTGAATCGTGATTGGATTAAAAACAGCAAATTCATATTTGACGTATTTTCACATCTTCTTCCAACGTCCTTTTCTTCATTTTCACACCGCGCCGCCAAGCAGAACAACAGCAGCAACAACAACAACAACAAAATGAACGCGTTAAGTACTACTCCTTTATTTGTTTTGCCTTCTCTTTCTCTCAACTTGTCGCGACCTACCAAAAAGAGGAAAGAACAAAGACTTTACATTCTGCTACTACACAACCATGAACTCCTGCGGATATTTCAACTACCTACATGACTACTACGAACGATTCTAACTACCTAACTGCATGCATTTTCTCAATGAACATTTTTCTTCTCGCAAATATATCATAGTGTTCAGTTAACAAAATTTTACTCATATTTTCTTTTTTACACTTTTGTCATTCTGTTAATAAATCTTTACTTTAATGTACACACGAAATATTTTATACTTTCAAAATTCAACATCCAACCTTCTGATATTTAAATTGTGGGGACTTCGGACGTGTTTGGCACAAGGCCAATTTATTAAGTATCAACAAGTTCTTACTTAATATGTATGTACGTGTACACGCGTACGCGTGTGTGTGTATTGTGCTCCCATCTCAGTCTTGCGGAAAGGAATCACCGCAGGTGCATTGCAAACCCTTCGATAACCTTTAATTTTTGACAACACTGTATTTTTTGACAAGGTAAACGTAGTTTTCAATCTCTTTTATTCACGGTACAATAAACGAAAAAAAAAAAAAGAAACGGTCACGAATGATTCTCAACACGGAATGCGCTTTGCATATCAACAATTAGGTCATCTTAAAAATATTTTGTATTCATTGTTATTAAGAACGAGTGTCTAAATTGTATCTCCCTGCTCTGTTTAATTTGACCCGAAACCTATTTTGTTCACTGTTGTGTCTCTTTTTTCATTTTCTCTCACTTACATTCATTTAGCTTATTGAACGACTCCTCATAGGGAAGTGGTTAGCAAACTAGTTGCAAACTCGAAATTTATAATTATTTTTGTTGCCAGTATATTGAGGTTTTATTATAATTTTTATCATCGTTTTTAAAAGTCAAAAACATTGCCGAGAAGTAAAGGTATTTAAAATAAAAGCTGTCAACAGAAAAACCGTCCCTTTAAGACTCCGCCGTTATTTGCGAAAGTGCATGTTCGTCAGTATACTGATGTTTAAGACTGTCTTGTTTAAAGTGTTTTATTCAAACTAAAGAAAGTGAGGGCAAAAATGAAAGGGGCCAATGAACATACATCCCCTGACTAAGTCATTTTTGAAAGAAAAAACTTAAAGACAATAATCAACCCTAAACTAACCTGATTTGGGACTAGGTTTCCAATGTTCACTGTAAAAATACCAAACATCCTTAATGCCTGCATCAATATGGCATTCTAAGTAAGATCTTTTTATTCGGCACAGATGAGCAAGGATCACTCACCTTTTGCCAAATTCTGATGGAGGAAGTCTTTTCCTTTTCGTCTTAATTTTGACTTTAAATTGATTCTGTTCTGGAGAGATATTGTTGTAGAGGAATATCCTGGTCCTACTCCGCAACGGGTATGGCCCGGGTCATAAAAGACCGCGACGGGAACGAATTAGAGGATAGCGCTAGAGAGCGTCAGAGAGATAATGTGTTCGTGACTATACGAGAGTCTACTTCATTACATGGGAGTGATCAAGATTATCCGTCACTATACGAGAATCGACAGCCATCGACCTTAGACGTGAGTCAAAAGTCACTAGACGGAAGCTTCATTCTCAAGATGGACGCATACGTCCTAGACATTGTCTTCATAAGTGTTATTCGTGTTAACTGTTCGTTGGTGTACTTGTATTTGGCTTATTTTACTAACGTATAATAAATCTCTATTTATATATACTCAGTGTTAAGAGTTATTCTTTTCTCTGTTTATCCCCCCACGCCGGGATACAACAGATTCCTAAAGAACAAGATTAGTTGGAAAGAAGTAAACTTCTCGTCTTCATAGAATTCCTTCTGCCGCGTTGTCCCTATCGCGACTCGCATAACTTAAAGTAAGAAAAAGAATACATAGTGTTCAGCCTTAGTGACCAGTATTACGGCATCACTACAAATAGAATTATCCTTGAGGACAAAGAACTTTTCTTGCAACATGCGGATCGTGTTGTCTTCAGTAAATATGCACAACAGTCCTAAGATTCTGCGGTTAAAAAAGGCACGATCGAGGTACACTTCTCAGACATGGGAAGTTCTTACGGACGTCTTCGTTCCAGAATTCGCCATTCTCATCCAATTGTAAACACATCCGGTCTAATAAAGGTATGCCAAGCGTATGTTGACGAATCTCAACGCTAGGCATACCCAGACAGCCTTCAGAAGGGTGAAGGTAACAGATCTCCCGACATACCTTGGGAGTTTGCCGCCTCACATGAAGGAAAACAAGACCCTTACTAATGACATTATTGTGCCAGACGGAACTGGAAGTACAGAGAGTCCTTAAAGGAGAATTGAGTTGTGTGAGGCACATGCTTCTGCCCTTCCCTTTAAGGAAAGATTGTTCCGGGACCACCCACAGACAAACTGCCAACAGCCTCTCCTATTGACCCTTGATCCATCTTATTCTTGACCTTATGAGAGGGGCCGCCAATTTAAAAGCTATAAATGCATTTTAGAGCCCTATACAGAAAGGGGTGAATGAAAACTGAGGAGCCCCTGATCCAAATTGTTGATGTTTTTTAATTTCTGCGTTGACAAACACTGCAATGGATAAAGTGATGTTAAAAGAGTTGATGGTCTCCTAGACCATACACCATATCTGTCGACCCATTTCGAATTAGGGCAAGCGCTCTTTTGGTTTGGTGAAATTCTGGGTATCTTCAAAGTCGTGTTTCCCGTATTTTATCTTTTTTATCGACAGCAAGTATTTAAATTTCTTTTATTCTTAGTCTTCTACTCTTTCTACCAGGGCCGAGGAAATGCGGCAGACGTCTTAAAATATACGATACTTTTAAGGGTTTATTTTTTTTAAATGTTGACTGATGGGCATCTTTGATTTTGGTAGGTGGTGGCATCTCTTGCATTTTACTTTTTTGGGGGTGGGGGTGGGGAAGAACTGGGAAGAACTGGGAATAGAATAGAATAGAATGTTCAAAAAGACAAAATGAAAAAGGAAGGAACTAGGATCTCGTCTGAAGAGGATAATTTTTCAGTGGGGGGGGGAGAGTGTAGGGATGATGATCTGTTTTGAGGCCGAGAGGAGTGATGCTAATTTGGATGGTGATGAAATTTTGAAAATTTGTTTCTCCAGTTTCGACTTCATTTTTTTTTATCTTTTCTGATTTTTTTTTCTTACTTTCTTTGAAGTTCTTAACATCTTGTCTTCTCTTAGGTTAGGGCTTCACCTTTAACGCTGGTAGAAGGAGTGGGTCTGTTGGTGCCTTTACCTGTGAGAGCTTTCGGGGACAGAGGACTCACTGCGTAAAGCCTTACCACACAAGCGGCGGACAAAAGCTTTTCGGGAAATGGGGGCTGCTGCAAAACGGGCACAATTTTTCACACCGGTCCTGATTGTTGACATGCCCATTAGAGGCGAGGCAAAAAGAACAGACTCGTCTAAAGGGGGATTTAGTTTGGCGGGTGACAGAACTCTAAAGGCCTTCTTCTCTAGACAGAAAGAGGAAAGGTGATTGGTTTGTCCGCACTTTCAGCAGTTGGTTTACGGCCGTAAGTAAATAACAGGTGTTATAAAAAATATCCGCATAGTCCCAAAAGTGTTTCATCATCATCATCATCATCATCATTTATTCATCACACCCAGATGGTGCATAGGACAGCAACTTTTTTTTTTTTTTGCTGTTTCTGTAGCAAATTGTTTTTTATGGGGCAGGGTTGTTTGCTCCTACACCCAACCCTCAAACCTCAAACCTGGAGAACCGGTGGACCATTCTTGGTCCTTACGTTTATAGCACCTAGTATTCCTAAATGGTCACCGATTTAAGTACTGACCAGGCTCGATGTTACTTAACTTCGGTGATCAGACGGGAACCGGTCTATTCAACACGATATAGCCGTAGACCCCAAAGTGCTTGCAACCTAGTAATGTTTGTTAAGGGAGGCATATTTTTAATTTCACTTGCCCCCAATGGATCTGGTTGACCGATATTTTTGTTAACGGTTTGTTCTAGGGATTTGTTTGTAGGAAAAAGCAAGTCACACTTTTCCTTATTAAGTTTGAACCTGTATTGTTGTATTTTTCTTCAAAAAAATTTTTTTTCACACAACCAATGTTGCTCCTTTGCTTCACCTTTAATTATTATATCATCCAGGTAAGCAACTGCGAAATCACAATCTGCAAGCACAGTATCCATAAATTGCTGAAACATACCTGGAGCCACTTTTATAACAAAAGTAAGTCGGTTAACCATGTACAATCCACTGTGCGTATTCATAATTGTTAACTCTGAACCTTCTTAAACCGGTATTTGTAAATATGCTTTAGAAAGATCCGGCCGGATCTTTTTCTAACATTTAACATAGCAAAAATTTTCTCTGGGCTTGGTTATAGTTAGTTACCATGGGTTTCTAAACAATTGTTTAACCCTGTCAAAAATCACCACAAACACGAATTTCATTTTATTTTTCTCTTTACCGACACTTTTGAGGCTGCCATTTTAAATGATTAATATTTTCAATAACACCTACTTTTTCAAATCTGTCCAATTCTTCCTTAACTTGATCCAACGCTGCGAATGATGGACTAATTTCGGTTTGAAGACTGGTGCCGACCATTTTTTTTCACTTGGAATTTCGTTTTAAATTTGGAACCCCTACCCAACACATTCAACACAACCTCCAGAAAACATTTTTTTAATTATTTCTTTAAATTTTCACATTTCTTTTTAACTGGTCACGTTTTTACTTACATTTTTGTGATTAATATTTATAGATCAATCCCATCATAGATAGATAGATAGATAGATAGATATGAACTGTGATAGATAGATAGATAGATAGATAGATAGATAGATAGATAGATACGAAAAGACTGATATATATATATATATATATATATATATAGATAGATAGATAGATAGATAGATAGATGTTATATGAGCATACAAACATGTGCAATAGATAGATAGACAGACAGACAGGCAGACAGACAGACAGACAGACAGACAGACAGACAGATAGATAGATAGATAGATAGATAGATAGATAACTTTCGTACAATGTTAGAGAAATCTTAGAACTATTTTTTTGACTAAGATCATTACAATATAATTTTCTAGTCAGTCATCTGTAACATCTTCTTTTCATCCCTTAGAAAGTAAAAATGTTAAAAGAATGAGTTCGATCTAAATTTACACGTAAACGAACATGAGTCATCATTTAAATCTTTCTCCTGCTGATCTTGTTCAACGCAGAAAAAGTCATTTTTGATCTAGAAAGTTTGTAATGAAAATGGATTCATTACACGAATCTGAAACCAAAAAATGTCGCAACTACATACAAAATAAAGCCTTTAACATCAAACCGATTGGTGAGAAGTTTTTTTTTATTTTAGTGGGATGCAAAACATAAGTACTTTATTATGAATAGCTGTGGTTTGGTCAACGTGACTTCATACAACACTTCAGTTAAGTGTCATACGTGATACACGTTTGGGCGATCATGTCTCAAAGGACACTTGACTGACTGGGCAGAAGATTTTCCCGTACTAGGTTGCCATTACTTTCTGAGGTAGATTGGTTGCCAACCAAGGCTATAGAACCCAACCTGTCCTGCTATTTAATCCATAACTTTACTAAGGGTATCTGCGCGTAAATGAATGCAACGACATCAACTGGAATTCGACTTCGGCTCGAGTACCGAGCCGTTATCAACTGCACCACAACGCACATCAACATTAGCATGCAACATTTAGTGTGTCTAATTGAATCGTGTGAATGCGGCGTCGAAAGAAAAAAATCTCTGATGCGTTAATCAACTGACGATTTTGCTGCATGACTGCACGTCCTCTTGTTGACATAGTAAATCATCATAAAGATGGAATGGGAAGTTTTTCAATTTATTTTTGAGGAGTAAATAATACACTTCCAGTATCACCCATGAACTAGGCTAGATGCCTTAAATAAAGAATTCAAAACGAGTCAGAACCTCGTTGGAGTATGTCAAGACTATTTCTAACAGACGTCACGGCAAGCCTTCAAGTTGGTGTACATCGGGTGTTGTTTTTTTTCTGAAGAGTGATAGCCTCTGCCAGGTTTACTTGTCCAATATATACTACGCATACTTACCCGTCACATTTTTGTGTCGGGTGGGGACCCAAATCATCTCTCAGTTGCGTCTCTATCCTCGAAACATATTGCGATTCAGTTGTCTCTGTCCGCGAAGGCAGGGTTGCAACTGAGAAAAATAACACTGAAAGATGCCCGGTCCCAGGGAACAGTGTTCCGCGGCCGCGCCACCCCATTGCAAAAGAGAGGTGGACCAGGTTCTCGTCACCGGGGCCAGCTCAACCAGCGATTGAAGAGACTGGGGAATTTTTGCCCCTGAGCCCGTTCGTATGCGGTCGGGTCCCCACCTTAAAAAAGACCTTGTGTTACATCTAGCTCCAGTGGGGGAGTAGCGTAAATATCTATACTACGCATAAATATTTCTCTGATAATGGTGATTAAATTTACCACATTTCAGTGTAAAGTTCAATTGTAATAAATGTGTCTCTGTGTTTATTTTATATTTTATTTTTTTGTGAGTGCGTATGTATGTGTGCGTCTCTGTGTATCTACAATACTGTGCAAAAGTATTAGGATAAGAACTAGTTTATCTTTTAGAAGACATATTGACAGAAAATAAACAACTTAAAGTAATTTTATTTGATTTACTCAACAAATATTCTAACAAAAAAATACTTGTTAGAAAATAAATCTAATATTTAGTATAATAGCTTTTTGTTTTGATCACAGCCTTCATTCTGTCAGACATTGACATCACAAGCCTCTTCAATGTATTTAATGGTATCTCCTGCCAAGCAGCTAGTATTTGTTCCCAACGTGTGTTTTGCAAAGTAACATTAGATTTATCAATTTTTTTATCCAAAATATCCCAGAGATGTTCAATAGGATTGAGATCAAGGCTTTGTGGAGGCCAATTCAAATTCCGAAGCCTTCCTTTTTAGTTAAATAATACAAAGATTTGGCTTTTCACCTTGTATTTAAATTTCAGTGAGGTTTTTAGGTAAAATCATCCCTGTCCTAATACTTTTGCACATTACCGGCAGTGTGCAAAAGTGTTAGGACAGGGGTGATTTTAAACTTTATTTCGATGTCTCATAAACGATAAAATAGTTCTTGTCCTAATACTTTAGCACAATATTGTATATATACACATACACATTTGTGATTACTTGAAGTTTTCTTTTTATTTTATCTTCATTTTGATCGTTACTTCTTTTTTCGATCTTATTTTATCAGCGATGTGTGTTGTGGTGCAGTGGATATCGGCTCGGAAGGAGTAATCGGGGAGCTGAGTTCGAATTCCAGTTGAATTCCTTGCATTCACTTACGCGCAAATACCATTGAGAAAGCTATTAATCCGTCTCTTCCCTTCAGTTATGGGTTAAGTTGCAGGATAGATTGGGTTCTATAGCCTTGGTTGACAAAAAATTAATGGCAATGTACTGCGGGATAATCTTCTGCGTCAGTCATGTCTCTTTCGAGACATGATCGCCCAAGTGTGTATGGCACTTAATTGACTGACTTATCAGTAATTTCAAATGTTTAAGAGTTGATAAAGTGCATGCTGGATCTATTCTCTTAATAGCCAAAAGACCTGAACACATTTATATTAATTTCACCCTGACAAGAGTAATTTCGTCTCATAAGAATAATTTTACTCCATAAGTGCAATTTTTTTTCTCAAATTCATCGCATAAGAGCATTGAGGAAAAACATTCGGAGACATGATATTCATATAGCAGGGTATTTATAGCGGGTATCTTATTTATTTATTCCTTTTTCTAGTTGTAGTAGGATTCCGTTCTAGTGAAGGGTAATTGTATACCGTTGCAGGTTAACGGAATTTGGCCCTGTGGAAGATAGCTATATATATATAAGTCATAAAATGATTATAAAATAAAGAAAGGCAATTTGAGTATAAAATAACATTTATATATATATACATTTCAATTAATGTTTTACAATTAAAGCAAGACTTGAAATAAAGGTCCAACGGAGGTTAGAATGTTCATGGAAAATAATAATGAGCTGCAAGAGATTAAAGGCTTAGAATTGTGGGATAATGTTCATTTTGAAGTTGCCACTTCTAAGGTCAGTAAGTCAGTAAGTTGGTTTGTGTGGAACGTCTTTGAAGAGGTCACTCCTCAGGTCAGTAAGTACTTTTGAGACAGGGAGAAGGAAAGAGGTCAGCATAGTAGCCGCTCGACTTAAGTCAAGGGGAGGCACTAGTAACTCTATCCTATTGGTCCTTCTGTCTGTCTATCGATACTTTTTGTCTCCGCTTTTTATATCCGCTTTTTGGATCAGAAGCTTGTTTTGAATGTCATGCTTGTATTTGATTCCGGGCTTCCCATTGGCTGGTATATAAAATTCGCGTAGACTCGCAAAATAGAAATTTGATATTTGATTAATTTTTCAACCGGAACACTGCGCGAATCCACTTGCGCGGAGATGATTTTTATTCATTCGCTTTCTGGTTGTTATAGAGCAAACTTCAGGTCAGCTCGCTTTTGCTCGGTCGGTATCACCACATATTTATCTGAAAGAGTTTTATCTATTTACTTGGTCTATTGACAAACTGAGAAAAATAATTTCTCTATTAAATCACTTCATTGTTCAGCATACATCGGCGTGGAATTCGAGTTAGGTTAAAAATCAATAGATATATGATGTGTCATAATAACAAAATTTAAGCGAAAAATTGATCAGAGCAGGATTGGTGGAAGTGGATGACAGGTAAGAAAAGGCTAACGTCAATAAAAAAGAAGAAAACTAGAACGATAGGAATAAACCAAGGGCGTCAAATTCGTTCCCTCGGCACTAATTCGCGGCTCGCGAGCCACGTGCTTTTTCATCACAGTTAATATAAAAGGTAAATAAGAATTATTTAAAAACTTTATAATTATTTATGGTGGTGGTGACATGTGCGTTGTGGTGCATTGGATATCGGCTCGGAACGAGAAATCGGGGAGCCGAGTTCGAATTCCAGTTGAATTCATTGCATTCACTTACGCGCAAATACCCTTGGGAAAGGTATTAATCCGTCTATTCCTTCCAGTTATGGGTTAAATAACAGGACAGATTGGGTTCTATAGCCTTGGTCGGCAACCAGTCTACCTCAGAAAGCAATGGCAACCTACTGCGGGATAATCTTTTGCCCAGTCAGTCATGTCTCTTCATCGAGACATGATCGCCCAAGCGTGTATCACGTATGGCGCTTAACTGACTGAATTGTTTATGGGGTACGAAGCGAAGCCCCATTGGATTAAAACGTAAGTTTAATATTCATTAAACTTACGTGGTTATTAAAAATATTTAAGAATTTAAATTCTAGATCTGAATATATTGAAAATAATTCAGAATTTAAATCCTAATTTTAATTCTAGATCTGAATGGGGCATTGTTCTTTCGTGCTAAGAGAACGAATGGTGGGAAACAGAAGAGTTAAAGAAATTTATGGTCAGTAAGGGTTACAGAGACATATCAGAAGATTGAGTTCATACGTAAGGTGATTAAGTGTACCGCACTCACGTAGCGTAATACAAGACGTTGGAACTGTGCAGATTGGGAGGATAATTTTGCATTCATCTTAAAGTAGCTATACCTTTGTGTCTTATCTGCCATGTGTCATCCAGACATTACAAAGCCTGAAACTTGAAACGCCACGATGGAACAAGCCACAAAAACATTTTGTATAATCATCTACCTAAATCAGAGTTAAGGAAAAACAAGTTAGCTGTGTTAAAATCGTCACTAAATAGCCAGCGGACGCTGTTGACAACGTTCAGTAAGTGTTGTGAATTCTTGTTGAGAAACCACACAAAATAATAAATAACAAAAACAGATATGGCGATAGAAAATGTAAGTTATATTGAACGAAAATATACAAACTGGAACATGAGTTAGTCAATTCAGGAATACTAGGAATACTATTAGTAGAAATCAATATATACAGTCTTATAGTGAAGAAGTACGTCCGGATAATGAGTCTATATCCAAAACAACTCCAATATGCACAAATTTACTGACCAACTAAACGGCTGTACAACTATTCAACTCTACAACGGTATTTACCCACCTTCCCACGCAAGGTTAGATGTGACACAAGGTAATTATAAAGTGGATCTTCCCGGCCATATAGCCGGGTCAAAAAATGTCTGTCTATTTTTACCGAGTCGTGATTCTACCCTTCGGCGGAACCACGACTAGGTTAGTGCTCTCTGCTCGGAAGCAGAGAGCGCCCTCTACCCGAAGGCAGAGTGCTGACAGTGTCAATAGTAGCAGGTTGCAAAGCAACGGTATTTACCAACCTTCCCACACAAGGTCAGATGTGAGACAAGGTCATTTTATAGTGGATCTTCCCGGCCATATAGCCGGGCCAAAAAATGCCTGTCTATTTTTACCGAGTCGTGATTCTACCCTTCGGCGGAACCACGACTGGGTTATTGCTCTCTGCTCGGAAGTAGAGAGGGCCCTCTACCCGAAGGCAGAGAGCTGACAGTATCATAGTAGGAGAGTAAACACTCTAAGTACATTCTTTAGCTGCCCCTCCCAGTAAGGGCAACATGTGACACATGGTCAGTTTATAACTGGGATTTCCGGGCTATATGGCCCAGCCAAAAAATGTCTGCCTATTTTTGCCCAGTCGTGCTTCTACCCTTCGGCGGAACCACGACTGGGTTATTGCTCTTTGCTCGGAAGCAGAGAGCGCCCTCTACCCGAAGGCAGAGAGTTGACAGTGTCAATAGTAGCAGGTTGCAAGGCAACGGTATTTACAAACATTTCCACGCAAGGTTAGATGTGAGACAAGGTCATTTTATAGTGGGTCTTCCCGGCCATATAGCTGGGCCAAAAAATGTCCGTCTATTTTTACGCAGTCGTGCTTCTACCCTTCGGCGGAACCACGACTGGGTTTGTGCTCTCTGCTCGGAAGTAGAGAGGGCCCTCTACCCGAAGGCAGAGAGCTGACAGTGTCAATAGTAGCAGGTTGCAAGGCAACGGTATTTACCAGCCTTCACACGCAAGGATAGATGTGACACCTGAAGGCAGAGAGCTGACAGTGTCATAGTAGCAGGTTGCAAGGCAATTATATTTAGTTGTCCATCCCAGTAAGGGCAACATGTGACACATGGTCAGTTATGAATGGGATTTCCGGGCTTTATGGCCCGGCCAAAAAACGGCTGTCTATTTTTGCCCACTCGTGATTCTACCCTTCGGCGGAACCACGACTGGGTTAGTGCTCTATGCTAGGAAGCAGAGAGCGCTCTCTACCTGAAGGCAGAGAGCTGACAGTGTCATAGTAGCAGGTTGCAAGGCAGCGGTATTTACCAGCCTTCCCACGCAAGGCTAGATGTGACACATAGTTATTTTATTGTGGGTATTCCCGGCCATATAGCCGGGCCAAAAAGTGTCTGTCTATTTTTACCGAGTCGTGGTTCTACCCTTCGGCGGAACCACAACTGGGTTTGTGCTCTCTGCTCGGAAGCAGAGAGCGCCCTCTACCCGAAGGCAGAGAGCTGACAGTGTCATAGTAGCAGGTTACAAGGCAATTATATTTAGTTGTCCCTCCCAGTAAGGGCAGCATGTGACACATGGTCAGTTATGACTGGGATTTCCGGGCTATATGGCCCGGCCAAAAAACGGCTGTCTATTTTTGCCCACTCGTGATTCTACCCTTCGGCGGAACCACGACTGCTCGGAAGCAGAGAGTGCACTCTACCTGAAGGCAGAGAGCTGACAGTGTTATAGTAACAGGTTGCAAGGCAACTATTGTACTCTATATAGGTAGTATATGTACACATCAGGCGAGTCCATTCTTGTATCCAAAAAGTGGTGATCCTCAACAGTAAGGAAGCCGATACAACATCTGAAACCAGTTTTATGTCATGGAATATTGCTCGTGCTAAACGCTCAAATTCTGATGCCGAATTTGTTAAGAAGAATTTGGCCGAAGTGGTTACAGTGTTAGATTCAAATAACACAAAATTTAATGACGAACAGCACAGACACCAGTTTCTCGCCCCACTGCAACGACCAATCACACCATTGATGATTTTGCAGGCATAATGTAAAATGATTTAAAAATTCTCTTAGCTTTTGACGAATCAAAGAACATACAAGATAAGAAGAGACGTACTTCAGTCAGTCAAGTGCCATCCATGATACACACTTGGGCAATCATGTTTCTTTCGAGACATGACTGATAATGCAGAAGGTTTTTCTCGCAGTAGGTTGCCATTTCTTTCTGCAGTAGACTGGTTGCCAACCAAGACTATAGAACCAAATCTGTCCTCTTAATCAACCCAGGGAGCTAGGGGGAGAAGAAATTATTACTTTTTTCAAGTAATAAGTAAATGCAACAAATTTTATTAGGATTCGAACTCCGGTCTCCGATTTCGAATTCCGAGCCAATATCCCTTACACTACATTAAAAATGCACTTGACAGAACCTTAATAAATTCTGATGTTCCACTGAATAAACAGATGGAACATCTCCAGTTACCTTTATAAAAAATAGTCCCAGTTTTCCAGATTTTCTACCTGTTCATTGCATTTTTCTTTGGCAGCAGGATAATTAAAGTGTGTGAAGATGTTATGAAATCTCTCCATAAAATTGTCACTTTCATACGCTTAATTTCAACATTTCATCATTTCTAAACTTTTTTTTTTAAGCGTATCACCCCGAACAAGGCTGTAATACCACTGATGTGCAGGGGGCTACATAAGAGTAAAAAGATTAATTAGAAGAGAATGAAGAGAAAGACGAACCAGTTAGAAAGGAGCAAGAGAAGGATGGGAATGCAGATGTGATGACAGTTACAAAGGTGGAGAGAAAGGAAAGGATATACGGGGTGGTGAAGGAAGAACTAGAGTCAAGTGGTTAAGAGATGAGTACTGACATTGCATTTAAATTCCTGGAGGTTGTAGGATGGATTCAGGCGGGAAAAAAATCAAATCCCGACACAGTGACACCCAACCTTCTTTTTTTTTTTTTTTTTTTAATCATTTCACCCCGAGCAAGGCAGAAATGCCACTGATGAGCTGGGGGCTCCATAACTGTAAAAAGATTAATTAGAAAAGAGTGAGAAGTACAAACTAGTTAGAAAGGAGCAATAGAAAGCTGAGAATGCAGGTGACGGTGAGTCAGTTTAGAAATGTTATTGAAAAACTGGAATATTATTGAAGAACTGGAACTTGAAGATAAACCAAGTGATATCTCTTTATACTGCACTGTGAGTTGACTGTCAACCAGCAAGTGAGTAATGGTTGTACGAGCACGAAGTCACAAGTCATCGTGACTGAGGGAATACTAGCCTTATTCAAATTGCTGACGACGCCAGATTATGCCGCCCTCCTAAAAACTGTAATTAAAGTCTGCACAGTATAGCTGCAGTATAAACCACATGTTGGATCTGTGGGTGTTGAATAAGCCCAAATGTGCACTAGCCATGCTGGTCACCATAACAGACAGGCAAGCCCGGTCACTAGCGGCTCGGTGTAACAGACCCAAAGCTAAGATTTTCTAAATGCTTTCAATGAATCTCAGTCGCATGTCCCACAATAGGAGAGATATTCTCATTTGGTGCGAATAAAAATTTACAAATCACTAAACCGAATTTTAGCGCCTAATAAAATATGCTTGACCTGTTTTGTTCAACATTTTTAAGAATTATTTGGGGCGAGAGATACATCGTGTAATTTGACACATTATGGTGGGGAAGACGGCAAAATAACCAGTTATAGACAACATTGAATTGAATTAATCAATTTTGTTGAACTTTATTGTTTTCTTTTTTGTAAACAACATCGGATTTAGAACAAAAGAAAAATGTGAGAATACAAAGAAATATGCGTTTACGCTGAGAATTTGCATAAAATGAGTAAAAATGGCAAATATGAGCAAATGACAAAATGATCAATAGCTTAACGACGGATCAGAAAAATAGGTGATACATTTATAAATATTTCAAGTTGTTACTGGTTTGATAAAACATTTTCGCTGTAGTTTCAAGAGTTCTAGTAAGAACACGGCATTAAAACTCTTGCTTGAAAGTCGACCGATTTGTTTACTCCTGTGCATGCCAGTGTATATAAGACCTCACCAAATATATATATATATATATATATATATATATATATATATATATATATATATATATCTCGTCACCCGCAGGTAGATCTGTTTCGCTGTATCACAGCTCATCAGTACGGTTAGACTCCGTTGCTTTTAACCCAGGATTGAAACCAGACCAATTTAGCGTCAGTCGGCGATTCTACCTCTGAGCTATGGGCGATCGGTAGAAGAAGGCAGTCTTTTTAGCGTGTATAATATCATTATACACGTCCAATAGCTGAGAGTGTTCTAATTCATTGCTGAATGAACGATGCATAGATGCCAGAGTAGCTACTGTTTTCAAAGTCTACCATCAGGGTGTGAGAGCGTAATTGATATACTAAAGTCAATAGGCATGAAAATACATAGCTATATAGGAACAAAGAGAGACAAACATCAGCAGACTATATATATATATATATATAATCGAAAATATTGGTTTTTTTTTTCTTTCTCACGAATGCTTGACTTTTTGTTCAGGTATTTCGTTTGTTTCTTTTTTCTTCCCCATCTTTTCCCTGCGGGTTCGTTGCCTGTGGGATTCAAGACGATCTCAGGTGTAGTTTAATTATTGATAATCTTGACAGAATTAGTTCTGTTGTTATTGGTATTATAACTATAATTAATATATATATATATATACATATATATATATATATATGTGTGTGTGTGTGTGTGTGTGTGTGTGCGTGTGCGCGCGCGCGCGTGTGTGTGCTATATTTACACGTTTGTGCATGTTTGTGTGCATATTATATTTATATTTTGAGTTTTCAATATCAGGGATAAAGTGTATACAAATATAAAAGTCGGTCGGCGTATGAGAGAGGAAAGGGCATCGTATAACATTGCAATGTACCTTTGTTCCACGTCACAAAATGTATTCAATACACGTAACGAGAAGAGTTCTATGTCCACACTGTCTATATCTATAAACAGTAATTTCATATGAACACTCTTTATCTACTAATACATATGTGTGTGCATGTGTGCATGCGTGTTCACGTTTGTATGCGTGTGTATATGCATTTGAAACATCTGTTAATAAATGTAAATTACAAAACTCTCCTATAGGAGAGTTTTGTAATTTGCTTGAAGCATTGTGTATATTAGGTGTATGGGTAGGTATTTGAAGGCTATCACAATGAGTTTAGTAAAATAAAGGAAGGTAAGGTAGGTGCTGGGTATTACCTATTTATTATTCATTAATATTTCGAGATCAAACTCTCATCTTCAGAATGATAGGAGAGCTTGATTTGACGTCCGCTCGTGAATAATAAATACGTAATACCCAATATCTTCTTTACCTTCCTTTTTTTACTAAACGGATTGTGATAGCCTTCAAAAACTACCCATACACCATATATATATATATATATATATATATATATATATATATATATATATATACCGTCTGATATACTTGATGGTGATGTCGTTGAAAGACAACAAAAAATCACAATAATTGTTGATTTTTTTATCGGGTCTAAACTTTCGGCTCACATAAGCCATTATCAAAGAGTAAATATTAACACACAGTAAACATAGAACATTTAAGTTATTAACAATAAGGAGAATTGAATTGAAAATATAAGTCCATCCCTACCGTGGCGGATGGCCGAAGACAGTGACAAAATAGTGGCGTTGTGGTCCCTGGTCTGATTACAGACATTTGAGTACGTTTTTGGAAATATCAAAATTGATTGTATACAAACCAGGTTTAAATTGTTTAATGTAGATTGCTTCGAGGATTTTTAGTTTCTGTTTGTTATTTTCTTGTTTAAGTATGTACGTGTTATCAACAAGCGTTTTTCTCAGAAGTGTTCGTTGATAACCGTGTTGTTCTAAATGACGGAATATATTTGAATTTTCATTTAAGTGCAACGTCAGACGCCGTGAGAGCGAATTTGTGGTGTGGCCAATGTGGATATTATTGAGGTTGTTAGAGATACATTCTCTAAATGGACATATGAATTTATATACTACATTGGTTTTTTGCAAATCACTAACGGTGGGGGAAGAGTCGTTGCGGACGAATGAATTAGATGTAGTGGATTTAGTGTAATATATAATAAACTTAATTCTTTTGTTAGAGTCTGTCGGAGAAATATTAGTATTTATGAGTTTTTTAGGATGTTTTCATCTAGTTGGTAGTTGGAGTGCATCTGGCTACGGTATAAGAGAGTGATATGTTTAGGATTGGTTGGGTTAGTATCATGTGTTGTTTTTTCCATGTTAAGCTTTTTAAAAAAATAACGTATTTGTTCATCAACTATGTAGTTGGGAAAATTATTATTGATGAGTGTCTGTTTTATGTTTTAGTTCACTGTGGAAGATCTGATTTGTAGATGAATTGACTTTTGCACGATATAATAGATTTTTTATAATGGCTATTTTGTAATAGTGGGGGCATTCACTAATATAATTGAGTGTGGAGGGATTTTTATTAGTAGGTTTTTGATACGGTGAGATAGTAAATTTATTGTTGTCAGTGTTAATTAATATATCAAGAAAAGGAATTTTGTTATCTTTGCTAAGTTCATAAGTGAATTTTAAAACTGAGTTATTTTGAAACTGTTTTTGAAGTTGTAAGATTTCATCGGTATTTTACACACTTCTGAGAAAAACGCTTGTTGATAACACGTACATACTTAAACAAGAAAATAACAAACAGAAACTAAAAATCCTCGAAGCAATCTACATTAAACAATTTAAACCTGGTTTGAATACAATCAATTTTGATATTTCCAAAAACGTACTCAAATGTCTGTAATCAGACCAGGGACCACAACACCACTATTTTGTCACTGTCTTCGGCCATCCGCCACGGTAGGGATGGACTTATTTTTTCAATTCAATTCTCCTTATTGTTAATAACTTAAATGCTCTATGTTTACTGTGTGTTAATATTTACTCTTTGATAATGGCTTATGTGAGCCGAAAGCTTAGACCCGATAAAAAAATCAGCAATTATTGTGATTTTTTGTTGTCTTTCAACGACATCACCATCAAGTATATCAGACGGTATGAACGGATCCTACACAAAATTAATAGACAAAACTTGTCTATATTATTCAATGAAACCTGCATTAATATATATATATATATATATATATATGTATATGTGTGTGTGTGTGTGTGTGTGTGTGTGTGTGTGTGTGTGTGTGTGTGTGTGTGTGTGTGTCGGTATATTGTAATTTTGTTATTCCAATAGCTTATAAAAGCATTATATCACTAAACAAAATTTTTCATGTTTCAGAACAGTATTGTTCTTCTTCAGGTGATATTTTTAAAATAAATTATTCATTTTTGTGTATTTTTGGCAGTTAAAAAATACAAATAAAACCCCCAAAGTAAAATGGAAAATTTTAGAAAGAACAAGAACCTGCAAATCATTATATGGCATCTGGCCTCTGTGCTTGAATGAAAAGCTTCAGATTATAAGATTCCTTTAAAATAAAGTACTACTAAATCACTGAGATAAAATACCTGTTTTATGTAAACACCGCAAATATTTCTCTTTAAAATTTAATTAATTTTAGTTGTAATTTATAACTTATGTTCTAATATTGTTTAAAAATTATTTTACTAAAATTAATGACCAGCACAATACTTATTTCGTTTTCATAATTCCAATACACCTTAGTATACCATAATTAATTAATTCTAATTTTAACCCAAACAAAATCAGTACAAAATCAAATTTTAAAATAACTTAAAATCCAACCTTCTGTTAAAAATTTTTGTCTACTCATTTAATGTATGTTCCTATATGTATCTTACCCAGACAAAATTAAAAAGTGTCATATTTTGACATCAAGCTACACTGTTCTCTTTCGCGACCCAAGTTTTCAACTTCATAGTTCAAGCTATTGAACTATGAAGTTCAATAGTTCAAGCTATTGAACTATTGAACTTTTGATTGGGCAATGTTGACATACCTACAATGATATTGTTTAACTTCCTCTGACCTTAATTTTTCTTAATTTTCTAAATAAACATGAATTCGTCTTATACTTTCTAAATAAATCATTTTCCCCATTCATTTTTAAAATATCACCTGAAGAAGAACGATATTGTTCTGAAACATGAAAATTTTTGTGTAGTGATATAAACCATTTTAATAAGAAAATTACAATATTAAACTCTACTTTGTATTTAGCACTCTTTATAATCTATCTGTTCTTTTACTCCCTTATAATATATATATATATATATATATATATATATATATATATATATATATATTAAAAAAGGATTAATTCAAAGATGTTGAATGGCCATTTCGATATGAAGATCCCCACGGGGGACGACACATCACCTCAGCAACAGAAAAAACCTTTCGAGGTGATGTGTCGTCCCCCGTGGGGATCTTCATATCGAAATGGCCATTCAACATCTTTGAATTAATCCTTTTTTAATATATATTTGCTCTGTAATACTTTATTACATGGAGCTCTCTTCCTGTATCATTTTTTAATATTAAAATAAATTTTTAATATTAATTAGGATCGGTTTTTTGGAATTTACCTTCCTGCTTTTTTCCCTTGGATTGAAGTATCTGAATTAAAATATATATATATATATATATATATATATATATATATATATATATATATAATGGCTAGCCACTCTTCGAGGATACCCGTTTACCAGGGCACATTGCGAATGCCTGCTCAGGCACACATGTGTTTGTTCAACTTCCACAGAGCCCACCTGTAGTTTATACTACAACTAGGCTGAGCTGACCTTAGTCACAGTTTCTGGGTGAGAGAGCGTTATCTAGCGTGAACAAAAGTCTTACAAAGGCCACAACGCTCAAAACCTCGGTCACGATGACTTGTAACTTCGAGCTAGTCCAACCATTGTCTACCCAATTTCACTCACAAGGGTCAACCCGGAGTATGGTTTTCAGGCACTTTCCAAAGATGCCACACGCTGGGACCGCCTCTTCCAGACTGATGACATCAAGAAGACATTTTCCTGACAAATCGCGAGATTCGAACCAGAGCTTCATGATCAGGAAGCGAAGGTTCTAGCCACTCGGTCACACGCATATATATATATATATATATATATATATATATATATATATATATACATAACTGTAAAGTTGTCTATGAACAAGTCTCGAAAGACCCACCGAGTATAAACGTGGATACAAAAAAAGAAACGAACTAAGCACTTGAACATTAGTCAAAGTTTTCCTGAAGATCCAATTTGGTGAAACCTTGGTAGGTTCGTTGGCTCTCTAGGTTAGCTACTTACTATATGTATGTATGTATGTATGTATGTATGTACATACATACATACATTTTATATATATATATATTTATATATATATATATATATATATATATATATATATATATATATATGTGTGTGTGTGTACTAACGTGCTTTAATAAGTTTGTGAGTATGTATGTATTTGCTTGCAGGCAACATCTGTGGTTAAGAATCGATCGCTCCAAGTACACTAACCTCTTTTGGATATTTACTGAGATACATGAGAAAAAAATCTAATTCATTATTTGTCCGAGCGACTGTTATTGTTAGTACTAGTATTAGTCGTAGTAGTGGTGGTAATGGTATTCATATATCTGCGTATGTCGGTGTCCAGCCGAATAACAGTCCTGTGTATTTCACTATTGATACTGTTTGAGGGTTCATTTCTTTTATCAACTTTCTACTTTTTAACCCAAAAGAGGAGGTTTCCGACTTAGCAGCGTTTATCGAGGTGAGTTGCTATAACAGTTTTGCATCGGCAATCAAAGGAGTGATGCTAGATGCCTTTGCTTACCTCAGTTAACATTAAGAAAAGAAAAGAAAATAGGTGCGTCTAAAAAGAGTCCTAACATTTGATAAAGTGCAATTTTTCGAACGAATTATCCTTCGTTCAAATCTCTGCCAGGGGTCCTATATGGGAATGTAGAAAGAACTGCCTGCAATAAACAATCAAACGCGGTGAGTTTTCGATAATGGTTTGGGGAGCTCGGTCTTGGTAGTATGAACTGGCAACCTTAATGATTCGAAATATTTTTTGATTCATTCCATCTTTTTCAGTCATGGACACCACATATTTCATCTATGACAGTGACCCATTCTATACTGAGCCTTGACGGAATAAAATGATATTAGAGTTCAACCATGGGCAAGTCATTCACCGGATTTGAATCCTATTGAATATGTCTGGGTTTTACAAGACAGGTTACTGCTTAAGAAACGGACGAAACCTAATTTCCGTGACGAAATGCTTCAACTTCTGCATTCAACTTGAGTGGAAATTCTTCAATCGAAGATTGCAGGGTGAAGGAATTCACCGACAATTGTGGAGTAAAGGTATATATATATGAGAACTTTGTGTGATAGTGGGTATCCACCTACTGTTGTTAATTCAGTGATTTGCAAGATCACTGAATTCAGTAAGATCAAGTTAGTAGTTGTTTCTAAATGCCTGATGTATTTAAGACTTCCAGGAATTGGAGAGAATGGTGAAAACCTAACTAGGCAACTTTATTCTGATGTGCAGAAATGTTATTTTTCTGCCGAAATGCGTGTTGTGTCTGATACTAAAACACTTTTAACCTCAAGTTGTAAGGATGTTCTGTCCCTTCATCAAATAAATTTACGAATATAAATATGGCTGCTGTGCCAGTTATATAAACATCACTACTGAAAGTCTTGACAGTAGAATCAAACAGCACGTCCCACTAAAAATCAGGAACCATACCTGACAACAAAATGAACTTGTCCACAATATGAACGGTTCCTCAATTTGTGAATACCTTTTAAAGAATAGAAGGTGTGCCATGGACTTTGATGTGAATCGGTTTACCGTGTTGTCCAATTCACATTCACTTTTTCATTTGAAAGTGCTAGTCTGTTTACATCAGGCTTTGCTGACCATCGTTGTGTAATCAGCGGAAGTGTTTGCTGGGTCTTGCTGTAATCAGTCTTTAGCAGCTCATTCCCCTTTTCCCCTCATGGCCCATTTCATTTTTCATAACTTTTACATTTTACGTTAAGTTCTCCCAGTAAAATAACTTTGACGAGTGGGAACGAAACCGGTTGTTTTATATTTTGATTTTGACGACTGGGAGCGAAACCGGTTGTTTTATATTTTGTTTTTATATATATATTTTATCTTCATTATCTTCATTATGTCCTCTAACAAAAATTACTAATGCAATACTCAAGTTCAGTACCACAAAAAATCTATTTTAATATATATATATATATATATATATATATATATATATATATATATATATATATATCGAATAAAGGAATAGGGTTGTTCCAACGAGAGTAATTAGTATAAAATAAAAAGTGTGAGAAGCCGTGAATGTTTTCTTTAAAATTTATGTTTATTGTTTTGGTATTTATACAAGTTATGAAGTATTAATTATTCATGATGTGCGCTACACGTGTTTCGAGCCTAAAATTGACTCTCTTCAGGCGAACAAATTCGTGGTTTTATGTTTGGGTTTCTTCGAATATCTGATCATTCTGTTTAAAGTTAAAAGGAAGAATGTGAAAAATAAATAAATAAATAAGAACAGTAAAAAAATTATATATATATATATGTGTGTGTGTGTGTGTGTGTGTGTGTGTGTGTGTGTGTGTGTGTGTGTGTGTGTGTGAAAATATACTCAGTTATGATCTGAGGTTAAGGACAGGATGGTTAAATAAAATAAAGACAAGAGGAAAACTGTATTTTAAATCAAAGAAAACGGTTGAATTCCCTTCATTTTAATATCTCGTGACTTTGCACTATATATGAAGAAATTCTAAAAACTAAAATATTCTGTTAATCTTTTGAAATGATTTGTGAGCGTCTTTGTGGTTGCCAACACTGTTTGTTTATAGATACGTAATTTAGAATAGAGCTCATTTCGTGTTTTTGCATTGATAAAATCCATCATAGGACGAAACGCGTAGGCGATTTAAAATACAGTTTTCCTCTTGTCTTTATTTTATTTAACCATATATATATATAGATCCCGGCCAGAAGCAAGTGGATGCGTCTAGCCACACTGATGAGCTGTGATGCAGCGAAACAGGTTTGTATGTGGATGACTAATATATATATATATAATTGGATAAAAAAACTTTCTTTTAAACATCTTAATTATACATAACAGTCAAGGAAAATTTAATTAATTTTTTATCTAATTGTTCCAGTGTTCTTATATTTTTTCGCTTTTGCCCCAACCCCCAAACGAGAAAAAGTAAGGACGCTGGAAAATCTAAATAAAAAATAGATAAAATTTTCCTTGTCTTGATATGTATGTATGTATGTATGTATGCATAAATATTTAAAGTATGGGAGGGGTCTTATAAGTCAGTAAATACGGTAATCCGATTTTGCAAAAGATATATTAAATTCCAAACACATTGAAGCGTTGGTTATTGATTTTTAACTCTCTAAAGAACACTATCGATTGTTCATATGGTTTATCGTTCGTTTTGACGTACTTTTTTCTCAATATGTATTCAGTCAGTTAAATGCCATACGTGAAACACGCTTGGGCGATCATGTCTCGAAAGAGACATGACTGACTGGGCAGAAGATAATCCCGCAGTAGGTTGCCATTGCTTTCTGCGGTAGATTGGTTGCCAGCCAAGGCTATAGAATCCAATCTGTCCTGTTATTTAACCCATAACTGGAAGGAAGAGGTTGATTAATACCTTTCCCAAGGATATTTGCGCGTAATTGAATGCAATGAATTCAACTGGAATTTGAACTCGGCTCCCCGATTTCGCGTTCCGAGCCGATATCCACTGCACCACAACGCACATCCTTATGTATTACTTTGTTTAAAAATATATATAACATTCTTATGTTTTAGTAGACATTTTCTTTGGAATATTATACTGAACTTCAAGACTACGTTGTAATTTTAGACTAGGCATGTAAATCAGTTGTTTTTCATTATTACACCACAAGCAAGGAAATAAAGCCACTAAAAAGCTGATTTCGAAAGAATATTAGAAAAAAAAAACATTAAAGAGAAAAAGCAACAAAAGAAAGGGAATTGATATTAAATACTACGCCTGGTTCGCCAACGATGAGGATCGTCCTGACGAATAACAATAACGACAATCACGAACAGTGTATATATAAAAAATATAAAATTATATTTTTATTTTTTGTCAGCGACGGTTGTGGAGTGGTAGTAGAGAGAAACACGCACATGCGAAGGAGTTGTCGGGACTCGTTTACTTGCGGGTGTTGACTTCTCTTCTCCTCTCTTCTCTGCGTTCTCACGATGTACTCATCTTAGCCCGACAAAACCCCGATCTTATATAAGCTGAAATTTCCATGTATTTTTGCCCTCTCGAATATTCGCTTAATTGTGTCCTCTATGGCTATGCACAACTGTCAACCATTTTTGCCGATTATTGCCTTTGAAGCCAGCTGCCTTTGATGTAATCACAATTCTGTCGGTCTTTTTTATATTTTTTGCTTTCGCCGTCGACCACACTTCTGTCGGTCCTGCTTTTGATGTTAATCATATGTCTGTCAGGTCATAGAAATATATTACATTCTTCTTCTTTTATGTGCCATGTCCTTTCAGGACGTAAGCGATCATGGCATTTCACATCTCCCTGTCCCTGGTGGCTCTTAGCACGCTTTCTTCTGTAACACCAAGCAATCCTCGTTCAATCATCCACCTGATCAGATTCTTCAAATATGTTATCCGCTGCTTTCCCCCTCTATCTGACCAGTTAGTATCAGGTTCTCCAAGCCCTCCTTCCTCATTGCATGTCCAAGGTACTTCAGCTGTCTCTTCCTGATGCTCAGTAATAATTTCCTTTTCGTCTCCATCCTTTCCAAAACCTCGTCATTGCTCACAGGCTCGGTCCATGATATCCGCAGCATCTTCAGCTGATTCAAGTTTTTCCTTCATCTTCGAGGATATTGTCCAACATTCACTGCCATATTGAAGAACTGACATCACATAGCGATCCAGTACTCTCCTCTTTATTTCTAGTGAAACTGTTCTGTTTCTTAATACTTTACTCAACTTCTGGAATGCTTCTTTCGCCATGCCAATTCGCCTTCGGATCTCAGTGTCGCACTTACATTAAGACACGATAACGACTGACATTGCATTTAAATTTCTTAAGCTCAAAGTTGACTGGAAATCAAGATGACAAAAGAGAGTTTCGTAAGAGAGAAGTGCAAGAGAAGAAACTGTTGGTACAGAACTTACGGCTATGTACAGTAATATGTAATGATGAGACCCAGCCGACAATGTAGTATTGCGCTTAAATTTGTAAAGTCATAGTATCAAATAGGAACGCTGATCACAACAGGTACAATGAAAATATTTATCGAAGAGGAACAGAGTGGTTACGTTACAGCGGTCGAAAAGTGACTGAAACCGGGATGCCAGTTCATGACCAATAACATTGCAGATTAATCTTTGGATAAAAATCCTGACCTTTATTAATTATAAGTTTCTAAGAAAATCCAGTATTATGGGTTTGTAAAAATCCTGTATCTGTTATGGATTTCTACCTATAACCCATATAAAACTGTCCTTAAAATGTGACGGTATGTATCAATGAGTTGAGCAAATTTAACACAATAGGTTCTAATTCATCGATCTATATCTGCAATTTGTTTCGCCCAAGCGACTATGTACTTTGTCGACAACTTTTGAAGAACTCATTAGAAAAAACAAAATCAAGGTCTGCTTCCCAGGTATATAGCGTAGAAGTCATTTCAAATTAAATTCTTTACATTTTAAAGAAATATAGAAATTGTAAGAGAATTACTTTTTGGTTGATTCAGGGTATAGAAATTTTGGAGTCGCAGTTAGGCTGCCAATTGAGAGTTGGAATTCGTTACACTGATAGCACTGCTAGTAATTATGTTAATTCTGTTGCATAGCGCTGATGAGATGGTAGCAGTTTTGCAGCTGGCTGAATGTAATGTTATCCGTTACGTAAACTATGTGGCGATTATTGCTGTCCTGTGGTATTACTTTGGAATGTGTTTTTTTTAAATTTTTTTTTTTATCATGATTCTAAAGGAAGAGAGAAAAAAGCCTGGGTTTTTCATAGCAAGCTTGTCAGAGGTTTCAGAACCACTAAAAAAGAACACCTAGATTTTCATGTTTATACAAGTAAAAGTTAGACTTATGATAATGATGGCGTTATTAAGGGTATTACAGGCGATGAAGTTGTAAGTTTCTGAAACTGGATGGGAAAATGCTGACAACAAGCCACCCGCCTATTCACTACATTTTTTTTTATCATTTCATCCTAAACAAGGCGTTACTGCCACTAACGTACAGGAAGCTACTTAAGTGTCATGGTGGCATCACACATTATAACGGATTGAACTCTTTCTACAACTACATATACTTCCCCTCAGAAGAGAGTCCAGAGATAGATCAGCAGGTCAGCATAACGCAGAGAGCGATAGGCAGAGATAGCCAAGACTGCTACCGTACGACCATTGAGAGTCCTAATTATAGTATTACCTCCTAACCCGTATTTATCGTTCTACTAACAGAGTTCCAAGTATTTGTATTTTGCTGTGTTTAATATATATATCGTTATTGCCTATTTTTGGTTGTTGTATTAATTTCTTGCTGGACTTCTTAACCGGGCTCAAGACAATAAGAGAGTTAAAGTTTTAGGCATGAGGAGAGTGAAGAGAAAGACGAATCAGCTACGGGTGGGGGTGTGAAAGAGAAAAGGCAAGAAAAGGATGTGAGCACAGAAGTGAAGACAGTTACGAAGGTAGAGGGAAAGGAAAAGAACAAGATACACGAGGTGATGTAGAAAGAGCTGGGGTTAAGTGGATAAGAAATTGATTTTAAATTCCTGGAGGTTGTAGCCGTCAGAAAAGCAAGTATATGGAAGGGAGTTCCACAGGCGGGAAGCGCGAGAAAAGGAGCTGATGGAGTAGAATTGTTGCCTGCATTTAGAAATATAGAAATCTGAAACTGTGCTATCAGTTAAGGCACCTAATTCAGAATGAAAAACGGAGATAAAGAGACGTGATCTAAATAGGTTTAGCGACTTGCAAGAGAAATTGACGCGCAGGGTTCAAGTTCCGAACGAGTCTATTACGTTCACTCTTGTACATATATATACACTTTGAGAGGTAATGAATCAATTTCGCTTAGCGATGGGTTAGCAGGGCTGGCGGAACTCTCTTGTCTTGAAGTGGCACTAGTCTTGGAGAAAGAAAACTCTTGGATTTAAAATTAGACTTAAGAGAGATTGGCTCCGTTAAACAAACTTGCCCTAGACAAACTCTTGTTTCATTCCATTTGGTTCTCCTACGATCCTAATGTGTGTGTGTGTGTGTGTGTGTGTGTGTGTGTGTGTGTGTGTGTGTGTGTGAGAGAGAGAGAGAGAGAGAGAGAGAGAAAGAAAGAGAGAGAAATATGTGGACGTAACCAGAAAGTTAATAGAGGAAAAAGTAGCTCGAATTCTAATCGAAATCGTTTCATTCACTTACGCACCGATATTCTTAGGAACTAAAACGATTAAGAAGTCGTGGAGAGCTATAATAGTACACATCCTGCAGAGACATAGTACATCTAATAAGAAGTCAAGGAAATTGATAAAAATAATGAAAAGACTGAACAATTAAGGGGAAAATCAGTGGCACAAGAAAACTTACCTGTGCAGATTACCGATACAAAGGCACTTAAATATTGCATCAATTGTTTCATGTCTTTTACCTTAACCCCAAATTATGCTGGCCTACTTTTTGTCTGGGTGTGCGTTGCGGTGCGGTTTATATCGGCTCGGAACGAGAAATCGGAGAACCGAGTTCAAATTCCAGTTGAGTTTGTTGTATTCACCTACGTGCAAATATCATTGGGAAAAGTATTAGTATCTTCCTCCAGCTATGGGTTAAATAGCAGAACAGACTGGGTTCTATAGCCTTGGTTGACAACCCGTCTACCGCAGAAAGTAATGGAAATCTACTGCGGGAAAATCTTCTGCACAGTTAGTCATGTCTATTTCGAGACATGATCGCTCAAGCGTGTATCACATATGTCACTTTACTGACTTTTTGTCTACCTATGGTTTGCATAAATGAATAGCATGTACTATCACAATAATCGTATATGTTAATATACATACGCTTATGAAAAATCAATATGAGGATATACTCTTTTGACTTTCACGTAGAAGGAACTGGAAATTCCATCCAAAAACCGGAAACAATGGAGAATATTCTCTTCCTGTTCAAAATATGGGGAACGAATAAGTACTTGGCCGTCGGCGAACCTATCTACTCCTATTAAGAGGGAGAAAAATCCTCGCAGATATAAATTTAAGCGTATTACTAGATTTGCAACTAAATCTCGCAGTTTTAGCATTGAACTAGCTTAATGTATCGTAAGTTATTTTCTAAAGGTTTCTTTTCTCTCACTTCTCGCCTGTGGGAATCTCTTCAGGTCTCTTGCTTCTCTTCTAACTAGAATCTTCAAAACTTAAATGCAACGCTAATTGTTGTCTTCTGTCCCCACTAAAACTTGTTTTTTTTTATTGCCCTTTCGCTTCGCTAAAATTTTCTCATTCTCTTTCACTCTCAGTAACCTTTTGTTAGATTAGTGGTATTATCGCTCTTCTCTTGGATACTACTACTACTACTACTACAAGAAGAAGAAGAAGAAGAAGAAGAAGAAGAAGAAGAAGAAGTGTAACGGCCATCTGAGTAAACATCCTACTGTCAGATAACTGAACTTTGCAGATAAAATTTGGAGATAGTTTTAAACCATTTGAAAGGGTAAAAGGTACCATATATATATATATATATATATATATATATATATATATATATATAGCAAAAATTCCGAAATTTAATTCCGTTATTTCCTCATCCTTTTGGATTTAAAATAATATATATAATAATGGCTTATGTAAGCCGAAAGCTCAGACCTGATAAAAAAATTAACAATTACTGCAATTTCTTGTAGTCTTTGAACGATAGCACTATCAAGCTTATTAGACTATACGAAAGGATCCTGCATAAAATAGACAAAACTTGTCTATATTATTCAACGAAACCTGTATTAATGAAAAAATGCTGCCCAAATACACACAATATATATATATATATATATATATATATATAGAGAGAGAGAGAGAGAGAGAGAGAGATTATTATTTATATATTATATATACGCGGTACTTATTTGAAAACACTTAATATCAGTGATAGAGCTAACATATTCAGTTGAATTGGTGTGAGTTTGTGACCCTGGGTTTCACGCTCTTGCGATCGTCAGACAAACTGATTTTTTTAAAAATCAGACAAACTGATTAATTTTTTTTTTAAAGAAATAATCAGTTTGTCTGACGATTGCAAAAACGTGAAACCCAGAGTCACAAACTCACACCAATCCAACTGAATATATATATATATATATATATATATATATATATATATATATTAGTCATCCACATACAAGCCAGTTTCGC
This sequence comes from Ascarosepion bandense, assembly GCA_037127315.1. Lineage (NCBI taxonomy): Eukaryota > Metazoa > Mollusca > Cephalopoda > Sepiida > Sepiidae > Ascarosepion > Ascarosepion bandense. The sequence continues at coordinate 9,923,602 of JBBBDQ010000927.1, forward strand.
AGCTCATCAGTGTGGCTAGACATATCCACTTGCTTCTGACCGGGATCGAAACTTGACCGATTTGGTGTCAGTCGGGGGCGCTACCCCACTAAGCCATAGGCATATGGAATCAGGGAAGGGAAATTTTAACGTATTGTATATGAGCAGTATATACATACACGCCAGTCACCGAAAAAACTCCATTCATTTCTGAAGAGTAATGCATATATCGCAGAAGTGGAAACTGGTTTTAAAGGTTTCTTCTCTAGAGAACCCAATCGTAATGAGAGCATTATATATTAGTCATCCACATACAAACTTGTTTCGCTGTATCACAGCTCGTCAGTGTGGCTAGACACATCCACTTGCTTATATATAGTCAATATGCTTACTCACGATAGAAAATGTAATTATCTTGATCTAAGAAGTCTTAACTTATTTGTATACAAACAAATCAAAGTACTGATGTGATCATTTTAATATTAAAAATCATGTTTCCTTTTTAATAATCTAGTTTAGCTAAAGTGGATTACCACTTTGTAACTGTGTTTCTCACAATAGATAAATATATTTTTGACCTAGCTTTTTGACTTAACTCGCTCTAAATAATAATAATAATAATAATAATAATAATAATAATAATAATTGAAATCTTTGTACAGAGAATGTAAAAAGCATACAGAAAGTATCACAAAAGAACATTCATAAACATACCCTAAGAACACAAAAAGAAAGAATCTGGATTTCTTAATATTGCAAAAGAAAACAAATGTATCAGCTTCAATTAAACTAAAACAATAGGAGACAAAAGCTGGAAAATCTTCAATTGTCGCCTTTGCAGAGAACTAGCGAAAAATGTAGGTTTGGAACAATAGTTATTTAAAAACTCAATAGGTGGCGCTTGAAAGGACTAAAGACGCCATGAATACGAATGACTTTAGTAAACCGTGCTAAAAACTTTACCCTAAAATGGCTCGCATAAATACCTGTTCAACCACCTATTAAACAAATTCTATCATTAGAAGTACATTAAATGAAATATAAGCCAGGTGTAATTTTTTAAAGCTCAGATGAATACGTAAGTTTTATGTTACAAATATAAGTAATATTTGAGTAAACATAGGCACTGAAACACTCAGTAGCTGGCACCAGAGAAAACTAAAGACCATGAATAAAAATAACTCGGGTAACGACATTTTGATACTATTGTTCACCACTCAGTTAGTTAAGAGCCATACGTGATACACGCTCGAAAGAGACATGACTGACTGGACAGAAGGTTATCTTGCTGTAGGTTGGCATTACTTTCTGCGGTAGATTGGTTGCCGACCAAGGCTATAGAACCTAATCTTGTTATTTAACCCATAACCGAAGAAAAAAGACGGATTAATACTTTTCCTAGCGGTATTTGTGCGTAAGTTAATGCAAGGAATTCAACTGGAATTCGAACTCGGCTCCCTGATTTCTCGTTCCAAGCCGATATCCACTGCACCACAACACACATCCGCTACAAGGCCCCCAAACCAGTCAAGATGGAGGGTTACTGAATAAGGATGTTGTAAGAGTGTTAATTGAGGAAATAAGAAATTAATATTATTATGACGTTATGTAGGATTGGTTACGGTTAACCTTAAACTTGAAGTTTGTAGTGATCGGTGAAGCATCTTTTCGAGAGTTTGTACCACACAGTTACAGTTTCAGAGCAGAAAGGAAGAAACTGAGTGGAACTTACTCCTCACTAAAGGTATACGTAGGGTTTTGGGATGAATTGACGTTGTGAACTTGGTAAAGATGGTTCTAGCTGTGAAGGTCTGGATTGATGGATCTAATGACAGTATAACTAATCTGAACATCTGCCATAGCTATAGAGATAGAGTTGTTAGTGGTTAGTGTAAAAGAGTTGTATCGTGGAAAATATTTCATTGCTTTCGAGGCCACGTAAAATAAAGTTCTACTATTTAACCCATAGATGGGGGTGAGAGTTTAATACCTTCCCAAGGTTATTTGCGCGTAAGTGCAACTGTAGCGAATGGAATGGAATTCGAACTCGGCTACCTAACTTCTCATTCTAAGCCGCTATCCATTGCATCACCTGCACACCCTGCTGAATGCGGTTGTTGTAAAGGCATAAAAGGGGGAAGTGCATATTATGAAGCTGTGTAGGATACATAACGGTTGACCCTAGATTTGATAAGTTACGATTGTAGCGATTGGGAATGCATCCTCTGGGGAGCTTGTTTCATAAAATAACATTTCTGGAAGTATCGAAGTCTCCACAAAGTTGATACTCGGGCTGGAAAGGGTTGGAAGTGATCTTAGTGCATTGTGGGAACGTATGGATGCGTAGATGACCTCTATGGACATTATGAGGAGTCTTCATCTCAGCATACTCAATGACTCACTATAATATTTGCAATATTAGTGAGAATAAAGCGTCTACGTCTATCGCCCGGTTCACACTCCACCTACGTCTTTTGAACAGGTGAAGACTCTCATCCCTTGTTTCCTGCTTAGGATGTGGTTCCCGGCTTTCTTTTCTTTTCTTTTTTTTCTAATCTTCTTTCACTTTTTTTTCTTTTCTCTTTTTTTGTTCTCAATTGGAGTAGATAGACTTAACTATCGCCCGGTTCAAACTCCACCCACGTCTTTTGAACAGGTGAAGAGTCTCATCCCTTCTTTTCTGTTTAGGATGTGGTTCTCGGCTTTCTTTTCTTTTTTTTCCAATCTTCTTTCACTTTTTTCTTTTCTCTTTTTTTTTTTTGTTCTCAATTGGAGTAGATAGACTTAACTATCGCCCGGTTCACACTCCACCCACGTCTTTTGCACAGGTGAAGAATCTCATCCCTTCTTTTCTGTTTAGGATGTGGTTCTCGGCTTTCTTTTCTTTTCTTTTTTTTCCAATCTTCTTTCACTTTTTTCTTTTCTCTTTTTTTTTTTGTTCTCAATTGGAGTAGATAGACTTAACTATCGCCCGGTTCACACTCCACCCACGTCTTTTGAACAGGTGAAGAGTCTCATCCCTTCTTTTCTGTTTAGGATGTGGTTCTCGGCTTTCTTTTCTTTTCTTTTTTTTCCAATCTTCTTTCACTTTTTTCTTTTCTCTTTTTTTTTTTTGTTCTCAATTGGAGTAGATAGACTTAACTATCGCCCGGTTCACACTCCACCCACGTCTTTTGAACAGGTGAAGAGTCTCATCCCTTCTTTTCTGTTTAGGATGTGGTTCTCGGCTTTCTTTTCTTTTCTTTTTTTTCCAATCTTCTTTCACTTTTTTCTTTTCTCTTTTTTTTTTTGTTCTCAATTGGAGTAGATAGACTTAACTATCGCCCGGTTCACACTCCACCCACGTCTTTTGCACAGGTGAAGAATCTCATCCCTTCTTTTCTGTTTAGGATGTGGTTCTCGGCTTTCTTTTCTTTTTTTCCATTCTTCTTTCACTTTTTTCTTTTCTCTTTTTTTGTTCTCAATTGGAGTAGATAGACTTAACTATCGCCCGGTTCACACTCCACCCACTTCTTTTGCACAGGTGAAGAGTCTCATCCCTTCTTTTCTGTTTAGGATGTGGTTCCCGGCTTTCTTTCTTTTCTTTTAATCATTTTACTCTTAAGTAGCCCCATGCGCATCAGTGGCGTCACCGCCTTGCTTGGGGTGATATGATTAAAAAAAAAAAATCTTGTTGAATACACCGGTTCCCGTCCAATCCCCGAAGTTAAGCAACATCGAGCCTGGTCAGTACTTAAATGGGTGACCATTTGGGAATATCAGGTACTGTAAACGTAAGGACCAAGAATAGTCCACCGGTCCTCCAGGTTTGGGGGTTGGGTGCAGGTGCAACAACCCGGCCCCGTAAAAAAACAGTTTGTTACAGAAACAGCAACAATAAGTTGCTGCTCTATGCACCATCTGGGTGTGATGGATAAATGATGATGCGTGAGAATAAAAACTGTTACCAGACTGTTACCAAGAAGTGGGGCTGGTGGCTACCCCTCAAAAATCATTTGCTCTTACTCCCATTAAAATGATGTGAACTAATTTTAGTGTGCAAATTATCCGCCGCTCCATTGACTTAGAGGCTGGTTCCCACACCACTCCTGAAAACACTCCAGCAACGGGCCTGAACAAACATATCAACGAATGACAATAGAATAAACTTTGCCCTTTTAAAAGCTGTACTGTGGATCTATTAAACTTCATAATACTGATGACGTCAAATATAATGTTAAATATACTTAGCTTGGTTGAGGACCATAAATATGGAACACCTATTCACTACTGAACGCAGTACAATGCAAACATGTCATCGAGTTTCCGGCAAATAATTATAATCTCTTCTTCGTTTATGTGCCGTGTTCCTTCAGGACGTAGGCGATCGTGGCCCTCCACATCTTTCTGTCCTTTGTAGCTCTTAATAAGCTTTATCTTTTTGTTATTTCTCCCAAACCCTGTTCTGACATTCATTTACTCAAGCTCATCAAGTATATCATGGGCTGTTTTCGTCTATCCCTCTTTCCCTCAATCTGTCTCGTGAGTATCAGTTTTTATAAGTAGTCTTTCCTCATTACGTGCTCTAGAAATTTCGACTACCTCTTTCTGGTGTCAAATATAAGTTTCCTTTTTGTTTCCATTCTCTCCAAAACCTCGTCATTGCTCACATATTCAGTCCACGATATTCTCAGTATCTTACTGTAGATTCACATTTCTGTTGCTTCAAGTCTCTTCTTCATCTCTGAGAATTTCGGACAGTCTGTCCGAAATTCTCTGCTGTACAGAAAGTCAGATATCACGTAACAGTTCACTACTATTTTCTTTGTTTCTCACGATTTTTTTGTCTCTTAATGATCTGTTTAGCTTTTGGAATACATCTTCGGATTTCAGTGTCGCACTTCTCGTCCTCTGTTAGAAAACTTCCCGAATATTTAAATTTCTGTACTTGTTTGGTTTTAGTATTTCTGATTTGTAATTTACATTTTATCATGTACCTCTTTTAATTTTTAGTAGATATTCATTAAAATAAGAGGTTTGACTATGCTTTATTGCTGGACACTGGCCACCACCTATTATCTATTGAGACGGTGGGGATGTCAGGAAGAATTAGTGCAGGTAGTAGTAGTAGTAGTAGTAGTAGTAGTAGTCGTAGTCGCAGTACGAAACAAAATTTCAAGTCAAAATGCTGGCAGATCCAAGAATAAACCTTTCTTTCGGGCCTTTTTTTTTTAAATCCTGTTCTAATATTCTACCAATTACCAAAAATAGGAAAGTCAGCAACATGCTCCTTCCATTAAATGCAGATATTGGACAGGGAAGGAATAACATTACGATCAGTAAATATAATAATGATAAAAAAATTATAATTACATATTCTAAGAAAATAGAATCATCACATTACATTGCATTTAAATATATGGTTCATTTCGAGCTCTCACGCGGTGTGACGTCATAGAACCGCATTACAAATTTACGAACTGCGTCTGTTATTCGGTGACTGTTATCGTTGCCTAGCAAAGTTTTATGTCAACACAAGATAAAATTATCTTTGATGAAGGATGTCTTTATGTTAACCTCCCTGTAATCTCTTTGAAGATGGGTCATGTGAGCCGAAAGCTTAGAACCAGCATAATAAAAAAATCTCCAAATGTTGGACAATTTTTGTTTTTTTGTTTTTTACCTGAATTTAAAGCCAAAATGTATATATATATATATATATATATATATATATATATATATTTGGGCTCAACCAAAGACAGTTTTAAGACCAGGTGGTTCAACTACAGATCTACATTTAAAACGGAAAAATTAAAAACAATACAAAATTGGCTAACCATGTCTGGAAATTGAAATCAAAATATGAAAAAGATCCAGACATAAGGTGGAGCATTGTAAAAACAGCCAAGTCTTACAATGGTGGACAAATATGTGGACTATGCCTAGAAGAAAAATTAGAAATTATGACATACCCAAATAAAGACGAACTGTTAAATGAAAGAACAAAAACTATGACAAAATGCATCCACACTAAGAAATACCACTTAGGTTCATACAACCATGGATGAAAACATCATAATTCATTTGAATTTAAACAATGTGCATTCATAAATTCCCTGCCACGTGAACGTTCAAATAAAACACCATTACAAGAGCGTTCTTAAAAAGAAAAATGGTAAAAGGTAAAATCAGTTATTAAAAATCGCCTGAAGAAACAACTCGTGATGGAAACCAAGGTAGCGAAATAACTCGTTTATAAATGAAATATATATATATATATATATATATATATATATATATATATATATATATATATCTGATCAAAATCAAATTTTCAGCCCTTTTATTTTGGTTTTTGCTTCGGGTTTGGCTCTAAGTAGGTATATTTTTAGTTCTTAGTCTCAGCCATTTTACCATTTACTCAGATGACTTATTTAGCCTTCAAAATTCAGTTTGCGACAGAAAACTTATTTGACATCGATATCAGAAATCAAAATTTAAGTTACAGCCATTCATTTTTCTTTCAGCATACGGTTTCGCTTTGACTGAAATCATCTATTGTTTTTTTTTAGTCTTTCGTACCAAAGAGTCTGAGCTCCAGGACCATGGATTAATTTTAAAGCTTTCATTACACCTGAGCAACGCCGGCTATACTACTAGTTAAGGTTAAACCTAAGGTATATATAATTAACTAAAAGAGGTAGGATTATACATTATAGCATATAGTTAACAGTTTGAGATAATTTTAGATATATTTATGTATTTGAATTATCTTATGGTGGCAGTAAGTAATGATTTTATTACGTTGGTTTAATAAGTTAGTTTTCGAGAATTTAATTATTTGGATTTTTTCTTGTAAGCAAAGAAAAACATATTTCATGTCACGATTTACATGGTTTAGATTTTGTTAATATATTCTGTTTTACAGTAGGTGTTTTATTTGCATCTTTCAATTGCCATTAGTATTTGGAAAGTTGTGATTTTATTATTAAAGGATAGCTTATGCTGATACAATCGCGACTTGAAAGTGTTTTTAGTACTTCCAATATTATGTTTAATTAAAGTTGGATTTTCATTAGTGGAAATGGTAGTTGTTTTGGTTACAGCTATTGCAGGTATTAGTATTATTGTCGTTATTTATGATAAGAAGATTTTGTTTGCTAATCTTGTTATATTGTTTTAATATTTTATTGTCATGGTTTTTATTATCATTTCAAGATGATCTGTGCAGTTATAACCAAGTTTCAGTGTATTCATTTTATTATGGTAGTTATTAGTTGGAAAGTGTTTCTGGACTAGGTTAAGGAATGTATTGTCTAATACTAACCATTTGATTAAATGGTGGTGCGTACCAAATAATTTTTCTATTTCTATTATGTTTAATATTATTTTTTGCTTATAATATTTAATGACATTGCATCTGTAGCCGCTGTTTTTTAGGGCAGTGTTGTAGTATTGACTGTGTTTATAAAATGTATTCGGTTGAGGAGTTGCTTATTCTATGTTCAACGAACTAGAGTTTGTGTTTAATAACAGATGGTGAGTAATTTGATTTAGGATGTATGTAAATAGGGTTAGCATTATATTTTACGTAAGGTGAATATGAGTTATTAACTAAATCTAGAGTAACATTTAGGCAGTCAATTGTTTTTAGATAAGTTTTTACTATTACTTTAAGACTAAAGTTTTTCATTAGTCTATGTATTAATTTACGAATTCTATCAACTTAGAGTTTGTAGAATTATGGACAATCATGAGACCATCGTCTCTATATAACACAATGTCAGCTATATCAACATCAGCATGCGCAGTTAGAGTGTACAAAATAAATAGACCTACGAGATATCCGATGATTTTGCAGAATCCAGTGATCCCATAGTAATGTCGAATAGGTACTTTTATATATATATATATATATATATATATATATATATATATATATATATATTAATCGGTTTCACCCTAAGCAAGGCAGCAGTAAAGACACAAAGGGTTACTGGGTGTATAAGAATTAGGAACAATAATATTACTAATGAGCGGGAAGAGAAAAGAGTAATCAGGAAGACAGTAGATAGCGGTTGACATTGCATTCAAATGTTTGGAGATTAAAGTTGCCTGGAAAGCTTGAAACCGAAGGGAGTTCAACAAGCAAGAAATGTGAGAAAAGAAACTGTTAGCATAGAATTTACAGCTACATTTAACCATGAGATCTCGATGCCAAAAGTTTAGTTCTACTCTTAAATTTAAAGACTCAAGGCACCATAGTGAAGAGCTTGTCCGAAAAATTACCAAGAAAGTATTTATAGTAAAGACACTGAAAGGCAACCTTATGGCGGTGTGAAAGTGACTGAAACCGAGCCACCACATCAGAACCGATAATATTGTTGATTTTTCTTTGAATTTTATCAAGAAGCTCACGGTGAATAACAGTGGCACCTGACCATATAGGGTGGTGTTACGTGTTAAGTTGTAACAAAAGAGAAAAAATGATTGACCAAAACTCAGAGCTAAATCACAGACAAATGTTTCATTTACAAAACCCACCCAATAAAATATTTACAAATATACAATTTTTGTTGCATTCAAAACAAGAAACAATTACTACTGGCGAGTGTTACGAGGAGAGGAGGGGAAGGTAAGAAGTCAAGTATCTTTTCGCAGTTAAGATAGCGAAGTAGTTTAGGTGCTATACTTTTTGAAAATTCTCAAATGTGTATACAAAGAATAATTAGTTTGGTCAAAGAAAGAGTCAAAAATATCTATTTACCCATATAGTTCCATGAGCTTCTCTTTCAGGTTTTAGTTGGTTGGCAACTTTTAGTAAAGATTCTTTCGGATGGATGCACAGATCCACGAATCAGGCCGGAGTTGATTATGTCAGCAAATCCTGTTAACAACTAACTACTCTCTTCTCAAAACCTATTTTTATAGGGACTAACACCTAATTTGCATATTTCTCGAAATCTCTCGAATTTACTGGAATTTCTTCGAACATTCTAGCATCTTCCAAACGTTCTATTTCTAATTTCTTTATTTTTACAACTACTTCATGAATTAAAACTTTTTTGTAATAACAAGTAGGACTCAATAGAATCCCTTACTATAACTTTTTAGACATTATTAATATTATTTTTATATAAATACATCCTCGTAACACATACACACACATTAACCTTAAATTTACCTTTAAATCCAATGGGGTCTTAATTCAGACCTACTAAATAATTATAAAGCTGGAAATTTTTTTATTAACCTCTTATATTCAGTCAGTCAGTTAATTACCATACGTGATATACACTTGAGCGATCATGTCTCAAAAGAGACATGACTGACTAGGGAAAAGATTTTTCCGCTGTGGGTTGTCATTTCTTTCTGTGATAGACTGGTTGCCAACCAAAGCTATAAAACCCAGTTTGCCCTGCTATTCAACCCATATCTGAAGAGAGAAAATTGGATTAATAGCTTTCCTACGGGTATTTGTGCGTAAGTGAATTAAACGAATCCGATTGGAATTCGAACCCGGCTCTCTGATTTCTCATTCTGACCCAATATCCATTACACCACAACACACATACTTTTATATTTACTGTGATTTAAAAAAAAAAGGATCTCAGTCAATATATTTCCACGCGGTGCAAATTAAAGGTAAAAAAAACTGCATTTTTTGGCTCGTGAGCCGCGTTTTATCCACCCTTGAACTATGCTATGACACAAAATGCCATCCTAATGACCTTCCGTCCTTGATAGATGGCCGTGATGGTTGGCGTGATAGGCTCATGAATTTCCGAGCTAGCTCAACCGAATATATAACTCTTAATCCCGAAAATGTTATGATTGGAACCTTGGTTCTTGCATTTAATTATTTATTTCATAAGATGTCTTCAGGCACTGTGAGGATAAAAATCCTGTATTTATTTAAATCGACAAAGAATGTAAAACCTCGTGATTTTAGAATAATTCTTTAACCATTTGTCTCTTTATTATTATGGTTACGACCCTGTATAATCATATGTTTGTATATTCGCAAAATATTTCGCTGGTATATCATTAAGTTGGCAATTATCATTTAATTTCTAATATAGTGAAAGCTGAAAAGACTGACAGAACAGAGAATTGCCGGATGTCGGCTTAAACTGAAGAGTAAATAAAAGTCAACGGACAGATAATGATAATATTAGCCGTTGCCTTATAAGGAAAGTTCAACATTCATTAACTGGGCTACCGGTGTTACTCACGGTGAGAAATTTGTAAAATCTTTCTATTAAAATAATATTTCAGGAAAATAGGTTTTTCAAATCAATTGTTATTGCCCATTCCAGTACTGATGAGGGTTTCCTTCCTGGCACACCGAACAAGTTTGAAAACGAAGAATTGGAGAGATTACTTCATGAAAACTTATGTTAGGCGCAAACTTAACTTGCAGAATCGTTAGGAGTTGATCGCACAACAGCTTCGAAACGTTTGAAAGCATTCAAAAATAAGAACATTGGGTGCTGTACTAATAAAGCGGCGTCTTGTCACATGTGAACAGCTGCCTCAACGACATAAAAGGAAGGGTTTTTTAATAGTACCGCGACCGGCGATGAAAAATGGATACACTACAATAACTGTAAGCGTAGTTTATTATGAGCTACTCAAACCGACCGAAACCATCACAAGAGATCGCTATCGACTACGATTGATGCGTTTGAGACGAGCATTGAAGAAAAAAACGGCCACTATACGAGCAGAGACACGACAAAGTGATTTTGCAACATGGCAACGCTAGGCCACGTTTGGCAAAACATGCTTGGAAAAACTTAAATCGAAAGTCCTACCCCACCCGCCGTATTCACTAGACATGGCACCGCCCGATTATCACTTGTTTCGGTCGATGGCACATAGCTTGGCTGAGCAGAATTTTCATTCTTATGAAGATGCAAAAACAAAAATGGGTCGACTCGTGGTTAGTCTCAAAAGACGTGTCGTCTTTCCGGTGTGGAATTCAAATGTTGCCAGAAAACTGGGGAAAAGTAGTTGCTAGCGATGAACCATATTTTCAGTGACATGTTTCTTACTATTTTTTGCAAATAAAACATTACTTTTCATGAAAAATCAGCAAGAACTTATTAAAGGTCCTAATATATATACAGGACGATGCCCACCTCCCCGAATTTTTTACATGTTCCCAATCTATGATACAAGACTTCCCATTCGACTACATTTGATTTTTTACAAGGGATTATTCATATGAAATACAAATGCTATTGTAACATAATTATATACTTTAATGAATCTAATGTAACAGCGGTCAAAAATTCAATTAGTAAAGTTGAAAATAAACGCAATGCATGTAAATACAAATCAGAAACATATTTTTTGTTTTTTATAATCCTATCGCCCCAAGCAAGGCATTTTACTGCCACTGTTTTGCAGAGGTTACATAGGAGGAAAGTTATGAGAAAGAGTGACAGGTTATAGGGGGTCTCAAGAAGTGGGTAAGAGAAGGATGAGAATACTGATGAGAGTGGAGTGGGCGGAGAAAGGAGCATGAGGGAGAGGATGCAGGTTAGTGAGATAGGAGATGACTATTGACTTAACATTTAAATTCTTGGAGATTCTATCTATCTATCTATCTATCTATTTTTTTAAAATAATCATATCGCCCCAAGCAAGGCATTTTACTACCACTGTTTTGCAGGGGTTACATAGGAGAAAAGTTATAAGAAAGAGTGACAGGCTATAGGGGGTGTCAGGAAGTGGGTAAGAAAAGGATGAGATAGAAAGAGGCATGAGAGAGAGGATGCAGGTTAGTGAGATAGGAGATGACTATTGACTTTATATTTAAACTACTGGAGATTGTAGCTGTCAGGATATCTATCTATCTATCTATCTATAGAGTGACAGGTTATAGGGGGTGTCAAGAAGTGGGTAAGAAAAGGATGAGAATACTGATGAAAGTGGAGTGGATGTAGAAAGAGGCATGAGAGAGAGGATGCAGATTAGTGAGATAGGAGATGACTATTGACTTTACATTTAAATTCTTGGAGATTGTAGCTGTCAGGATATCTATCTATCTATCTATCTATCTATCTATCTATCTATAGACAGAGTGACAGGTTATAGGGGGTGTTAAGAAGTGGGTAAGAGAGAGATGAGAATACTGATGAAAGTGGAGTGGACGGAGAAAGGAGAACAAGAGAGAGGATGCAGGTTAGTGAGGTAGGAGATGACTATTGACTTTACATTTAAACTACTAGAGATTGTAGCTGTCGGGGAAGCAAGTAAACAGAAGGGAATTCCACGAGCGGGAAGTGCGAGAAAAGAAGCTGATGGAGTAGAAATTGCGTTTACATTTTATCGGTTTCACAGTAAAAGAGTGGGACCTAGCTGCTAATCTTGTCGCTCGAGTAAATTCATCAATAGGGGCCACGAGTGAGCTAAGATCATCGGAGCAGAAGCCGTGAAAGTATTTGTAGAAGAGACACAGGGAATAATAATAATAATAATAATAATAATAATAATAATAATAATAAATCATTTCATCATAAATAAAACAACGTTTTGCTGTAATTTTTAACATCAACTTGAAATTTTTCTTATGAAAAGTTGAATAATTTGATATATTCAACATTATGAATGGATAAAAAAAATTGTATATTTCAAATCGTTTTTTTGTTTTTCTTTTTCTTTTTTAGACTTGGCATGAGTAAAAAATATTCACGGATTTGGGCGAAAAAGAAATAAAACGATAAAATGACGTCAAGATTAACAAAAAATTTTAACCTTTTAAGTCATTTTAATTTAGTTTAATTTGTAACGTATATATTTTTTTAAAATCATATCACCCCGAACAAGGCGGTAATGCCACTGATGTGCAGGGGGCTACGTAAGAGTAAGATTGGAAAAGAGAAAACCGGAAACCACATCTTAAACAGGGAACAAGGGATGAGCCTCTACACCTGTTCAATAGACGTGGGTGGAGTGTGAACCGGGCGATAGTTTAGTCTATCTACTCCAATTGAAAAAAAAAAGAAGAAAAGTGAAAAGATTGGAAAAGAGAAAGCTGGAAACCACATCCTAAACACGGAACAACGGATGAGCCTATACACCAGTTCAATAGACGTGGGTGGAGTGTGAACCGGGCGATAGTTTAGTCTATCTACTCCAATTGAAAAAAAAAAAAGAAGAAAAGTGAAAAGATTGGAAAAGAGAAAGCCGGAAACCACATCCTAAACACGGAACAAGGGATGAGCCTCTACGCCTGTTCAATAGACGTGGGTGAAGTGTGAACCGGGCGATAGTTTAGTCTATCTACTGCAATTGAAAAAAAAAAAGAAGAAAATGAAAAGATTGGAAAAGATAAAGCCGGAAACCACATCCTAAACACGGAACAATGGATGAGCCTCTACGTCTGTTCAATGGACGTGGGTGAAGTGTGAACCGGGCGATAGTTTAGTCTATCTACTCCCATTGAAAAAAAAAAAAAAGAAAAAAGAAAAGTGAAAAGATTGGAAAAGAGAAAGCCGGAAACCACATCCTAAACTGGGAACAAGGGATGAGCCTCTACACCTGTTCAATAGACGTGGGTGGAGTGTGAACCGGGCGATAGTTTAGTCTATCTACTCCAATTGAAAAAAAAAAGAGTAAAAGAATGGAAAAGAGTAAAAGATTGGAAAGAGAAAACGTAGAAAGAAAAAAAAAGCAGATGTTGATAAGATAGTGCTGGTCACAAAGTACTACCCACAGCATTCGAATCAGAGGGTAGGTCCGGGCCACAAGCATTAAGCGCCCAGTGGGAAACGAACTTTTTTTTTATCATATCACCCCAAGCAAGGCGGTAACGCCACTAAAGCGCAGGGGGCTACGTAAGAGTGAAAAGTTTGGAAAAGAGAAAGCCGGAAATCACATCCTAAACAAGGAACAAGGGATGAGCCTCTTCACAATAGACGTGGGTGGAGTGTGAACCAGGCGACAATTTAGTCTATCTACTCCAATACAAAAAGCTGTTATATGAATGTGCTAATCATTGTTCGACGGTATAATAAATAAATGAATAAAGAAATAAAGAATATCTTTAGCATTTAAACCGTACAATTTTTTCTTAAGATGAAACAATGTAACACTTTTCAATGAACCGATTGTATACCAAAAACTTACAAACTTCATTCTGTTTTGAACTGAAAGCAAAACATTGAACTGAAAGCAAAAAATACTCATTTGCAAATCTGATAGTATTAAGGGGTACCTAAACCTAAGTCTACGGCTATATCGTGTTGAAAACACTGGTTCCCGTCCGTTCACCGAGGTTAAGCAACATCGAGCCTGGTCAGTCTTAATGACCATTTGGGAATAGCAGGTGCTGTAAATGCAAGAGCCAAGAATGGTCCACCGGTCCTCTAGGTTTGGGAGTTGGGTGCAGGGCTAACAACCCTGCCCCTATAAAAAACAGTTTGTTACAGCAACAAAAAGTTGCTGCCCTATGCACCATCTGGGTGTGATGGATAAATGATGATGAAACCTAAGTAACACAGATAAGTTCTAACCTGAGATAATTTTATCGTTAGATAGCACTAGGTGTGTTAAAAAAAATCACTTTGTATTGTAATGGTTGTCATTAAATGAAAACACGATAATTGAATTTTTCATATTTGTCTATATTTTTGAGATGAGGTATTGTAATTATTTAAACTACTTACGTTGGTTTTACTGTTGCCATATTCACGACGTTTCAGCTGTTGTACGCCCCGGACCTCTTCAGGGGATTGTAATTTTCAACTGAACCCTTTACCGGGGTAAATTGTTCTAGTTCCACGCTTCTTCCAGATGTCTCAGTACCAGTTATCTCCCTTTAATTCAACTGTACAATCTTTTATTTTATTTTATTTTATTTTATTTTTTAATTTTTTTTTTTTTCACTCTGCTATTGACCTCAACTCTTTGGGTCAAGTCACTGGATTCAGCAATTGTTTTTAAGCACTGGGCCATATGTCCTTGAGGACATCAGTGTACGAATTTTTAGGACTTATAAATTTAATAGCTCAGTGACCATATTTTACCAGAGCTCATATTACATGTTTATTACACTTAATCAAGCACGGTTGAGTAATCCCTGTATTCACTTACACACCTCGGGAAAGGTATTAATCCGTCTCTTCCCTCCAGCTATGGGTTAGATAGCAGGACAGATTGGATTCTATAGTCTTTGCTGGCAACCAGTCTATCGCAGAAAGTAATGACAACCTACTGTGGGATAAATTCTGCCCAGTCAATCATGTCTTTCGAGACATGATCGCCGAAGCGTGTATCACATATGGCACTTAACTGACTGAATATAATAGTTCAAAATACGATTAAGGCTTATACTGGGCATAAAATCGGGGATCAGTTTTCTATTGTTATGAAGTAATAAACTGATCCCTCACTAATTACTATTTGATAACATAATACATTTCTTCCCCCTCTAGCTATGAGTCAAATAATAGGATAGATTGTGTTCTATAGCCTTGGCTGGCAGCCAGTATGCCGCAGAAAGTAATGGCAACCTACTGCGGAATAATCTTCTGCCCAGTCAGTCATGTCTCTTTCGAGACATGATCTTCCAAAGCGTGTCTCATGTATGGCACTTAACTGACTGGAGTAATGGGTAGCGATTCGAATTGAAGAATTGGCGTGTCAAGTTCGTATTCCAGTCGAGTTCGTTACATTCACTTACATGCAAACAAATACCCTCGGGACTGGTATGAATTCAAGGGTAAATAGTAGAATAGAGTTGATCCTGTAATCTTGGAGAAGGGCTGCTGATACCCCACTGAAGACATAATCAATAAATTAACTGAGCTACTAGTGTTGCTGACGGTTGAAATTTATAAAATCTTTCTATTAAAATAATATTTCAAGAAAATAGGTTTTTCAAGTCTATTGTTATTGCCCATTCCAGTACTGATGAGGGTTTCCTTCCTAAATTTTTGTTTGAAGTGAGGTCGAAACTCTGCATCCTGATTATGATATCATTTTCTCTTCAAGTTACATGTGCAATCCATTTTAGTGGTTACTGTTATTGAACGTCCTCAAGTGATGTGGTTTATGTGACATCAATATAATATGATGAGACAAGGATAAGTTTGCAGAGATCAAGCATGTGGTTACATTATTCTTTCAGAAGGATGATATACACCCACCTTCGGGTTGGCTATACCCACTGAAGACATAGTCAATTCAGGAGGGGTTCTTTCAAGTGTGAGAAGGCCCTAAGTTTTGGTCTGGATCTGATCTAGTGATATTTTTTGGTAGTGCGGTAATTACTGGCAGCCAGTGCATATGTATGTGTGTGGGGGAGACGGCTCCACAAATGTGTCTTTTTATAATCTCATTTGCCAGAGAGTGGATTGGATACTTACCGCTGTGGTAAATGCTTACAGATCTATCTCTATCGTGCGACTTGTTCCCATGCTTGAAATCCAAGGAAGCGCGACTCTGCTGGTTTGGTCACATGACCCTGCGCTCAGCGTCGGGGAGGTTACTTTAGGTCGACTATGCACCTAACCCCTTTGATGGTCAAGCGTGATATTAAATGCAAAGTTTATTCATATTCAGAATGCATGATCTGGTATGTGGCACACATTACAGTATTGTATTCTGACTATCATATCAGCATGCATATTTTTTTTAAATTGTGGTGCAGTGGCTATCGACTCGGAACGACGAATCCGGGAGCCGAGTTCGAATTTTCACTTGAATTCCTCGCACTCACTTACGCACAAATATCCTTGGGAAAGGTATTAATCTGTTTTTTCCCTCCAGTTATGGGTTAAACAATAGAACAGATTGGGTTCTATAACCTTGGCTGGCAACTAGTCTACCGCAGAAAGCAATGGCAACGTACTGCGGAATAATGTTCTGCCCAGTCAGTCATGTCTCGAAAGAGACATGATCGCCCAAAGCGTGTATCACGTATGGCACTTAACTAACTGACTGTACTTTTGTTTATTGATTCTAACATTAAAGATTCCAAAATATAAGCAACAAATTCGGCATATTATCCTATTTTTAGGTATTTTGTCTTAAGAAAAGTAAATATATTACTATATTTTACATAGAAACATGTTTTTTGTGTTTCATATAAAAATTGTGCTGTTTATGGAGAAGGTTCTGTGAATTATTGAAAGTGTCAAAATTGGGTTCTATAGCCTTGGTTAGCAACCAGTCTACCGCAGAAAGAAATGGCAAACTACTGTCGGAATATCCTCTGTCTAGTCATCATATCTCGAAAGAGACATGATCGCCAAGCGTGTATCACGTATGGCACTTAACTGACTAACTGATATATTTACAAACATCAGTACAAATACCATATCTGTATACAAAGAAGATCGATTAATAGTATTGATTTGTGAGACTAGACTATCAACCAGTACTCGACTGAGAAACACTTGGGGATTTATTAATTTTAGTCCAGTAGAAGAAAACAGATATAGTGCAGCAAGTTAGGATTTAAATCATTTTGCGAGGCTATCATTGCTCCACGGCGAACCAGAAATAATAGTGGAATCAAATAAATAAACTTAAGTTCATGTCCAATCTTTGAACTGTATAAAGTTTACATTTTCAGCAAGTTGAAACATTTCTAAACAAACGATCGAATTTTGTTATTATTAATTCTTGACAACGAATTGGCTCATCTTCTTTCTTTGGAATTTTTACCGCAGCTCACATCGTTAGTACGTAGCACGGATAATATATCTAAATTTATTTATAAATGGAACTTTGTCTCTGTGTGTGTGTGTGTGTGTGTGTGTGTGTGTGTGTGTGTGTGTCTGTTACCTATAGACTCCGAAACGGCTAAACCGATTTTCTTGAAAATTTACACAGTTGTACCATAGTGTGAAATAATAATTATTGAACGCGTGTAACAGGCGATTATTATTGTAATGATTTCAATCTTTAATAGGTGCCTTCAGTCAGCTAAGTGCCATACGTGATACACGCTTGGGTGATCATGTCTCTCCCAAGGCATGACTGACTGGGCAGAAGATTATCCCGCAGTAGGTTGCCATTGCTTTCTGCAGTAGAATGGTTGCCGACCAAGGCTATAGAACCCAATCTGTCCTGATATTTGACTTATAACTAGAGGGAGAAGAGATTTATTATATTATTAAGTAGTAATTAGTGGGGGATCAGTTTATTACTTCATAACAATAGAAAACCGATCCCCCACTTTATGAACAGTAAAATCCTTAATCACGATTCCAAATATTATATTCAGTCAGTCAGTTAAGTGCCATACGTGATAAACGCTTGGGCGATCATGTCTCGAAAGAGACATGGCTGACTGGGCAGAAGATTATCTCGCAGTAAGGTTGTCATTGCTTTCTGCGGTAGACTGGTTGCCGACCAAGGCTATAGAACCCAATCTGTCCTGCTATTTAACCCACAACTGGAAGGAAGAGACGGATTAATACCTTTCCCAACGGTATTTTGCGCGTAAGTGAATACAACGGATTCAACTGGAATTCACAGTTCTGATTTTGTGCTAGACCAAAATAAGTTTAGCAGTTATAGTAACTCTGCTAGTCTAGTCTGTTTCCCGACAGGTCTATAATGCATTAACTGTTTCAAAGTTTGAACTTACTGCAAGTTAAATATTGGCAGGCTTATCTAAATCAATATCTAGACTAAGACATTTACAAACTTATGCGATTGCTGAAATGCAAAGAAAAAAAAATCAAAAGACTCAAGTCTAAACAATCATAATAATAAAGTGGGGTAGCCCAGAATAAAACAATCTGCCCTGGTTAAGACACATGTAAGAAGAGAAGATTGCAAAGAAATAAAGAAACCGCGTGAATTGCATATGCTGAAAAACGGGGTGTCCAATTATGCCCAGACAGACAGGACTGTTGGCAGGGGAAGTTTGGGAATATGTTCGAACTAGCAGAGATTGTGTCCCAAACAAAAGCAAAACATAAAGTAACAATGGTTTATCAAAGGCACAATTGCAACGCATACGTTGAATAAAAATTATATTTGCAAATACGTCGACATACGTGCGCATGCGTGCATGAATAAATTTCTTAGTTATAGGTTTATAGATCCCATCAAATGACTCTTCTTAACTAGGTATTCATTTTTGTTCACAAAATGTTTTGGGGGTATCTATTTTTGAAAAGATTTTTTTTTTTCTTATACGACACTATTTCTTATTTCTACAAACATATTTTTATATTGATCAGATACACATTTCGATTGATATACTAGCTTTTTTATTTATTAAACAAATAAATTATTAACAACTGGCCTAAATTGGGTCGATTCCGGTTGAAGGGACATTTTTTTTAATGATTTTTTAATTAAAGCCGTTTATTTTTAATTTCACTGTTTAATAAAAAAGAAGAATAAAAAACACACACACGCATATATTCATACAATTTCTTTCTACATACGATATCTAGTATACAAATAATATACATATACATATGTATACAAGGTACATGTAACTGCCAAAATTAGTATACCGTAATGAAAAGATATATATATATAGAGAGAGAAAATTTTTTAGATATTCTGCAATTTCATGGGTAATACGTATTCCGCCGCTAGATCCAGCGGCGAAATACGTATTACCCATGAAATTGTAGAATATCTAAATTTTTTTCTAAATTATATTACTCTGTTAAATTAAATAAATTAATTTAACATTGAGTTCTTTTGACTTCGTCTCTATCGGAATTTACCTGATTAATATACCAAGTATTCTACTTTATTACTGTATATATATATGTATATATATATATATATATATATATATATATATATATCCCCTTTACACATACACCAGAAAAAGAAGTGCATAGGGACGAAATCATATCTGACGAACCAGCTACATACCTACTTTTGCAGTCCCCCTGTCTATCTGTTTGTCTGTATATTTTGAGAAAAATGCATGATAAAAAGGGGAAACAGATTTTAGGACTTCGCGTCACAAGAAAACCTTTTTCACTTTGTCATACATTTGCTACGATATCGTTATCTCACACACACACACACACACACACACACATATATATATATATATATATATATATATATATATGAGATAACGCTCATAGCTCAGAGGTAGAATCGCCGACACCAATTCGGTCGGAAAAAGCAATCGGATGTTGTCTAACCATACTGATGAGCTGTGATACAGTGAAACAGATCTGTCTGCGGATGATTATATATATATATATATATATATATATATATATATATATGTGTGTGTGTGTGTGTGTGTGTGTGTGTGTAGGAAATTACTTTAATCTTAATTACGGTGCCCTTTTCATTTTATTAGGTATGTTTTTGTTTAAAAATATATATACACTACTTTAAGAAATAAAAAATAAAGCTTTAAATTAACACACAGAACACACAGGCCTTTTGTTTTTCATTTTATACATAATCTACTAGAAAAAATTGAACACTTAATATTATTTTCTTTTTGTTTGCCCGTAAGTTCAAACATATTTGCACCCGATCTTTGTTTAATCTAGCATAAGTCTTTAAATTCAAGACACCCGGTGAAAAACTAAAAACAGTAGTAATACAAACTTGCTTGCCACTTCTCGATGTTTTGCCATCCTCATAGGTTGGCCTCATTATTACTGTCGGATGCCATTAAGACTCTGTGACATTTATTTCTTCTTGGGCAGGAGGTGTTAATAATTAATTTGTGAACCCATCTCCTCTCTAAATCAAGAAACAGGTTGTGTTAGTGTTAACCAATAGCAAGAAATAATCATTGCCTAATCAGGAGATATGTGTTTAGTTTTTTTTATTAAATGGCAGAAAAAATAAAATAAATAAGCTGTTTTTCTTTTTGAGATATACTCGTTAATCTTTGCTGTCTGTTGATAGCTTTTTTTTAAAATGAAATTTATTAAGCTGGCTTAGTCTGGGAACAATGATACGTGTGCGGGTCACTCAGTAAGGATCGAACTCACTACAAAAGTCTACTGAAGTGTTTCGTTAATTATTACACGACCGTAATTTCATTTAGGCGTTAACTGTTATCCCGACAGCAATACATACGAATTGTGAATTGGAATTATTCACACAATGGCTGCGTCTATCATTATGAATCACGAAACACTATCAAAACTGCTGCTATAGGCTATATAGAGACCTCCATTTATTTTTGACATCTAAATTTTAAATTGAATTTTTAAAAATAAAATGTTTTCTTGAAACTTTTATTTTATTTTTAATTGAAAGCTAAATGATTAAATACTCTGGCGTATTTTAAACAAGAATTGTATTGATTAGAATCTAAAATGTTAAGGTTTTTAAAATTAAAAACAAATTTTTAATTTAGTTTAAAATAAATATGCTGCCCATTAAAAAAAAAAAAGATTTAAGTTTTTTTCCTACTTTTAAACGACACAGTACGTGAAATTTTATGACATTATTTTTCCTACTCAAAAAACATTAACAACAACAACAACAAAAAAAAACAAACGTTGAAGCAGTTTAAAAATCTATAAAATTTTGAAAGTTTTAATACCTTCTTAATGATATTTTCATGAATACGTAAAGAAAAAGACATGAACATTTAAAAATAATTAAAATTAAAATTTTTAAAAACTTTTTCGAGACTTCAAGGACACTCAGTGGCGATAATATTTACTCTTCTCCCCCACTTAAGAGAGGTGTGACACAAGGTCTTTTTTAATGTGGGGAACCTGAGTGCGTACGCCCAGGAAATTGGTCAGACATTACCTATCTATCACGTGAGCGGTGGATAGGTTCAAACCGGTATTCTCTCTTAAGTGGTCATTTGGTACCCAGCAAAAATGCCGGGCTCCTCCTGCAGTGGCGATTGTGGAACACTGAAAGGCGGGGAGTACTTACGGGCCGAGATTTTTTTCTGAGGAGGAGAAGCGAGGCAAACTCAAGCAGTGTCTTCATTTTCATACTATACTACTACTGTATACATAACTTAGGAATGAGTTTGAGTATAAATATGTTACTTCATTCTCTAAATAAAAGGAATGACTTTTTAAGTGGAATTCTAATCTATTCTTGCCCTCTTTTCCACTCTCAAGCTGTTGGAACACAAGAGAGGGTAATTTCAATACAAAATCAAAGAGTTAATACTGTCTGAACAATGATTTGCGAGATAAAAATAAAAAGGAATGACTTTTTATTCATAGAAGTGGAGTTCTCATCTATTCTTGCCCTCATTTCCACTCTCAAGCTGTTGGAACACAAGAGAGCTTCAACAAAATCAAAGCGTTAATACTAATGTCAATACTAGCAGAACAGTGTGATTTGTCTGCTCTGATTTTTTCCCCCACAAAACTCTTTTGAAGCACAAAAATTAAATGCGAGAAAAAAAAAAATAAATAAATAAATGCAACAAAATCAATCAAAATGCTGGGGGGGGGACCAGAGCCGTACAAAAATCAGCTAAAAAATTAAGTAATGTTTTCAGCAAAGTTCGACCATACGATCAAGAAGCTACTTTGAAATAAGGAAATAATTTAAATAATATCATTTCTCCTTGACCCTAAAACTAAACATCAAATAAGGCATTTTAATTGACACAAACCCAATTTAACATACATGTTATATTGCTTCAATTTTACTTATTTCTCTAGATTTCTACAAACGTTAATGTAAATTAGTTTACATCAGTATTCATAGAAATTTACTTCTTAAAGAGCAGAGTCAATTTATGCTAAAATAGCTATATGTATGCATGTATATAAAATAGGTACCTCCACTCATTTTCTATAACTAACTTTAAAAATAAAAAAGTTTTCTTGAAACTTTTCTTTTAGTTTTAATTGAAAGCTAAATGATTAAATTTATTATTTCCAGTAAGTAAAATACTCTGGTGTTTTTCAAACAGAAATTATATTGATTGGAATCTAAAATGTTGAGATTTTAAAAATTTTTAATTAATTTTTTCGGCCATTTTCGGCCAACAGATTTGTAAACAAAAGTTAATTCTCAGTTTTAAAAATCTTGCAAAAACAAAACATAGATTTGTGACACGCTATTTTTAGAAAATTAGCAAATTTAATGTTAAATTAATCTGATTTACACAATTATAACTTATTTATAGCATGAAATTTAGACTAAAACTATTTCTTAATCACGGAATGTTGATCTTGCTGATCTTTCCCATATGATTTGACATGTGACAACGGACAAATACGAGATAAGTGTCTATGGTAATCACAAGTAACATATTTGTCCAAATTTTGTCCCTGTAAGGGGAAGAAACCGTGAAACACATGACTTTTTAATGTACGCACAGAAATTACCATACAAAAAAAAAAAAAAAGAATTCAAATACACACACACACAAAAAAAAAAATTAAAAGTTATTTAAAAAAATACGATGGCTCGATAATTTATATTGAACTTCAATTTTTGATTTCACAAACTATTTCGCAATAATCAACAAGATAATCTATATTAGCCAATCAATGGACACCTGACGATGACTAGCGGATACTTGATCGAAACATTGTGTCTATAATAACATCTATATCAACAAAGATGAAAACAATAGTTCGAAATAATACCAAGATATTGAAAAATACTCATCACGGAAATAAATACAAATTATGACAAGTGGCACGAACCCACTAACGCGATCCAGTTGTCAAAATCATCTGTCTCCAAAAATACACCACTAAAGTCCTTCGGGAAGTTGGGGTAGTGGATAGTGATGGCGACCGGAGGGTACTTGGTCGAAGCATTGTGTCTATAATAACATCTATATCAACCAAGATGAGTTAAAAAGATATTTAATTTTTTTATTAGTAAATATAGTCTTCACTTAATAACTATACATCGACAAGTCTTTGAAATATTTAAAAAATATTTTTGAAACTTTATAAATTGCTATAATTTAAAAACATGAAAGCAATTCTTTTAAATTCTCTTCATTATAATCGAACATCTTTTTCTTTTTCCTTAATTTATATGAGTTTTTAAAGCAATTAAAAGCTTATCGAATTAAAAATCATAGTTGTATTGCATTTTTTTATATTACTATTGAGAGCAGATTTTCAGATTAAGGGCCAAATGGTTGAAAAAAATAATAGATGATTTACATTCCCCAATGAGTCCTGCGTTTGTTTATTTAATAAAACCAATTTTGCCTACAAAATTTAATTTCTTGAAATTTGATGAATTTACGTCGAGGTGGGTGGGGGTCAGTCAGTTGAGTGCCATACATGATACACGCTTGGGCGATCATGTCTCGACTGGGCAGAAGATTATCCCGCAGTAGGTTGCCATTGCTTTCTGCGGTAGAATGGTTGCCGACCAAGGCTATAGAACCCAATCTGTCCCGTTATTTAACCCATAATTGGAAGGAATAGGCGGATTAATACCTTTCCTAAGGGTATTTGCACGTAAGTGAATGCAATGAATTCAGCTGGAATTCGAACTCGGCTCCCCGATTTCTCGTTCCGAGCCGATATCGAATGCACCACAACGCACATAAAAATATATTTTTGCTAAGATCTTTTTAAATATATTTAAAAAATAATTTCATTCATTTGTGAATAAGTCCTGTAAGTTTCATTAAAATCCGACAATTTTTTGATTTTTGCAAGAATTTCCAAATTAACTAGAAAAAACTGAGTTACGTAATATTTCATTTTCTATTGTAATAGATGATTTGGTTGCCTGCTAATGAAAATCAAACAAGATTTTTTACCAAAATTTCGAACGTTTTAGAAAAGATTGAAATTTTTAAATAACTGAAATACTTTGATCTTTACTCTTAATAATAACATAAACTGTAAACATTTTAATGGATAAAGTTAGTTTTTATTAAGTTTCGAGCAATTTTTCTTCATACTAGGCTGTTTTTTGGGGGGTTGTTTTTTTTGTTTTTGTTTTTTGTTTTTTCAGCGATTTAGTGAAGGTACCTAAAAGAGAGAAAAAAAATCAACAAAAAAACATAATTATTTTCCTTTTTTGTTGACAAATATTTTAACCGCTATTTTAAAAGAAAAAGTAAAAGACATTTTTTTTTTATTACCAACCGCTTGTATTCGAATTTTAGCTGATACTTGTGAATAATGACTGATTATTTTTGGGATTGGCATTTTATTGCTCTTTTCTGACTCACCGATTCACTCGTAGCGAATTTTTTTTTCTAAAATTACTAACCAATTCTTTCACTCGGCCATAAATCACTGGCTGCCTATGTATCTACATATCAAGTTGGGGACATTATTTCAATCTGGAGACATTTATTTTCAGATATGAAAATATGACTATTACGTCCCTTCCTAACAACATGTCTTTTTCTGTCTATCTGGTTGTTTTATTTTGTTTGTTTTTCTTTCAAACTGGTCTCTCCCTTCTTCTATGTGCCATGTCCCTTCAAGCGATTATGGCTTTCCACGTCTCCCTATCCCTGGTGGCTCTTAGCACATATTCTCTTGTTACTCCACCCAAACCCCGCTCTGTCATCCACCTACTCAGGCCCGTCAAATATGTTATCCACTGCTTTCCTCTGTCTCTTTTTCACTCTGACCTGTGAGTATCGAATTCTCCAAGCTCTCCTTTCTCATCACATGTCCCAGGAACTTTAGCTGTCTTTTTCTTTTCGTTTCCATTCTTTCCAAGACCTCATCATTGCTCACATGCTCGATCCATGATATCCGCAGCATCCTTCTGTAGAATCACATTTTAGTTGCTTCAAGTTTTTTTCTCCATCTTTGTTGATATTGTCTAGCATGCTGAAGAACAGACTTCACATAGCAATCCAGTATTCTCTTCTTTGTTTCTAGTGAAATTTTCTTGTCTTTTAATACTCTAAGCTTCTAGAATGCGTCCTTCGCCATTCCAATTCAGCTTCGGATCTCAGTGTCGCACTTTCCGTCTTCCGTTAGAACAGTTCCAAAGTACTTACATTTTTGTACCTGCTTGATTTTAGTATCCTCAACCTGTAATTGGCATTTAGGGCTCTTCTGTTCGCTGATGACCATACATTGTTTTTTTTTTGTTTTGTTTTTTTGTAGTTTATTTGTAGTCCTTTCTTTCGACTTTCTTCATCGACCATTTTTAGGAGGTTTTGTAGTTTTCTTTCCGTGTCAGCTATCAGCTCTGTATCATCTATGTATCTTATGTTGTTAAAATTGTGACCACTTATGACGAATCCTGTCATAATTTCTAGGGTCCTCAGAATAGTCTCGCTGTACAAGTTGAATAGATCCGGCGAAAAGACACACCCTTGTCTTACACCCCTTTCTATCTTTGTATATCTGCTGATTTCGTTCCCTGTCCTTATGCAGGCGGTTTGCTACCCTTAGAGGTTCTTGATTACTCTAATGTCTTTCCAAAATGTGTCGAAATTGCCGAACATTTCTATCAATTCTTTATGGCGTACTTTGTCGAACGCCTTAGAGTCCTTTTTCATTTGTATTACCCTTTCTGATAGTATCCTAAGCATAAATATCGCGTTCGTTGTTGTAGTGTCCTTGACAAAACCGCACTGTTCTTGTCTTATTTCTGGTCTGATTCTGCTGCGTGCTCTATTTATTAGAATTCGGATGATGAGTTTTGTTACGTGACTCATTAAGTTCGCATTCGTTTGCACTTGGCTTCTTAGGCAGAACTATGAAAATCGATCTGATTAGGTCTTCCGGGATGTTGCCGCTGGTGAAGATTTCATTAAGAAGCAGTTAAGTGGCATATGTGATACACGCTTTGGGTGATCATATCTCGAAAGAGACATGACTGACTGGGCAGAAAATTATCCCGCAGTAGGTTGCTATTGCTTTCGTGGTAGACTAGTTGCCATCCAAGGCTATAGAACCCAATCTATCCTATTATTTGACCCATAGCTAGAGGGGAAGAGATGTATTATATTATTAAGTAGTAATTATTATTATTTTTTTTTAATCGTATCACCCCGAGCAAGGCGGTAACGCCACTGATGTGCAGGGGGCTACGTAATAATGAAAAGATTGGAAAAGAGAAAGCCGGAAACCACATCCTAAACAGAGAACAAGGGATGAGCCCCCTAAGTGGGGGCTCAGTGTATTACTTCATAACAATAGAAAACGGATCCCCCACTTTATGCCCAGTAGAAGCCTTAATCATGATTCCAACTATTACATTCAGTCAGTCACGAAAGCGACATGATTGACTGGGCAGATTATCCCGGAGTAGGTTGCCATTGTTTTCTGCGGTAGAATGGTTGCCAGCCAAGGCAAGAGAACCCAATCTGTCCTGTTATTTGACTCCTAGTTAGAGAGGGGGGGGAGATATGTATTATATTATTAAGTATTAATTAGTGGGGGATCAGTTTATTACTTCATAACAATAGAAAACCGATCCACCACTTTATGTCCAGTAGAAGCCTTAATCATGTTTTCAACTATTATATTCAGTCAGTCAGTCAGTTAAGTGCCATACGTGATACACGCTTGGGCGATCATGTCTCGAAAGAGACATGACTGACTGGGCAGAATATTATCCCGGAGTAGGTTGCCATTGCTTTCTGCGGTAGAATGGTTGCCAGCCAAGGCAAGAGAACCCAATCTGTCGTGTTATTTAACCCATAACTGGAAGGAAGAGACGGATTAATACCTTTCCCAAAGGTATTTGCGTGTAAGTGAATGCAATGAATTCAACTGGAATTTGAACTCGGCTCCTCGATTTCTCGTTCCGAGCCGATATCCACTGCATCACAACGCACAACTCTGTATGTGTTATTAAAAAAATAAATGAAAACGAAAATGCAGAGGGAAAAGTGCTGAAAATAAAATCTTATCAAAATCAGAGACTGATCAGTTTCATAAATTTTTGAAGCTTATAAAAGTGAGTGGGGGCCAAACGAGAGGCCAGCCAAAAATCTGAGGCGGGGGCGTGTCCCCTTCTGTACCCCCCGTAGAATCGCCACTGAGAACCCTCTATCATTATATTGCCTATTATTACAGTTACATATTTGAAATTAATTGAACATGAAAAATTCAATCAAATCATCCCAAGACTTTGTAGAATGTCTGGAGACTATACTGAGTTTTTCATGGCATTTCACTTAGGACATTACTAGCAGGATAGCCCGGCGTTGCTCGGGTATAATGAAAGCTTTAAAACTAATCCATGGTCCTGGAGCTCAGACTCAGCCCAAAGAAAATTTGTGTGAAGTTTGGTGAGAATCGGATAAAAATTGTGGATTTGTATAAAGGACATACAGACAGATAAACACACACACACACACACACACACACACCTTGTCTTAAATATATATTATCGATTTTCTGCACTATTGTGAGAACTGCAACCTTGAAACTTCTGAATATCGTTTCTTATGTCTTTGTCTATGAGTGTATCAAATTTGATTAAAATCGGACAACTCCTTCTATAACCCGAGTTTTTCGATTATCGATATTTATCGGAGGTACCTTGACAAAAAACCTAGCTAAGAACACTCTCAGACGCTTATAGTACAACTGTGTAAATTTTCAAGAAAATCGGTTCAGCCGTTTCGGAGTCTATAGGTAACGGATAAACACACACACACAGAGACAAAGTTCTATTTATAATTAAGTTTAGATGAAGAAGCTCGCCTAGGAGTTCTCCTACGTAAAATAATAAAGGTTAGTAGACAGAAAGCCATCTGAAAGAAAAAAAAATTCAGTGTAAGTAAAAAAATAAAATAAAATGTTTAAGGTCTGTTCTAACGAAACATTGTGAATTCAGTTTTCTAGGTTTTCCTATGATTGCTTTGCAATGAAAAACTTAAGTGCTATATTAGAACATCAAATATGTATTTCTTCATAACGTTTCAATCGTGTACACTTTGATCTTCTTCGCAATTCTCTTGTACTGTCAAAGAGGTAAAGTCATAAGGTACGCTTTGTTCGGGTGGGAAAAAATGTACTAACTTTAGCAAATTGGGAGAGATCAGGTCAGGAATATTTTATTTGATATATCTTAGCAAAATAAAAGCAAAAAGATTCATATCGTGAATTATAAAATGTTATAATAAACTACTAAAAATAAAATTTTATATATCGTGAATTATAAAATGTTATCGTGAATTATGAAATGTTATAATAAACTACTAAAAATGCTATTTTATTTATTTTATTAAAAATTACTTTGTCCGGCTTATAAACCAAAGTTATATAACTTTTTTTATGCTAACGTGTATCTTATGACTGTTTTTACGATCACTTTAAAGAACCTAACACATTTCAGAAAAATGGTATCTGTTTGAATCAAGCATTTCGTTAACAATTTAAAAAATCTCTTTAGGGATAGCTGCTAAGTTTTTCTTTTATTGTAAAACCTAACAACCATTTTAAAAGTATGGCAAAAACTGAGAAATCTTACGAAAAACACCTCAAATTGAGCTTTTCCTTTTTTTTTTTAAGAAGGAATAAGGAACTGTGGTAAGAAAATAAAAACTTGGAAATTCTTCTATTTGAATATTGTTCAGAGAGTGTTCCAAGACATTTTATTTCTTGGAAATTTCTGAGTTTTTAAGAAAACTGAACACTGTTTATTTGATAGTTTGCATATGTTAAGCACAGTAAAACATTTTCAAAAATTCATTACTTAACAAACATGTAGTTCTTGCCTGAAGATAAGTTAAACATTTACTCACAGTATAATTGCAACACATTGGTATTAACCCTTCTTTTTTATATACTTCCTTGAATATGACAGAAGCAATATATTGTTTTTTAGTTTTTTCTATTTTGTTACAAAATATTTCTTGTCCTTCATATTCAACGAAACACACACACTTCGTCGTGGTGTAAATGTTTATCAAGCTTACCTCGCTAGATCAATTACGACGGAGTACAATTCTCACCAAGTGCTCCATATATTCAGCCTTGTGTCACAATTAATCTATGCTTAAGTAAATAATTAGACACTTTAACGTGGTGTAATGATTAGCTAATTGGTCGTAATCGATCTAGCAAGCCTGAGTAGGGAGTTCGATCCTAAATGGGTTCTTCATACTTTTTGGCCTTGTGTCACATCTAAACTACGCTTAGTAAATCACTATATAGGCACTAGAGTGGTCGACTCGTTAAAAAAAGCAAAACGTAGTACCACATGCATGTTTATTTTGTATAAAATACAAAAATGTGGCCCATAGCCGAAAGGGAGGTAGGTAGAAATCGGTCTTCTTCACTTATTATACCTAGCTAATCACATTCACAACGCAATCACTCATGACAATTTCTTCATTTAACACAAGAATTCGTCCATCATCTTTCACAAAAATATAAATGGCGAACCTGAAGCAGACTACCACCACGTTTAATTTCGTTGTTTTTCATTTTTTTTACTTTTTTCAGCACAGTCCTATCGATTGTTACTTAAATTTTCCGATGATAAAAAAATTTTTTTTGAAAAATTACAATATTTAAACAAATTTGTGGGGGTGGGGGTCAGTTTCTCATGCAACGTTAAACTAAATCAGTCCTCCATTTTCAATTCACTATAAGGTTGTCTGAGAAACTGTCCCCCACAAGATTGTTTAGATATTGAAATTTTTGCAAACTTTTTTGTCATTCGTAAAGTTTAAGGTGTAAAAGACAATATTGCAATGAAAAAAGTCCAAAAAATTTCATAATGAACAAATTTACAGGTGGCGGTAATGTCGTACCGGCGACTGGTTTCAAAATAGAGGCTCGATTTTACTATAACGTTGTATGAGAAACTGATCCCACCCCAGAAAATGTTTAAATATTGAAATTTTTCAAAATGTTTTTGTCAATCGTAAAGCTAAGTGAGTAATCGATAGGACTGCGCTAAAAAACAAAAACAAAAAAAACAACGAAATTAAACGTGGTGATAGTCTGCTTCAGGTCTCCGCCAAATAAAAAATAAATAATACATGAGCGAAAACCAACACATTCCGTGTCGTTTTTAAGTTTACTAAATACACTACAGTATTAATGAATAAGTGAGAAGAGAAAAGTAGAAAAGTTATCTCTGCGAGCGCCTACTCTACTTTTACTGCAAACAAAAAAAAGTGAAACAATATATTGAAATCTTGAACGCGAGAAAATCCCACGTGAAGCTGGGTGAACGTACAAGTTTAAAAATTTACTGTTTAAGCGTTAAATAGGTTCCAGCGTGTGTGTAGGGGAAGTAAGTAAAAAAAAAAAAAAAAAAAGTAAATAAAAGCTAAAAAAGATCTTCACAGGTAAATAGCATCTTTCCTTGTATGGAATATTGAACAATAAGTTCAATACAGTAGAACTGTCAGTCAGTTAAGTGCCATACGTGAAACACGCTTGGGCGATCATGTCTCGAAAGAGACATGACTGACTGGGCAGAAGATTATCCCGCAGTAGGTTGCCATTGCTTTCTGCGGTAGACTGGTTGCCGACCAAGGCTATAGAACCCAATGTCCTACTATTTAACCCATAACTGGAAGGAAGAGACGGATTAATACCTTTCCCAAGGGTATTTGCGCGTAAGTGAATGCAATGGATTCAACCGGAATTCGAACTCGGCTCCCCGGCTTCTCGTTCCGAGCCGATATCCACTGCTCCACAACGCACCTCCTGTAGAACTGTACTAGGTAATAAAATTGCTATACTGAATTCAATTGCCTACTTTAGAATTTAACTACTTTTTAAAATATAGGGTAATTATAATGTAAATAATGGCATGCGTAAACATTTTTTTTTTTGTTGTTGTTGTAGTGTAGTGCTTACATTACATGTCTGGAAGAGAGGGAGCCAGTGACTTGTAGTTGGTTTAACTCTACCTGCTATAATGATACAGTAGTTTTTTCAGCGATGAAGATGAGTGTGTGGCGCTTTCGATGAAGTGTGGTTGTCTTTTTAATAAAAATGGCATATTGTTTTTGCGAAACAGCCTGAAGAAGAAAACTTGTGTCTATCTGTCATTTACTTAGCATGTGTTGCGGTATGCCATATAAATGCTGAGGATAAGTCATTTCTAGGTTGACAAAGATCACAGAAAAGAAAGATATGTGCAAAAAATGAAATAAACAAAAATAAGTAAAGGAAAAAAGGAAACAGACACATAAATTATTAAAGACAAGAGATAAGAAAAAATACCAAGACGAAAAAAAAAAAAGAGAATAGGCCAAAAAAAAAAGAAAAACAGGAAGAGAAGGATAAAAAAAGAAAAAGGCAAATAGAAATAAAAGAAGAAAAGAACAAAGAGAGGAGAGAAATGAACTCGTGCTCAGTTATATAGCGAGAGGCATGACGGGAAATAAGCAAAGTTTTTTTTTTTTCCCCTTCTTCTTCTTCTTCGCGCACTTGCCCAACCCCCTCCCCATCTATGGCAGTCTTAGTTTGAAAGACTCGTTCCCCGCCCCCACTTGCCTTCTACACGGGAGAGATGCCATGCTAGTTAGCGTGAATCCTCAGTCCTGACTCGCAAGCAACTCTGCTCCATGATCCACGATCTTACGGCGAACTCCCACTCGATGACAGGAATCGACTATTCTGGACAGCAGGTAAAAAAAAAAAAAAAAAAAAAAAAAAAGAAAGAAAAAAAAGTAAATGGAAAACAAAAACGACATAATAACAATAATTATTACCGCATTAATAAGAACTATAAGTTTTTTTGTTTTTACTTAGGTTACGATTTTAACATTTTTTGGCTCATTAGAGGTGTTATTTCAATCTTTACTAAACAAAAAAAAAAATCTTATTATTTACTTTAAAAATGACTCATTTACTCTCTAGTGCATATTTTTTCTTTTCGATTTCATTTTTACTTTAAAAGGATATTTGATGTTTTTCTTCTTAAATTCTATGCAAAAATCTTTTCTGAATAGTTAAGATTTCATTTTTTTTTTTTTTGTTTGTTTAAATTTTCTTTTTAAATCAAATATTTTTTCTTTTCTGTTTTTTTTTCATCCAATCTTTTTTTTTTTTATTAACATGATCGTTTTCTGGTCTTTTTTTTTCTTTCTCATTTTTATGTATTTGATATTTCGTCTTGATCTTGAGAAATCTGCTTATTTTGTGATAATGTGAGACACTTGTCAGATTGGTAAAACAACCAGTTTTCAAAAGCGATCTTAGTGTTACCCTTATCGCTCTGTGTTCAGTCCCGTACTCACATCCAGCAAGAAACTGAAATGATCGCGGCACTTGTTTATATACCGCGCGAACAGTTTGCTGACATCATCACTAAACAGCCAATCAAATCTTATGATTTGTTTGTAGAATGCGGGGTGGGGCTTGGGCCTGTTACCTCGGATAAAAATATAAAAAAAAAATAACTCAAGACTAACTTTTTCTACCAAACCAAGTACATTCTTATTTTTGTCCTTACTTTGTCTTAGGTGGCTCTTACGTTTACCTTGAACTTGTAACTACTTAACGATAGCAACCGATCATTTTAAGCAAATGAAACCACTCCTGAATTAAAAATTAAAATTTTCTTCTACTTTCAATACGTTTTATAAAACAAAAAATGAAAAGCAACTTTCCTAAAAAAAAAAAAAAAAAAAAATTTTTTTTTTTTTCACTATTGTCAGTTATTTTTTCAGCATGTAGAATTTATTTCTCAAAGTAATAAAAATAAACCCTTGTTAGATTTTAGTAAATTATTTTCAAATAAACTGGAATACTTAGTTGAAACTCAGTTAAAACTGCTCAAGGTAAACTTCTAAATTTTTATTGCGGCATTGTTTAAGGAGTAGTTGTTAAGCTGCTTCTTACCCCGTCATGAATTCAGTCCTTCTTGGGTTCCTCACACTTATGTGCTGCACTTCAAACTTAATATTGATACGATAAAAAAAGACTGAGAAGTGTTGTACAGTAAATTAGTAGTCATTTTATTTTTCTCATCAAGGTGTACTACTGTGCTGTGTGGTGGCATATGCCCTTTTAAAAAGGGCCTTTTTAGTGTTGTTGTATTTCCAAATTGTAAAAAATTATTTGGCAGTTATTTATTTCTACTTTTATATTTAGATTTTCACAAGCAAGTAAGAATTTAAAAATGTGCTAAATCTTGGATCTTAAATGAAAGATATGTGCGTGTGTGTTACTGTTATTGTTACAACACTGTTGTTAACGAATTTTAGTTTATCGAATCTCGTTGTCTCTTCAGTGTCCATTTTTAATAGCAATATCAACATTTCTTTCAAATTAAAATCTCATGGAGAGTAGATATTGTTCCGTGTAAGAATAAATTAAAACATAACATTTAAAAAAAATCCGTCTGCTGAAATGTCTTTCGGTCTCTAATCTAGGCTTAATTGATTGACTCTAAGTGACGGATTTAAGGTGTTTCTAGTATTGATTGCAAAAGCAAAAAGCAATATTGAGTAATGAATCTACTACGTGGGCTGGAAATAAGGCTATTTAATTTTCAAATATATAAAAAAGAAAACTATTTTTTTAATGCAATTCAGTTTTTGTTTGATTCGTTTTCAAATAAATTTAAAATGAGGATATAAAAAGAAAACTACATAAAGTTCGATTAAAAAAATGTCCTTCACCACGTGTCTACAAAGAACAGACAATTATATTGTTAACACCTGGCGTGTTGAATTCAGTCGTTATATAAAAAGGAATAAATTAAAAATAAGTTTATATTTTTGTACAGTATTGTAATTCAATCCAAATGTCCTAAATCATAGTCATAAAGGTTATTTATCTTTGGTCTGCTAATGAAAAAATTTGTGACTTTTTTTTAAAGATTTCCAGCATTAAAAACATATAATAAAATTTTAAAGTAAAAGGGAAATTTGGATTGGTTTTCTTTAAAGGTTTCTAAATTAATTAAACCGTATTTAAAGCGAATTGAAATTTATTAATAATGCAAAAATGAAGACAATCCGAAAAACAAAATTTATTGTAGACGTAAACAATGCCAGGTTTATTCACAGTCATCAAAAATTAGAGAAAATATAAAACAACATAAAAAGACAAGGAACGAAAGCATTTAAAAAATCATATCACAACGTGTACAAAGTTACAGTTTCAATTTATTTAAAATAAAATATCTTTCTTTGTGGCAACAAAAGAGAATAAAAAAGAATATTTTTTTAAAGTTCCAGCAAAAAAAAAAAAAATTATATGACAAGCATTCCTGGTAAAATTTGTATGTGAAAGTTTTCATAGAGGGAAAGGGTATTAAGGAGGTAGACGAATGCCGCTTATTGTGATTTTACGACTTAGAGTCGCCGGTGTCAAATGTACTGGCTGGACAGTAGGAGTTAAAAGGGAAATTTTTTTCATCTTTTCCTGGTGTGTCCGCTTCGAGAGACTGCCTTCATCGACTTATTTTTCTTTTTTATGATGTGATCAGATAACGTTCAGTATTAAGCAGAATTGAGTGCGTCCTCATTGGTTTAAAACCCGTTTTTCTTACGTGATAGGCTTATGTCCATACTTAGTAATTTAGGTGCGGCTGAGTGGGGGCCCTAACAAAAAAATAAAAATAGTGAAAAGATAGGATCTGGCTTTGAATTCGTGAGGAGTATGACAAGATAAATACGAGCGTTTATAAACAAGTGCATGACTGATACAGTCGCATTTGAGACGCCATATGTTATCGATGAATTTAACCTTGTCATCATCTTGGAGCTTTGTAAAAAAAGTGTAGGTTGATTTAGTGTTGCTGAAAGTCTCTTAGAGTTGCTGAAAGTCTCTTAGAGTTTGTCCTTGTTTATTTCGCGTTTTTTTTTTTTTTTTTTCTATTTTTCAGTGAATCTGATTTCTAACAATATAGTTGAACGCTATGGTCTGAATCATCGAGAAGAATTGATTAAATTGCTAAAAAAACGTTCTAAACTGTTACAGGGACCTCGTTTTTTCGAAGTTTTGAATACCTTCTTTTTTCCGGTGTTATTTGTAGAGGGGCTAAGAAGTCACTCAAGCAAATAATAAAAAGAAAAATGCACTACAAATAAAGTAAAATAAACGTTTGTTTATTTTCGTAAAAAAAATAAAAATTATTTTTTTTGTACAAAATATGAGATTGTCCGTACTGCTGTAGAAAAAAAAGAGAAAGAAAGGAACTGGGAATGTGAGAGGGAAAGGTAGGACGATATGTAGCGAGCGAGATGAGAGAAAGAGAGGGTAAAAGAAGGTTCACGGATACGGATTCTGCCTGTTGTGTGAACTGCTGGATTCTATCTGTGTGTATGCTCGAAACTGTCCGTGTGTCCTTTGATGTCAGCTTGTCGCTGGTCTCCTCTGATTTGATGAGAGTTTCTCCCTTCCTTATATCTGAATGGTGAGGCTCCGGGGAGATTAAAAAAATAGGTTTCTTATGTCGAGCCCTGATTGGTCAATAAATCATATTTTTGACCACGTGGTGTGCTTTCCACTACGTCCGAACTTTTGGGTGCGCCGTCCTTGTCTTTGACCCCACAGGGTATGGTAAGGGGTGAATTCCCGCGCAATTGTATTTTTTGGGGATACACGCGTGTGGATTAATTTTTATTGTGTGTGTGTGTGTATGGAAAATAAAATAAGAAACAGCACATATTCCTGTCCCATCATGCCTGAGATGTTTCCGCTCTGCGAATGTGCATTTTACTACATTTATCATTATCCTAAAATTAGTCTGTGAAAGGCGAATTTCAGATGTTTATCGTAGCTGTAAGTGAAAGCTAAAAACTAAAATTTACGAAGAACCTCATCGATTAGTCTCTCAAGAATTAGTATGATGTTCTGTAGTTTAAGGATAACTACACAATTTGGTTCCTTTGAATTAATCAGACGTCCTTGTTAACTCACTGACACCAAGTTAAATACTTACGACTGTTTTATGTATATCTTCCTTATATTTTTCTGTTTGTCAGCTGATAGCAAAAGCATAGAGTTGTGGGACGGGATATCTGTCTGGGAGAGTCAACATATTCAATATTAAAAATCTCTAAACGAGCACATGTTCCTGATTCTTGCTTAGATTCTATGTGTAATTGACGTGACAGAAGATTTTGATGGTCGGTTTATCACAACTCACAACTTAGGATCAAATTAAGCTTTTGCTATTTTTTTTCAAGGCGAAATCGCTTTGGAGTAGAATATATTGCTTGTCTGGTTTTTTGGATTTGGCATTTTGGTGAATGTTGTATATAGAATACTTGTTTGTTGGAATGGTATACACCTGAATGTTTGTTTGCTGGAATGGTATACACCTGAATGTTTGTTTGTTGGAATGGTATACACCTGAATGTTTGTTTGCTGGAATGGTATACACCTGAATGTTTGTTTGCTGGAATGGTATACACCTGAATGTTTGTTTGCTGGAATGGTATACACCTGAATGTTTGTTTGCTGGAATGGTATACACCTGAATGCTTGTTTGTTGGAATGGTATACACCTGAATGCTTGTTTGTTGGAATGGTATACACCTGAATGCTTGTTTGTTGGAATGGTATACACCTGAATGCTTGTTTGTTGGAATGGTATACACCTGAATGCTTGTTTGTTGGAATGGTATACACCTGAATGCTTGTTTGTTGGAATGGTATACACCTGAATGCTTGTTTGTTGGAATGGTATACACTTGAAGCTGTTATAATATCGTTGTTCTCTAGTCGGATTGTGTGAATGCCTGTTGATTTATAGGGGATATGTACACCTCTTTATGCGAGTTTTGTCTGGTTGTTAAGGATCGAGTAGCTGTACTAACTGAGAAGTTATAATCAGTCACGAAATAGGAAGTTAAATCGCATGCCAAAATGTTATTGTAAGATATGTCTTTACCGGAAGTGTATCGATTTTAGTATTATTAGTAATCTTAAGTTTATAGGGCCCTAGTTCTAAATTGTGTTCTGGCTCTGGCAGCAAAAATGCTTATCTTAACACCGGTATGGATTAGAAAAAAAAAACTATATATTTGTGATTTCTATTGAAATATAAATTAGACAAACTTGTGCATGTTAATCTAAACTTGTCTTGTTTGGAATTTGTTATGGTACCTTCCTACAAGGAATGAACTCTTCCTCTTGCTATATATAAATTACCTGCGTGACTTCTAGAGAGCAGTCAACAAGGGCAGTTATGAGCAGTCAAGTACAGCCATTAACGACAGCTACTAGTCAGGCAGCGTAATAATACCTTCGGACTGATTTATTTCTATATTACTTATTGTTAACACTTCTTTGGATACTTTGTTTCTGGTTATACTAATACACTGTTTTGAACCTACCTTGTTGTTCTGTGTCTTACTTCTGGCACAAACCGGTCACCACAACTTTGCAGAGAAGTTTCGCCACAACTCCACAACAAATTGGCGTCGAAGATCCACAACAGAATTAAAGTTTTCTTGTTAGTATTGGTGAAATTAAAGGTTTCTTTTTTCATTATGATATTCACCCTGAACAATGCTAAGCGCCTCTCGAGATACAGAGTAAGAAGTACAGTTTATGCGGATATATGTGGAAGATGACGGTTAACTCTAGAACAGGTTAAGACTGTAGTGATCAGGAAAGCATCCCCTTGGGAGATGGTTCCACAAAGCAGTGGCCCGTGAGAATCTGCTCGAGTGGAACTTACATCTCACTAATGGAATACGAAAAGGATGAGGGTGGTTTGCTACAATATGCGTGCAATGGCGTGTCTTAGCCGTGAAGTCTAGAACTGGTGGCATTAAAGAATGCAGTTTCATTGAAATAGCAATAGAGCAATGAAAGTCTTGCGACATTTTGTTTGTGGAAAACGAGATTGTAGGATGGAAAATAACTAGTCACCCAGAAGTAGGTGGAGATGCTTCTGGACTTTATGTTTTGGCTCTTGTAAGGATACAGGGTAGTCGGGTAGATGCTGGAGCGGTACAAGGAACTGATCATTTTTAGCGATGAATCGTATGTATTAGTTCCACTGGAGGTTTGGGTTAAGCTTAAGTCGCAATAGGCGCTCAAGTCATGGGGCCGACTTGGGAAAACACACGTTCATCGCGATTGGTGAAAGTTCTGATCGACGATGAAACCCTGTTTATTGCTTCACTAAATTTTTAGTAATAAAAGTGTTTACATTTTGGGATACTCCCTTATTCCTATTGGTATTCTTTTTTCTTTCTTTCTTTTTTTTTAAAATTTTTTTTTTTGTCAAAAATAGTATCTGTTAGTTTTTGTGTATCTCTTGGCTGTTGAATACCTTGGACAGACTACGTGTTTAGATAAACCTGATACCGCGGCTTCTGATTATTGAAACTTTTGTTAAAGCAGGAGTGCATAGAAAATAAAACTTTCAATTCTCTCTCTCCATCTATATGATTTTTGCTTGTATTCGGTCAGAAAGTTTGACAAGTTTTTCCACTTCTTCGCATTTCCTGGCGTCTAAAAGATATGGCTTCTTGTAAAAATTTTAAAAAATAAATAAGTATAAAATTCATCAAGATAAGTTTATAAAA
This sequence comes from Ascarosepion bandense, assembly GCA_037127315.1. Lineage (NCBI taxonomy): Eukaryota > Metazoa > Mollusca > Cephalopoda > Sepiida > Sepiidae > Ascarosepion > Ascarosepion bandense. Next base: position 9,962,891 of record JBBBDQ010000927.1, read on the forward strand.
TATGTCGTCTTCAGCCTCTTGGACGCAGGTTAAACTTTTGTAACTTATCTCGGAAAGAATGCCTTCGATGACGAAGAACAAAAGTGATTATTTATTGATTGGTCATGTACTGCTTCAAACTATTTAATATTTCGGGTAGCGTTAGACGATTATTTTCAATCTTTTCTTAATTCCAATTCCTGGAAGTATAGCTATGTTAATTACAGAATTCACATTATAGCTACAATCTTCAGAAACATTAATCGCCATCTTTTATTTTCTTGAACCCCGTTCCGTTTTTATCCTTTTCTTAATCCTACCAATTCTCAGTTTTTTCTCTTTCACTTCCTGTAACACCCTGCGTTCTAGTGACAGCATTGCCTTCCTTGGGCTTAAACGATTAAAAAAGACTAATGTCCTCATATTTTTTTATTTGTGTATCTCTTGGCTGTTGAATACCTTGGACAGACTGTACGTGTTTAGATAAACCTGATACCGCGGCTTCTGATTATTGAAACTCTTGTTAAAGCAGTAGTGCATAGAAAATAAAAACTTTCAATTCTCTCTCTCCATCTATATGATTTTTGCTTGTATTCGGTCAGAAATTTTGACAAGTTTTTCCACTTCTTTTTTCTCTCCCTCATAGACTCCATTGTAACCGGTCACAGTCTCTGAAAAATAGTTTTATAACGTTGAAAGTTATTTGACGTGGCGCAATAATAGTGAGGAGGTTCTGTCGCGTTGAACAAATCTCGTAGCATATTCTTTGATTTGCTTGTTCGTTTAATGATCGCTACTTTAAAGGGTCATAGAGTTTGTCTTCATGTATTATTTGTTATAAACTAGAAAACAACGAGGAATATAAAAATATAATCTTATATTTTTATTTTTTGATGGTGACACTTGTGTGGAGAAGGAGGGCAACCGGGAACAGTTCGCGCACACGAAGAAGCTGTTGGGAGTTGGAAGCCAACGAGAGCCTACTTCAGCGAAAATTCTAGATTTTATAGTCTTAAAACTCCCAGGCGACCCACATAGCCACGCTTCTTCACCCACGCATTTTTGCTTTTTCGGGTTGTCACTTTGTTGACTCTATCTACGGTCGGATGTATCTATCAATCACATCCGCCAGTACATTGTCTTTAAAGCCAGTTGTCACTTTTATTGATTTTATCTACGGTTAGATGTATTGATCAATTACAGGCGCCCCTGCTATGCATCTCAGTGTTCTCGACAGGCTCCAAAGGAGAATGTGTAATGTGATTAGTCCCGACCTGGCAGCTCGACTCTAGCCACTTTCTCATCTGCTGGACGTGGCTTCCCTCTGCCTCATCTACAAATATTTTCATGGCTTCTGCTCCGAAGAATTTAGGTCACTGGTGCCCCCTCCACAAGAATTTCCTCGGGCAACCATACTGGCATCCAAGTCCCACCCTTTTACAGTTAGGTCAACCAAATTCAGGTGACAATTCTACTCCATCAGCTTCTTTTCTCGCGCTTCCCGCCTGTGGAACTTCCTTCCTTATACTTGCTTTCCTGACGGCTATAACCTCCAAGAATTTAAATGCAAAGTCAATTCCCATCTCTTATCCATTTAACTCCAGTCCTTTCCACATCACCCCGTGTATCTTGTTCTTTTCCTTTCTCTGTAACTCCGTAACCATCTTTACTCCTGTATTCATAACATTCTTTTACCCTTTCTCGTTTTCTCTCTGTAGCTGATTCGTCTTTGTCTTTACTCTTTTCCTGTCTAAAACTTGAACTCTCTTATGTAGCCCCCTGCACATCAGTGGTGCTACCGCCTTTCTTGGGGTGAAATGATTAAAAAAATCCTCCGTTCAGGGTAATATATTACATTATTTTGAAACTATCGCCCGGTTCACACTCCACCCTCGTCTATTGAACAGGTGTAGAGGCTCATCCTTTGTTCCCTGTGTATAATGTGGTTTCCGGCTTTCTCTTTTCCAATCTTTTCACTTTTCTTTTTTTTTTTCATTTATTTCATTTATTTTTTTTCTTTTCAATTGGAGTAGATAGACTAAACTCGCCCGGTTCACACTCCACCGACGTCTATTGAAGAGGTGTAGAGGCTCATCCCTTGTTCCTTGTTTAGGATGTGGTTTCCGGTCTTCTCTTTTCTAATCTTTTCACTCTTACGTAGCCCCCTGCACCTCAGTGGCATTACCGCCTTGCTCGGGGTGATATGATTAAAAAAAAAAAAAAAAAAAAGCTCTGTCACTTTGTTTGCCACCTCCATCGGTAGATTTTGCGAACAGGTAGTCGTAATAAAAAGATTTTGCGAACAGGTAGTCGTAATAAAAAGATTTTGCGAACAGGTAGTCGTAATAAAAAGATTTTGCGAACAGGTAGTCGTAACAAATCTATTGTGATACAATTTTTATTTTTAATTTTTTCATCGAAGGTTCATTATATATTTTTGGTTAGATAGAAGTAAAAGCAAAATGAGTGAAGCCTTCGTTGGGTTTGCATCTGTGTTACTTTCCATCATAATCCCCCATCATTTTAATGTAGATTTCGATGATTACTGTTGCTATGTTTAAAGGAAGGGAAAAACATTGTATTTTCGCCTATGATTTAGAAAAAAAGTATTTCATCTACATTAGTTGTAAATCTTTATTGTATAGTTGTTGACATACAGACTAAAGACAAAATGAGTATTCTGTAAGCTTAGCATAAAATAAAAAAGTCCTTTTTATGACTATAAGGTTCATTGTAAAAAAATAGTATGTATGTCAGTTGAGTGCCATACGTGATACACGCTTTGGGCGATCATGTCGCGAAAGAGACATGACTGACTGGGCAGAAGATCATCCCACAGTAGGTTGCCATTGCTTTCTGCGGTAGACTGGTTGCCAGCCGAGGCTATAGAACTTAACATGTCCTATTATTTAACCCATAACTGGAGGGAAGAGACGGATTAATACCTTACCCAAGGGTAATTGTAAATGCAAAGAATTCAACTAGAATTCGAACTCGGCTTCCCGATTTGTCGTTCTGAGTCGATATCCACTGCACCACAACACAGTATGTATGTACATGTCTATAAGAATTATCATTGAAGAAAAAGCTGCGTAAAGGAGATAGTGGAACCAACAGCCATTTTTTTTTAATCATATCACCCCGATCAAGGCGGTAACGCCACTGATGTGCAGGGGGCTACGTAATAGTAAAAAGATTGAAAAAGAGAAAGCCGGAAACCTCATTTTAAACAGAGAACAAGGGATGAACCTCTTAAACTGTTCAATAGACGTGGGTGGAGTGTGAACTGGGCGATAGATAGATCTATCTACTCCAATTGAAAAAAAAAACAAAGTAAGATTTAAAAAGAGAAAGCCGGAAACCCCATCCTAAACAGGGAACAAGGGATGAGCCTCTTAACCTGTTCAATAGACGTGGGTGGAGTGTGAACCGGGCGATGAATGGTGATTAGAATTTCACAACTTACAAATGCCGGATTCTAAGTTGTAAAATATGCTGGCCAAACAGGAGGAGTAATTTAATCTTTCTATGGTATGTCTTTTATCGACTCATATTTTTTTATTAAATTAGCTAGATTCAAAAAGTTGGGTACGTTCTCATTAAAAAAAAGGCTTTGATTTCTTACCAACATGTTTTCATTATAAATGCTTGGATGTTTTTATTTCAGCTTTACTTTTCGTTGTAAGAAAATTATGACACATTGTTCTCGCCTTTTGAAATTCGCAGTCATCCAGAATTCTATTTACAAATGGCTCTTCCAGATGATATTCAATTTGTCATTCAATGAAGGAAAAATGAACTTTATTTATTTATTTCGTTTATTTTTTTTTCAGCTTAAACTGAAGCTCTAATCAAAGAGTATCAAGAATAATATTTATTCAGGCTTTCTTTTTCATTTATAAACATTCCTCAAAGTAAAATCAAATTATGACGGTAAATAGGTTTACCATATGTCCCAGTTTTGGCCAGGACTATTTTGGTTAAGTAAGCTATTGCGTTGTGGTGTAGTGGATATCGGCTCGGAACGAGAAATTGGGGAGCCGAGTTCAAATTCCAGTTGAATTCACTGCATTCACTTATGCGCAAATACCCTTGGGAAAGGTATTAATCCGTCTCTTCCTTCCAGTTATGGGTTAAATAACAGGACAGGTTGGGTTCTATAGCCTTGACTGGTAACCAATCTACCGCAGAAAACAACGGCAACCTACTGCGGGATAATCTTCTGCCCAATCAGTCATGTCTCTTTCGAGACATGAGCACCCAAGCGTGTTTTACGTATGGCACTTAACTGACTGCAGCTATCAATATTCAGTTTGTGCGTGTTCAAGAGATTTGGGATTATAAAATCGCTTTATTATGCAAGAAGCTAAACCTCATAATAAAAATTGAAAACTGTCCTCGGAAACTATGGTAAGCTTAACTATATAAATGGAATTGCCTAATATATACAATTGATTTAATTATGTTCCTTTAAATATATGTTATCAGGCTTACTAGATTGAACTGTATGTGTGTGCACGCGCCCTATGAAGTTATTTTTTTCCACCGGCACCAGTCGTAATGATTTTCAAGCTCCTGTATGTGCGTTGTGGTGCAGTGGATATCGACTCGGAACGACAAATTGGGTAGCCGAGTTCGAATTCCAGTTGAATTCCTTGCATTCACTTACGCCCAAATACCCTTGGGAAAGATATTACTCCGTGTCTTCCCTCCAGTTATGGATTAAAAAACAGGACAGACTGGATTCTATAGCTTTGATCGGCAACCAGTCTGTCAGTTAAGTGCCATACGTGATACACGCTTTGGGCGATCATGTCCCAAAAGTGACATGACCGACTGGGCAGAAGATTATCCCGCAATAGGTTGGCAATCAGTCTACCGCAGAAAGTAATGGCAACCTAATGCGGGATAATCTTCTGACCAGTCAGTTATGTCACATTGTGATATGATCGCCCAAAGCATATACCACGTATGGCACTTATCTGAAGAAGCCTGTCTGGTGGTGGTAGTGGTTGTTTTTGTTCTTCTTTGGAACAATTGTTTCGCTACGCATTTCTACCATGTTGCCTTGTATCGATTTAGGCCGGAATGAGATGACTAACCGGCAAAGCTATCGAGATTACAAATTATTGCATTTGTTTTCACGTCGTAGAATGTTATATGTAAATATCTATTAGATTAAACTCGGTCAGGCAGTCAGTTAAGGGCCATACGTGATACACGCTTTGGGCGATCATTTCTCAAAAGAGACATGACTGATTGGGCAGAAGATTATCCCGCAGTAGGTTGCCATTACTTTCCGCAGTAGACTGGTTGCCGACCAAGGCTATAGAACCCAACCTGTCCTGTTATTTATATCATAACTGCGAGGAAGAGACGGATTAATACCTTTCCCAATGGTATTTGTGTGTAAGTGAATACAGGGAATTCGAACTCGGCTCCCCGATTTGTCGTTCCGAGTCGATATCAACTACACCACAATACACACTCTAATATTAAAACACTTAGTGATAAATTCGTTACATTACTAAATAATTGTCTAAAAGATTAGATGGCTAAAACTGCTTTGTAGCAAGGGCGTATATTTTCTTTGTGTATATTAAAGTGTCAGATTACAACATTCAATTGTGGCCGTGCGAGATAGCGTTGCATTTACCAGTTCGGAAAACTGAACCGGCAAACGGAATTAGGAATCCGATTAAAGAGGTTTGTATTCACGTAGCAATGATGTCTTTAGAATAGGCATGAATCTATTTCACTCTGTGCTCTACTTCATGGATGCAATTGTTGATGGTGAGAAGTGAACACTTGGATAAACCACTCCCACTACTTTATTGCACAGTCAGTAATTTGTTACACCCATTATGGTGACCTTGTATGTGCGTGTTAACAGTTGTATTGACTGGATTATTGTGTTGTTTAAAATGTTCGTCGGTTAATTTCTGTACATGAGAGATTTGCGGACCGCATACTGATTATTGACATGAAAAATAAAATTTTGACCCGGCCTCTTATCATTTCACACTAAAGCCATTGTAAAAGTCATGAATTTATTTCTTGTACTCTCAGCTTGTAGTGCAGTGGAATTCGACTCGGAACGACAAATCGGGGAGCCGAGTTCGATTTCCAGTTAAATCCCTTGCATTCACTTTCGCACAAATACCCTTGGGAAAGGTATTAATCCGTCTGTTCCCTCCAGTTATGGATTAAATAACAGGACAGACTGGGTTCTATAACCTTGGGTGGCAACCAGTCTACCACAGAAAGTAATGGCAACCTACTCGAGATAATCTTCTGCCTAGTCAGTCATGTCTCTTTCAAGACATGATCGCCTAATGCGTGCATCACGTATGGCACTTAACTGACTGATATATTTACTAACAACAGTACAAAGTCATATCTATATCCAGAGAAGATCAATTGATATTGAATCTATCAGCCTGCACACTCGAGGGGAGTAAATAAAGAAAACAAACGGTGGTTTTTACTTAGGTGAGGGTTTCATAGCCTGTCAGTTTGCACATCTTTATTAAGATTTCTTGAATGCACAGCCAATAGTCGTAACAATAGTCTGTTACAAAAATGAAAAAAAAAAAACACAAAAACAAAACAAAACAGAAACGTGGCGTCTAGTTCGAACCTGAGCATCCACTAAAAATAACGATTAAAGTAATATATATTTACGCTCTCACACCCAGATTGAGCCCTCTGGAAGAATGGTAGACTTTGAAAACTCAGTAGCTACTCTAGCGTCTACGCATCATTCATTTAGTAATGAATTAGAGCACTCTGGCTACGGCGTATGGTACATCATACGCTAAAAGTCTGCCTCATTTTACCGAGCGCTCATAGCCCAGAAGTAGAATCGCCGACTGAGGCCAATTCGGTCGGGTTTCAATCCTGGGTAAAAAGCAATCGGATATCTAACCGTACTGATGAGCTTTGATACAGCGAAACAGATCAGTCTGCAGATAACTATATATCTATTTTTTTTAATCTATCTATCTATCTATCTATCTATCTATCTATCTATCTATCTATAATAAAATAAAATATATAAAATGAAATAAATTTCGGTGTTCAAAACTGTTGAATGATTATTTCAACAGGAAATCCCTAAGAGAAATTTCGCATCTCATCGGCAACTAGCACATTTCAAAATGAAATAAAAAAAGAAATAATAAAATTTCAAGGTTAAGAATTTACTGGCGGAAGTTAAAAAATTTACGTTACAAAAAAAAACAAAAAAAAAAACGCAGGCTAGCAATCAATGTCTATTTTTAGATTTTGGACAATTTTACTTTTTTTACTTTTAGATTGAGTGGTAAGTGAAAAATTCAAAAATTTGGCTTTGTCTAGTTTTACAAAGGGGAAGGGGGTTAACAAATGAAATAGGAAGTGGTGTTTGATTGAGAAGTGGGTTAAACAAAACAGAAAGAGAGGGAGGGAAAATGAGAGGAAGGAAAAAGAAAAGAAAAAAAGAAAAATGTTTCATATTTTACAGACGCTAGATACGTGTCAACAAAACTAGCGTTTATAAATCGGTTAAAGTATTAGAAAAAAACTTATTTGGGTGGAAAAAAGCTGATATATGATTTAATTAAATTTAATTAAGTTAATCTAATTAATGATAAATCTAGACTTAAATTAAAAATAAAAATAAAAGTAAAAAAATTAATCAAAATTAATAAAATTTAATTAAAAAAATTTTTCTAAAAAAAATTATTTAAAATTTTTTTTTTTAAATTTATAAAAAATTTTATGCTGTGGAAAAGATATATATACTTGCTGAAAAAATCGGGGGTTAAATTAGTATAAGTATCCTTACTTCATAAAAGGTAGATATTCAAAGGAGACAGGAAGAGGAAGGTGGAGGGGTTCAAAATTTCTATTTAAAAATTTAATTAATTAATCAATTGATCAAAAACAAATTAATTTATATTTACTCTCCTGAAAACTAAATTTAGAATTTAAAAATTTTAAATGTTCACAAATTTCGCCCTATGGCGGCACTTATTAATGAATTCTTTTCTAAAATTCAAAAGTAGTTGCTGGTTTGGGTACTTTAATATTAGTATTTTTTCTTGCAGACACAGATCGCACCTATCACGAAAATTCCTCGGAATTCAAGCTGAACCTATCATTCTCCAGCTAATTCCAGGGTCCAACCCTTCTTCCTTCATTTTTCAGAATCTTCGTGAAAGGGCTGTCTGGTATTTTTGACATGGTTTCGAAAAAGAATACCTGTGATTGTAATATCTTTGTTTAAAAGGTCCCGCGGACATATCAATATAGGTCCGGTAATTTTTCTTGTTGTCGGATGGTGAAATGTGAGCTTCATAAATTACCTGTTTGGATTTACATTAGACTAAACTATCGCCCGGTTCACACTCCACCCACATCTATTGAACAGGTGAAGAGGCTCATCCTTTGTTCTCTGTTTAGGATGTGGTTTCCGGCTTTCTCTTTTCCAATCTTTTCACTCTTACGTAGCCCCCTGCGCATCAGTGGCGTTACCGCCTTGCTTGGGGTGATATGATTAAAAAACAATTTTTTTTCTAGCGAAATTTTCCAGTCTCTGAATACTCTACTCAGCTTCTGGAATGCATCCTTGGCCATGCCAATTCGCCTTTAGATCTCTGTTTCATTCTGTTTTCTGTTAGAACACTTTACAGTTATTTAAATTTCTGTACCTGCTTGATTTTAGTATCTCCCGCCTGTAGTTGTTTTTTTTTCCCCTCTTTTTACTGGTGACTATGCATTCAGTTTTCTTGTAGTTTATTTCTAGTGTTTTCTTTCCGCTTTCTTCACCTACCTTCCGTAGGAGATCTTGTACAATCTTTTCTGTGTCTGCTATCAGCACTGTATCATCTGCGTATCTTATATTGTTCAGATTGTGGCCGCCAATGATGAATCCTGGTATGATTTCTAGGGCTCTCAGAATTGTCTCTCTGTATATATTGAATAGATCCAGTGAAAAGACATTTTATCTTACACCCCACTCCATCTTTTTATATCTGCTGAACTTGTTTCTTGTCCGTATGCAGGCGGTTTGCTGCCAGTAATGTCGTTCCCGAATATGTCTAAGTTGTTGAGCATTTCTATCAGGTTTTTGTGGCGTGCTTTGTTAAATGCCTTTGCATAGTCTATAAAACACGGGTACACGCTCTTCTTTATTTGTATTGCCCTTTCTGATAACCTGCTAAGTATAAATATCGCGTTCCTTGTTCCTGTGTCCTTAACGAAACCGCACTGTTCTTGTCCTATCTCTGACCTGGTTCTGTTGCTCGTTCTATTCATCAGGATTCAGATGATGAGTTTTATGTGACTCATTAAGCTGATTGTTCAGTGGACTTCACATTTGTTTGCGCCTGGCTTCTTAAGCAGTGCTATGAAAATCGGTCTACTTCTGTCTTCCGGTATCTCACCACTGTTATAGACTTAATTTATTATTTTTGTAATTTTCTCTACACCAAAATCGTCTAAGGCTGCCAGCATCTCTATTACAATGCCGTCAGGTCCAGCTGATTTGTTTCAATTCAGTTTGGCCATTGCAGCTTCCCCTTCAGATTTTAATATTTTACGGTCCGTCAGTATCTCTGTGTGTTGTTGGTTGCTGAATCTTGTCATGGAAGAGATCTCTTATATATTCTTCCCATCTGTAAAACCTTTAGATAAAGCAATAACGGACAGCAAAGATAAGAATGTGCAAGCGAGGGAATGAGAAGACACAGGAAAAGGGTGAGAGAGAAAAGTAGTGGCCAGTAACCATGGTCTTCCTATGAGGCTAGCAAGTTTATATTTTTAAATAGTCTTGTTCTGCAAATACGTTTTGCAGTTGGGTTTCTATAATAACCATAATTTTAAAGCAGTTTTTTAAATTTCATTCTCCGTTATTGAATTAAGTGGAATGGGTGGAGGATTTCTTTTCAAAGCGAGGCGCTGGAAAATCTGAGTGTGTAGGATTTGTCTTGAATTTAGTTTATCTGAATGAGGGATATCTACGTAATCATATAGGAAATTATTTAGAGTTAAAATCAATTTTCTTTTTATATGAAAATTGTTACCTCAAATAAATAATGTGAATGTTACAAAGCACGTTTCTCATGTCTTTCATTTGTAATTCTTTACTTTATGGGCTGTCGTACGTTGTATACCAGAGTTTATAAGTTTGGGCGATATCGGCCATCGGAGGATGATTACAACAGCTGGATGGGCGATCAGCAACTGAACAGAAAATGATAGTCGATTGGAAATTTTGGTGGGATGTATAGAATTTCGAAATGCTATTTTAACATACGCTTCTCGAAAAAATACTCAAAGGAAATATGCAAAGAATCTGTATATATATATATATATATATATATATATATATATATATATATAAAACAAGAGACTAATAGGGAATAACTAGATCACATTCCTAAATAAGATACAAATGTCCCCGCAAGCAACTAATATTCTGGTATTTTCTATACTTTGTGGCAGAATAAACTTACAACAGCAACTGAATTGTGGTTCTCCCAACTGGTATTCAAATCAAGTCTTTCCTTCTTGAGCTCTCTCAAAATCTCACTAACGGACGTTTCAGCCACCAACTGTGAACGTTCTTGTTTGTTTGTTTGTTTGTTTGTTTGTTTTTGTTTTTTGTTCCCACCCCCACCTCTCACTGGGAAAAATTCGTTGCTTTTATATCTGTCCATGTACCCATAATCCATTTGCGTTTTCCTGTTATCCCATAATGCATTGCATATTTTTAGTGTATAAAAATGCAATGCAAGTCCCCCCTCATTCTTTTACATTATCTGGCCGAGGATGGATTACGTCAGAACGTTGATTTGTTCTGTTTCCTTCATTTTAGCTGCATGCTAAGCAAATAAGGGCTCTCTTTTGGCGGGGACAAGGCAAGTCGCAAACAGTAGTGCTAGTCCCAGGTTGTATCTCATGTCTTCCACAACTTTTGAGAAGGGTCAAATAGTTCTTCAGACGAAATAACTCATTCAAATAGTTCCTTAGACAAAACAGCTTGTTTTCGTATATAAATCAAATAAGAGAAAACCAAGGCCAACAAAAAATATTCGCTGAATTTTTATTAGTTGTATATAATGTATATTTATTTTAGTTTTATAATTACGAACAAAAATCGTTTCATAAATTAGTGTTATTTGTTACCTCACTTTGGTAATTTTTATTACATAAAGTCAGTTTCCGAACTAGTAACAAACTTTTACCAAACAATTTGGCATGCTTTTGAATATTTAATATACAGGTGGGCGGTGGAAAATTCGTTCTATATAAAAGTAGGTTATTATGCAAAAAAAAAAAAAAAATGGTTTGAAACCCCTGTTGTATCCCTTCAATGAAATGATTGCGAACAATGTCAAATTTTCATCCTCGTCAAGAACTTGCTGCATTCTGTTGAGGAACATATTTTTGTTTACTTTTTTGTCGCAAATTCCTGTAAGAGAAAATTGTTTCCTGTCATCGTGTTTGGCTCTTTCTTCTAGTTTGGACTCTTGTCGATCGGAATTTCTTCTGAAAGATCAAGAAATTGCCTGTAAGATTCACCGCCAAATGTTCTTTTCTCAGACAGATATTTTAACATATTTACTACAGACAACGAGTTACCGCGTTTAATCGCAGTGTTACTTTTAGTGTGAAAACAATGCCAAGACTTCAGCTGAAGCTTTAAATCAGCTCATAAAAAAATTGCCTAAACTACGAACAGAATCCCGAGAGGATGGTTTCTTCAATGTCTAAATTGTCTATTATAAAGTAGGTGTTTGAAGTCAGTTTTCATAACTGGTCTCTGGCAGTCAACGTGTTAAATCATTTTAAAATAAGGAGGAAATATTGCACGTTATTCGTGTAGCGTAAGGAGCTGGTTAATGTTTTTTTGATTGGGCCTTGTGTCAGACTTAATCGAACTCCCACAGCTTACAAGTTTTATCCAGAGTTATAATCAGGTTTTCATCATCAGAAGGTTGGTTGTCAGTTGGAATGTGTGAATTAGTGTAGAAGAGTGGAATAATAAAATATACCTTTTGTATGTTAAAATTAAAATTTATTATAAGAAAAGACTAACATAAGTTGTAGAAATTAATGTTCAATTAGAAACACTATTAAGAAGTTATGAGTAGAGTTCGTGTTCAATGATAAAGTTGAGGTATTAAGAGTTCGTACAAAATGTTTGTAGCAGTAATTGTTGAAAGAGATAAGGAGAAAGAGAACAAGGTGTGATCTGACCTTATCTCCGGGTTGATTTGAAGTTGCCGTTACATGTTGCTTGTTTCGTCTCTTGGCTCCCATCTGTCACACTTGACTGACGCCGAGGTCATTTATATAGTCCTTCTAAATTTCACACTGGATCACCAAGTCCTTCCAACTCTTACAAGTCGCTCCCATTGGTCAAAAATCATTTAAACACCTACTTGCGAAATTTGGTTTCGAATTCTTCGTTAAGCACATGGTCAATCTTTTTCTATTTTGGGAAAACTACGATTTCACACATCGTTGTGGAGTTTTGTAAAAGTAAAGAAGAGAGTTGATTTAATTTATTATTCACTACACACGATTAAAATGATATTTTGAATGAACTCTTGAAATTGAATGAATTGGATTTTAGAATATTTTAGAGTTTGTATTAAATCAATTCCGCAATTCTTAATGGTTAATGGTCACATTTATAGAACTGTTTTGTTTTTTCTGGGAAGCAGTGGGTTGTAATAAGAACGGACTAGTTGGAATCTTTAAACGTTAAACGATTAAAATGATATTTTGAATGAACTCTGAATATAAATCTGATAAATCATTTTTCTCATGTCCTTTCTTTGCTATTCTTAGCTTCACGGACCATTGTGCATTGTTGGATACAGCCGTTGAATTGAGTTCGAAAAGACATGAACAATGTCAAAGTTTCATCCTCGTCATGCACTTGCTGCATTCTGTTGAGGAATACCATATTCTTGTTTACTTCTTTATTGTCGCAAATTCCTGCGAGGGCAAAAGTTTCCAGTCTGTTTGGCTTTTTGTGGTTCGAATTCTTCAGTCAGTCGGTTAAGTGCCATACGTGATACACGCTTGGGCGATCATGTCTCGAAAAAGACATGACTGACTGGGCAAAAGATTATCCCGCAGTAGATTGTCATTGCTCTCTGCGGTAGACTGGTTGCCAACCAAGGCTACAGAACCCAATCTGTCCTGTTATTTGACCCATAGCTGGAGGGAAGAGACGGATTAATACCTTTCCCAACGGTATTTGCACGTATATGATTGCAACGAATTCAACTGGAATTCGAACTCGGCTCTACCGAATTCTCATTCCGAGTCGATATCCACTGGACCACAAACGTTGTCTAATTCACTTCAAAATTTTTATAGCAACATTTAGCTATGTTCTGTCAATAAAGTTCTTTGTTGTTCTCAAGTTTGAGTAAAAAGAGGGGATCATTCGTTTAGCAAGATGTGCTTGTTTAGACGTGTCAGGAACACGTCTTTTTAATCGCTTCGAATACAATTTTTTTACCTTTTAATTGTCCTAATTATTCTCATTATTGAGTTTTACATTCCTATCTACAAGTGCTTGTCTTTCTTCAACAGAAAATATTTCTCAATAATAGTGTCACCTCTAAATGTTCTTTATCAACCATTATTTGAGAAAATAATGAAGAAATATGACACGTTACGATTAAAAAATATTGGTTTATGATTCGAATTAATTCTTAGAATTGAGTGAATTACGATTTGGATAACGTTTTGGAATTCTTGTTCAACTCGATTTCGTAATTCTAAATAGTCATTTTCTTGGAATTGCAGCAGTTTTTCTCCATAAACTTTCTAAACTAACAGGGGCGGATATTAAGAGAAGTTTACGTTTGTGATGTCTACAACACAAACACCCTCTCACGTCAATTTCTTTTTACACTTGAGTGATTATAAAAATAGTTTATATTGTATCTTTTTTCTTTTTGTTATGAAAAAAGATCTTGTCTGAAATCCAGTCTTTTTCATTCGATTAAAATTAGATCAAAACTTTTTATTCACATTTGTTTAGTTTATTTTTTTTCAGTACATTCTACATCAGCAATTGTTGTAATGTAGTTCAATTTTCTTTTAATCAGACTGTTTTATTCTCGTTTATTTGCCTTTCTTATCCATCATAATACTTGGATGAAAATTATAACTCAGTAAGTCGCGTTTCGTCAAGTTACAGTAACACAGTCACCTGAAACTATAACAATGAGTCATCCGGACAAATGGTTAATTTGACATCCGTTTTTTATATTTTTTTTATTAATGGGTGACTCACATTTCTGTTATGCTGATTGTTATAGACGAAGCAAGTATCCATGTTATGATTAATTAATGGCATTTACGGCGTTGAGCTTAGTCTCGTATGTGATCCCAAATAACGATCGAACTCGCTACACTATTAAACAAGTGCTAATTACGTTCATATAACAATCTCATTTAGTAAATATCTACCTTGAGTGGTTTTTGAGCCTTGTGTCAGGTGAAAAATAGTGTTTTTTTTTGTTTTTTTTTTAATATGAACGCCATTCCTTGAGGGAAGCTTCGATTGGAACGATTCATACCCCCCCCCCCCAGTGATCGTAATAAAGGGTTCGGTTCGAAATTCCTAGCACCTGAAGAAGGCCGGAGCGTAAAACGACCGAAACGTCGTACAAATGGAAACAAAGATGAGGAAAATAGTCCGAATAATGTAAATACTGAAAATACTACCTCATCTCAGAAATATAGACAAATACTAAAAAAAAAAATCTGAGTATTGAACAAGGACACAATAATGGGAGCGCCTACTAAAGATCTAAGTAATTACAATGACCATGGACTTGCGGGACTAATTTCCTATGCCGTAGGTCGGTGCTTCGTCTCTGATGCTAGGAATAATGAACAAAGACCATAGTGAAACTTTTGGGGTATGACCATTAAACTACATTCAGCAGCAAGGCATATGATTGGGAGGCTTTGAGGAAAGTAAAACCACCTCTTGCTGACTGTTGGTTCCAGGTACACCTTGACCCAGGGCCCCAGTAATGGGAAAATAGTGACTCACACCCAAACTAAAGTCAAAACATGAAAATATAGAAATACATTAGAAAGTTTTATTCACAATAAGATACACGTTTTGGTGTAGTGGATATCGGCTCTGAAAGATAAATCGGAGAGCCGAGTTCGAATTCCAGTTGAATTCGTTGCATTCACTTACGCGCAAAAAGGTATTAATCCGTCTAATCCAGGACAGATTGAGTGCTATAATCTTGGTTGGCAACCAGTCTACCGCAGGAATTAATGGCAACCTCCTGCAGAATATTCATCTGCCCAGTTCCTCTGCCCAAGCGTGTATCATGTATGGCACTTAACTGAACTGCAATACATTTTTAGGGGGAAAAATACCAAATCTCACAAGAGAGTAAAAATTCGGCATTAAATAACTCAAGGTGTTGATGTGGTTAAACGCACCATAGTGAATTGCAACACAAACTTTGAATAGAAAGTATTCATGGAAATGTTGGAAAATTCTCGGCCCGCAAGGCTCCGGCATTCCAGGTCCGAAATGACCGAATACGACCAGTTTAAGACCAGTTTAGAACGGTTTTGAACCTATCCACCGCGGTGGATAGGTAATGTTTTGACCAGTACGATCTAAGTTTCCCCACATTAGAAAAGACCTTGTGTCACATCTCTCTCAAGTGGGGGAGAAGAGTAAATATCTCTCGGTTCGACCATGAATCCTTTCTCTAAACTTCTGATGTTTAGCCAGATATTGGGAAGTGGATTGGGCTGAAAACTTTTTAATGCCGCTTTATGTATTCTGGGCCAGTGAGCTGATGGTATTCTTTGTATAAGGTTATGTCAATCAATATTGGAGTTGCTTTTAGAACGAAATTTATTGCTTGTGTGATGTATTGCAACAGGTGTGCTATTGTGAACACAATGTAATTTTTTGTTATTATATGACGTTTTAGAAAAATACAAAAACTATATCTGAATTAAGTAAACACTTCACTTTGAAACAATAGTTAACGATCTAGTTTCATCGATGACTACTGTTGTGTATTTGATCTTCATTGGAGCCAAAAACGGCATCCCAAATTTCCAAGAATCAGTTCTATAAAGGCAGGTAATCTTTCGGAACCTATTCTGCATTTTATTTTCAATCTGAGAATGGAAACCTCTTTATAGTATCAAAAATTATTTTGATAATTTAATGGAAATCATTATTTATTAAGATATTTCCAGATTAAAATTATGTTGTCATATTTGTGTTCAGAAGTATGATGCTTTTTTTAAACTAATGTGATCAGTTGTGTTATAATTCCTTAGCCACATTTGAACTGAATCGCTGCAATTTCAAAGATCCGATGAAAGACCTTTCAAATTTATGACTAGAACATCTGCTTCATTTTTAACTTCAAGGCGACTTCTTTTGTCAGAATAAATTATGTCCATCACAGAAAACCCTCTTTCAGCCTCCTCAGCACTTACGGGAATGGTATTAATTATATTTTTAGCTATTACATATATCGGCTATTAACATATAAGACTATTTTCGGATAATTTAACAGCCGGTTCGTTAAGCTTTTATAATTTTAAGAATTGGCAGTGCGAACGGATAGGGTGCCACCATTGCTTATTAGGGCGGGTTGATTTTTTTTTTTTACTTTACGTTTTCCAGAAAAATCAACAGTGCTAAAGTTTTGATTTGATGTCATAAGTCAGTTAAGTGCCATACGTGAAACACGCTTGGGCGATCATATCTCAAAAGAGATATGACTGACTGGGCAGAAGATTATCCCGCAGTAAGTTGCCATTGCTTTCTGCGGTAGACTGGTTGCCAGCCAAGACTACAGAACCCAATCTGTCCTGCTATTTAACCCATAACTGGAGGGAAGAGACAGATTAATACTTTTCCCAAGGGTATTGGTGCTTAAGTGAATGCAATGGATTCAGCTGGAATTCGAACTCGGCTCCCCGATTTCTCCCACATTGCTACCAATAATTCAATTCATAGCTTTCACTAATTTTTTAGCATTTATTTTGAAAGAATGTTCGAAAAGTGTACAGAAATTACCTAATTTCTGTAAATTTTTGCTTACAAACGTACTTCAAAATTTTAGTATTTCAAAAATAAATCCAAATGAAATTAATATCTTGTATTAGATACATTGAATGAAAACTATATTAAAAACCTAAATTCTAATTATGAATCACCACAAGCAAAATGTTTTTTTTTCTTTTCTTTTACCCTATTTCAATCAGTCAAGTGCCATACGTGATACACGCTTTGGGCGATCTTGAAAGAGACGTTCACACTCCACCCACATCTATCTTCACCTGTTCAATAGATGTGGGTGGAGTGTGAACCGGGCGATAGACTAAACTATCGCCCGGTTCACACTCCACCCACATCTATTGAACAGGTGAAGAGGCACATCCCTTGTTTCCTGTTTAGGATGTGGTTTCCGGCTTTCTCTTTTCCATTCTTTTTACCCTTACGTAGCCCCCTGCGCATCAGTGGCGTTACCGCCTTGCTCGGGGTGATATGATTAAAAAAAAAAAAAAAAAAAAAAAATTACTGACTGGGCAGAAGATTATCGCGCCGTAGGTTGCCATTGCTTTCTGCGGTAGATTGGTTGCCAGTCAAGGCTATAGAACCCAATCTGTCTTAATATTTAAGGGAAGAACGGATTAATACTCAAGGGTATTTGTGCGTAAGTGAATGCAAGAAATTCAACTGGAATTGGAACTCGGCTCCCGGATTTGTCGTTCCGAGTCGATATCCACTGCACCACAGCGCACGTATTTACGATAAGTAAAAACTGTGAAAATAGATTGTAAAAGACTACAAAAAGTTTATTCAATTAATAAGAGTTGTAATGAGTTTTTTTTTATGTAAAATATTGCATAGCGTTCAATTTCTACCCCACTTCCCAACTATGTGTTGCTTTGTTTATCTATTTCTCTTGTTCCGTCTTCTTAAAGTAAAGATTAACTAGTTAAGTTTTCCAAAGCAAGTCAGTGAAGTTTTGTCTTTGAAAACTTAGGAAAATTCAAAGAAAATTTCAAGCTTTTTCTGTCTACTGGTAACGAAATGCTACTCCGGGGAATTGACTTTATCTTCCAATACATGACTAGTTAATTTAACTTAAGGTACATAATATTATTTTTCTATCCCCTTCTCACCCGTTCTCTCTCTCTCTCTCTCTCTCTCTCATTTTTTTTTTTTACCCGGTGTGTTAGCAACCCGCTAGGATAAAAATTAAACCTATAAAGGGCGGAAGAACACTTTAGGAACTAACGGCCATCTAGTGTCTCAATAAATCACCGTGGAGAATAAACAAACATTCCCTCAAAAAAAATAGTAACGATTATGAAAAAATATTTTCTCACTATTTATGTCAAGCCTCAACTCTCAAATTGAGTGCAATACCACGGTTCCAAAACTTACCTGCCCTATTGCTTTCATCATAAAAACGCTATGTTTAATAAATATTCATGTGAATTCACCTTATGGATTTTGCCGGATACTGAAGAAAAATGATAATGAGTTTTTCTCAACACGTGCATACAAATCCGTTAATAAGATTATTAATTATTGATGTTGGAAAATAAAAACCATCAGTAAGTCTTTCGTTTACATACTGACTTAAACAAAGCTAAACCAAGTACGACACAAGGACACAGTTGTAGAGAACCGAGTGAGCATCCAACTTATTACAGTAGTAATGACCTGCTGGATTAACTTGCTAACCATTACTGTGCTCATGCATCCATTAATGTATTACTCAGCTTAACCTAGTCTGGTACAAGGTTACATGAAAAGAGCATCTACTTAGAATCGAACTAAAAATCGTAGACAATTATCTATACTATTTATTCTGCATATTTACATGTACCACGAATTACATTTTTTGTGCCTTGGATCAGTGCATAGTATCGTCCAGAAGCCGGGCTCTTCAAAGTTGGAATCAGTTACGCTTTCTGACCGAGAAACTAGATAATATTTAGGGCGGGGGGAACTGGGGGGATGTGAGTGGCAGAGGGGGAAAGATGCGTAGGAAGTAAGAAAGTTAAAGGAAAACAAGACAAAAAAGAAAACAGGCGAAAAGAAAAAAAAATATATTTTTATACTATTAAATATAAGAGACAATGACTGTCTATTATGTTTAATCATGAGCCGTTCTAAACGTCGTATTTTAGCTTTAATTTCAGTTGTAAATAAAAACAAAAATTCTCCAACATTTGGATATTTTTTTATTCTCTGAAGATGGCTCATGTGAGCCGAAAGCTTAGAACCATCTTAATAAAAAATTATCCAAATGTTGCATATATATATATATATATATATATATATATATATATATATATATATATATATATGATTAGAATAGATAGTAATAAAAAAACGAAGAGCTCTTTTTTGGGATCAGTATATGTTTAGAAAATTATTTGCTGCCTCGATACACTAATATATATATATATATATATATATATACTATTAAATATAAGAGCCAATGAATGTCTATTATGTTTAATCATGAGCCGTTCTAAACGTCGTATTTTGGCTTTAATTTCAGTTGTAAATAAAAACAAAAATTCTCCAACATTTGGATAATTTTTTATTAATTTGTTTCTAAGCTTTCGGCTCACATGAACCATCTTCAGAGAGGTTATTTAGACGGTAATACAATAACATCCACCATCACCGACGATTTTATTTTGTGTTGACATAAAACTCCGCTAGTCAAGGGCGATAGTTACCAAAAATAACAAACGCAGTTCTCAAAATGCGGTTCTATGACGTCACACCGCGTGATAGCGCGAAATGACAAGAAAACCATGTATTGAAATGCAATGTAACGTGCTATGTCCGGATTTAAAGGTGATTTTATTAAGTGTTGGTTGTTTAGATTTGATGTACATGGCCTCCAATATCTGAAGCTTCCTCTTACTGTGTGTATGAGTAAGGATCACCGTATTGTTGACCAAAATCTGTCTGATTTACCTACATGTTTATGTTTTTCAGAAAAATGTTGTTTAATTGTACTCTGATCAGAAAGATGACATGTAAGTCTACGGGAGAGAGTGGTTGTAGTAAAGCCAATATATGTACTGGGTTTTTTATTAGTACCAGAGATAGTATAATAGTATATGTTTAGAAAATCATTTGCTGCCTCGATACACTATATATATATATATATATCCCGGCCAGGGTATCGGCGATTATGGTTCACCGCAACTTCCTATTCTTTGTAACTCTAAGTAATGTTAGTTTTCTTACCATGTCTGGTCAGTACGTAGATGAATGGTGAAAGTATAGGACACCCAGTGAGGATCGAACTCACTACTTAATTGTAGTGATTCTAGCAAGACAAGCTTACTAACCATTACACCACGTTGAGGCGCCCAAGTACCTTGATGAATGACCGCTTTGGAATACTAGGTGCTGTAAGCTTGGATGTGCGGATGGTGTAATAGATAATTGCTCGGAATTATTAACCGGAGAGAGAGACGAGGTTTCAATTCCCACCAGGTTCATTACATTCACTTACGAGCTAAATCTCTGATATTACGTATGTATATGTAGCGCAATGGATATCGGTTCGGAATGAGAAATCAGAGAGCCGAGTTCGAATTCAAGTTAAATTCTTTGCATTGGGAAGGTATGAATCCATCTCTTCTCTCTCTAGCTATGGGTTGAATAGTAGGACAGACTGGATTCTACAGCCTTGGTTGACAACCAGTCTACCGCAGAAAGTAATGGCAACCTCTGCAGGATAATCTTCTGCCCAGTCAGTCATGTCTCTTTCGAGACATGGTCGCCAAAAGCATGTATCACGTATGGCACTTAACTGACTGACTGAATACAATAGTTGAAAACATGATTAAGACTTCTACTGAGCATAAAATGGGGGATCAGTTACATATTGTTATGCAATAATAAACTGATCCCCCACTAATTACTACTTAATAATACATCACTTCCGCCTCTTGCTATGAGTCAAATAACAGGACAGATTGGGTTCTATAGTAAGTAATGGCAACCCACTGCGGGAAAATCTGCTCAGTCAGTCATGTCTCTTTCGAGACATGATCGCCCAAGCATGTATCACGTATGGCACTTAACTGATCGACTGTGTGGTTATATTTAATTTATTATGTCTTGTCTTATCCTTATTTTTTCTTGTATAATTAAAAAAAAAACAAATCAAACCACCATAAAGCACTAGTGACATCAGTGACCACGAACGTCTATTTCTCAGAGCAAAGATATGTGATGATACCACCGACCGAGCAAAAGCGAGCAAACCGGATGTTGGCTCTATGCCGACCAGAAAGCTAATGAATAAAAAGTCGTCGTACGCAAGTGGCTCCGCGCAGATGTTCCGGTTGAAAAATAAAAATTAATGAAATATCAAATTACCATTTTTATTTATCAGCCAATGAGAAGCCCGGAACCAAATACAAGGATAAAATGCGAAACGACCAGCGTTTTGAGCCAGAAGGAAAAATATAAAAGCCGTGACAAAAGGCACCCAGGGAGACGGACACAGACAGAGGAGAAGAGTGTAATTAGTTTCTTCCTTGACATATGTCGAGCGGCTACTATGTTCGCCTCCTTCTTCCTCCCCTGTTCTCAAAGTACTAACTGACCTTTTCTAAGGAATTCCACAAACCAACTTAATGACCTTAGAAACGGCAACTTGATAATGAACATTAATCATACTACCAAGCTTTTTACCTTTCAGCATTATATCTTCCTTGAACATTCTTTTATCTCCTTCAGTTCATTACTATCTGCCATGAACTCTCTCTAACTTCGTTGGACCTTTATTCCAAGTTTTGTTTTAATTGTAAAACATTAATTGAAATATATATATATGTATAAATGTTATTTTACACTCAAAATTGCCTTTCTTGAATTTATAATCATTTATGAATTATAGTGGGCTATCTTCACACAAGGCCAAGTTCCGTTAACATGCTATGGAATCCTACTACCCCTCACTACAAATGAAATAAGAGAAGAGATACCCGCTATAGATCATCTTCCTTCGAAACTCGTGGGTAGGCTCCACAGAATCACAAAGAACTTTGCCAAATAACAGAAACCGCATTACTTGAGGACTTTCAACTGCAGCAACAACTAAAATGGATATCAAATGAACTCGAAGAGAAAATAATGACCTAATCAAAATTTTGACATTCCACACTACTTCAAATGAAAGGTTAGAATGGAAACCACCATCAATGCTGGAAAGAGCAATAACAGCTACTGGGTCTGAAAAGAGAAAATAATGACCTAATCAAGATGTTGACATTCCACACTTCTTCAAACAAAAGGTTAGGAAGGCAACTTCCAATCAGTAGTGGAAAGAGCAATAGAAAGAATAGAAGTGAGAAAATTACTATTATTATTATTATTATTATTTATTTATTTATTTATTTTTAACAAAGAATTTCAATCTCCCTATTCGCTTGTCGTTGGCATTTTATTTTTGCACTTCTGGCTGATGAGATTGATGTAAGATTTGGGTTTCAAAACAATTCCAGTCGCTAGCAAATTTGGTAATATAGAAATACTAGCATTAGTATCAGTAACAAATTTTATTTTGGTAGCTTCTCGCCGCGCAACGACTTAGAGAAATGGCGGCTATGCCAAAGCTAATGTAGTTCACTCAATTTTCTGCGTCACTTGGACCAGGGATTGGTTGCCGAAAAATCTAATTTTAGAAGGTTAAGAAAATTTGAACATATCTATTCAAGTGCAGTTAAAAGTGCGTCCGAATATATGAGCTTTTATTCATTTATTTTTAAATATAACTGTCTTTTATCAAAAGTTTTCACTTAATATTCTTTTTTTTCTTCTTCTATGGAGATGTCGGTAATTAATCCTAGTTACAATTGATACAGTAAATAATCTTACAATAACTACTGTAAAAATTTTAATTTAATTACACTTTAAGAACAAGGTTGTTCGTAAAATCTATTTTATGAACATCTGACAAAAACAAAATTTCTTTTCGTGCGAATTTATGTATTGTTTTCTCATAAAACCTATTTTAGGAAAATCTGGGTATTTACCCGTGCCCCCGCTCACACTAGGGCGGGTTGCGAAACAAAGTTACATATTTCATGTGGAGACCTGAGCGCGTAGACTCTGGCCGAAGGTAAATTTTTATCCAGCTCGCGCATACACAGGGATTTGGTCCAAAGCTTGTCCTAGAAAAATCTGAATTTTTTTTTTAATGTATGTTTTGGATATATAGTTTAACCCACTTTTTTTTTTTGTAGTTTAAATTAGTTTTTGTTCATTTTAACTTCCTAGTTTTCTATTCTACCTTCTTCGACACCCCGCTTGACATTCTCGGTGATGAGTCAACAGGTAAAAATCATGAGTGAAATTTAAAAAAAAAAATGGTTAACATGAAAAAAAAAATCATTTGTTATTATAAAGATCCACTAGGTGATCTTATTCCAGTCAACAGTGGTGATATCTCCATTAAAGTCTCTTTAGTCTCTAACTGGTTCACTGAAGGTTGTGAGTTCAACCCCTGCGACGCGCAGTAAATTTTATTTTTCTCTTAAACCACATTTATGTTATATAACTTTTTGCTAATAAATATTCCACATTGTGATAGTAAAATCCCTGCCAAGAAAGTTGTAAGAATCTGTTTGTAAATTTACTGGTGATGATTTAGCGATTAAAGCATTTTCTATACATTTATTTTAGTAAATTGCTTTCACTTTTAATTAAAGATATTTTTTTATGGTTACTCATAACTTATAAAATATCCATTACTCATATAGCGGGTTATCCATTCTTTTCCAGTTTATAGTGGGGAGTCAGTTCTAGTGAAGGGTAGTTGTATATTGTTGCAGATTAACGGAATTTGGCCTCGTTGTAGATAGTCCAGTATAAGTCAGAAAATGATTATAAATCAAGAAAAGCAAATTGAGTTGAAAAATAACATTTTATTTATACACATATCAATTAAGGGTTTTACAATTAAAGTAATACTTGAAGTATAGGTCTAACGGTCTTTAAAATGTTTATGGCAATAAAATTCCGAAAAGAGAATTAATGCTTAGGAATGTGGGAGCGTTGTAAGTAAGGAATGTCTTTGATGTATTCGCTCCTTAGGTCAGTAAGTAGTTTTGAGACAGCGAAAGATAAGAGGAGAGGGAAGGGAGGCTAGGATAGTAAGCCGCTTGACTTAGGTCAAGGGAATACTGATTATACCCTTCTCTCTCGAATCAGTCCGTGTGTGTCGGCCTGCGTCAGTCTGTCTGGCGATGCTTTCTCTATCGGCTTTTTATTTCGACTTTTCGGATCCCAGGTGATCATTTAGGAATTCATATCCGTATTTGATTCTGGGCTTCCCATTGGCCGATAAATAAAATTCGCGGAGGCTCGCGAACTGGAAATTTACTATTTAATTAATTTTTATTTTTCAACCGGAACATCTGAGCGAACCCGGATGCGCACCGACAACTTTTGGTCATTTGCTTTTTGATTGTGAGGGTGCAAACATCCGGTCCATCGCTTTTGTTCGGTCGGTATCACCACACTCATGCTTTGTGTTGTTTTGTAAAAGAGAAAATGTATTACCCGAAAAAAAATGTGTCTACTTTGTGAGATTCTCATGAAATTGTTCTTGATATACAAAAATATTATATATCGTTTTCCCATACCTGAAGCTTGTGTGTATGCATTTTTCATAGTAAATAGATTGTGGTGCAGTGGATATCAACTCGGAACGACTAATCGGAGAGCCGAGTTTGAATTTCAGTTGAATTCCTTGCATTCACTTACGCGCAAATACCTTTGGGAAAGGTATTAATCCGTCTATTCCTTCCAGTTATGGGTTAAATAATAGGACAAACTTGGTTCTATAGCCTTGGCTGGCAGTTGGTCTACCGCAAAAAGCAATGGCAACCTACTGCCGGATAATCTTCTACTCAGTCATGTCTCTTTCGAGACATGATCGCCCAAAGTCTGTATCACGTATAGCACTTAACTGACTCATATAAAGAAAGGTCACATTGAGTTATTATCATTAATAAGTTTTCAGGAGAAGTGTAAGTACAGGTTTATTGACAAAGAAGCTGACATGTAGTTGGTGGTGAGTCTTCTAATCTCTAACCGCTTCTCTTCGGGTAAAGGAGTAGTTTAGCGTAGATTTCAAATTTCGGTGTGGTGCATTGGATATCGGCTCGGAACGAGAAATCGGGGAGCCGAGTTCGAATTCCAGCTGAATTCATTGCATTCACTTACGCACAAATACCCTTGGGAAAGGTATTAATCCATCTCTTCCCTCCAGTTATGGGTTAAATAGCAGGACAGATTGGGTTCTATAGCCTTGGCTGGCAACCAGTCTACCACAGAAAGCAATGGCAACCTACTGCGGGAAAATCTTCTGCCCAGTCAGTCATGTCTCTTTCGAGACATGATCGCCCAAGCGTGTATCACGTATGGCACTTAACTGACTGAATATAATAGTTGAAAACATGATTAAGGCTTCTACTGGGCATAAAGTGGGGGATCGGTTTTCTATTGTTATGAAGTAATAAACTGATCCCCCACTAATTACTACTTAATAATATAATACATTTCTTCCCTTTCTAGCTATGAGTCAAATAACAGGACAGACTGTGTTCTATAGCCTTGGTCGGCAACCAGTAAACCGCAGAAAGCAATGGCAACCTACTGCGGGATAATCTTCTGCCCAGTCAGTCATGTCTCTTTCGAGACATGATCGCCCAAGCGTGTATCACGTATCGCACTTAACTGACTGTACTCGGGGAATACACGATTCCTCGTCTCTATGTTCCGTCTGATTATCTGATTACCGACGGAGTAGGGGATATATGGTCAAACTACTTAGCCATAACTACCTTATCGATTAGCCGGAGGTTTCAACCCTGCAGTAACGTCTTAAGCGGGAGTGGGGGACAAAAAACTTGCCAATTTCCTCTGTCTATGAAAATTTAGATCTGGTGGCGTCTAACTAAATACTCTATATTGCTTTCTTTTTATCCCCCACTTCCTCCTGTTTTTTTTTTTTAACTTGTTTCAAACTTTTGACTGCATTTTTATCTTGAATCTGCAAAAATTTTACCTCGTAACCAACTTGGAACCAAATTAAAAAAGATAAAAGAAAGAAAATCCAAACCGTTTCCCCGAGATCAAATTACTGCTAAAATTCTACCCCATACGAACACCCCAAATAGAGGTTTTAGTTGGCATGATAAAGTAGAAGCAATTTTTAAAGCCTACTTTTTGTACTTTACCATGATGTACGTTTGGTGTTGGCGGGAACTAACAAAAAGGCCCCCATGTGTTGCGATGGTGGAAGTACTGGATTATCGCCATTGGTGGTCGACAGCTAAAATGATATCTGGTGATCAAGGGTTGCACTAACAAATATAAGGTCAGTCACGCCTTTATATATACTGCTATGCGCCTGAGGGAACTTGGCAATTTTTAGATGACACATCAAATATATATATATATATATATATATATATATATATATAACTTATTTATAAATGAAGCTTTGTGTGTGTGTGTCTCCGTTACCTATACACACCAAAACGGCTGAACCGATTTTCTTGAAAATTCACACAGTCATACTGTAAGTGTCGAGTGTTCTTAGCTAGGTTTTGTGTCGAAGTATCCCTGATAAATATTGAAAATCGATAATCGAAAAAATCGGGTTATAGAAGGAGTGGTCCGATTTTAATCAAATTTGATACACTCATAGACAAAGACATAAGAAACGATATTCAGAAGTTTCAAGGTTGCAGTTCTTACAATAGTGCAGAATATTTTATATCGATACCAGGAAATCAAAATTTTACTTACATCCATTCATTTTTCTTTCAGTCTACGGTTTCGCTTTAACTGGAAACAACTATTGCTTTTTAGTCTTTCGTGCCAATGTCCAAAGAGTCTGAGCTCCAGAACCATAGATTAGTTTTAAAGCTTTCATTACATCCGAACAACGCCAGGCTATACTGCTAGCAATATATATATATATATATATATATATATATATATATATATATATATACACACACAATAATCTCAACGTCAACCAGGAAAAAAATGATACAGATTTTTTTTATCATAACGTTTTAGTTTATTATACATTAATTCTCTAAGGTAGTGTTTCTCAACCGGCGTTCTCCGGAATCCTCGTATCCCGAGAAACATTGACATTATTGTGGAGGTGGAGGTGGAAATGGTTAAACTGAAAGACAGATCTTTGTTTTTTTTTTGTTGTGAAGCTTAATTCCTTCTCCACCTCGGCAAACGTAAATTCAAGTAAAAAGAATACATGTGAGTATAAATATCTAGTCTATTTACGTCTATACAGAACTAGTAACTTTCATCCGTTTCTAAGGCAACAGGGAGAAAAAAATGGTGAGATAAATCGCACACACACACGTTCGAATTAAAACAAATATATAGCCGCCCAGCGGATTCAAATTACTATTTGGGTTTTTGGAGTGGGAGTGGTTCTGACTGGTCAATAAATCTTTATTTATTTTGATTAAAGCGGATGTATGCGTGGAGCCTATGCGCACAAACTTATTTACACGATCTGCTTCAGGTCGTCTAGCGGTTTGTATAGAAAAATGTAAAAAACACAATAGACCAATGAATTTTTTTATTAAGTTTAGTTTTAATTCTATATGTGTAAATTTTACTTTACATGTACGGCATAGTGTTGTTAAATCTTTGGTTATTATAATAATATTATTATAAAGGATTCAACCTCTTTTATTATTTAAGATTATAATAAATCCTCATAGGGAATGTTTTTTTTAGCCTAGAGATGTCTATATAGCGTCAGTGTGAAAATGCCTTCACTGATTAGTGAACACTGAACAGGACCTCAACGTGGTGAACTCGTGTTTCATTGAGTGACTCACTCCAGTACAGGATGCATATATAGTGTTTGTCGTGATACCGAGCAAAGCGAGGGACCGCATGTTTGCACTCTCACAGCCAGAAAGAAAATTACCAAAACTCGTCGGCGTGCACCCGGCTCCACGCAGATGTTTCGGTTGAAAACTAAAAATTAATTAAATATTAAATTCCAGTTCGTGAGCCTACGCGAACTTTATTTATCGGCCAATGGGAAGCCCAGAATCAAATACGGATGTGAATTTCCAAATGATCTGCTGCGATCCAAAAAGGACAATATAAAAAGCCGATACAGAAAGCATCACCAGACAGACCGACACATACGAGTGTAATTAGTATCTCCCTTGACTGAAGTCAAGCGAATAACTATACTCGCCTCCCTTCCCTCTCATCTTATTCTTCACGGTCTCTAACTACTTACTGACCAAAGCGGATACATCAAAGACATTCCTTACTTACAACGCTTCCACATACCTAACTAAGCATTCTCTTTTCAGCATTTATTGCCATGAACATTTTAACGTCCGTTGAACCCATCTTTAAAGGATTACTTTAATTGTAAAACCTTAATTGATATGTGCATTTATAAAATGTTATTTCTAAAATCAACGGATCTTAAAACGAACAGTAGTTGCGATTTGCGCATCTTTCAACACCCGACAAGCACTGATAGTCTATTTACTTGGTTATTGCTGTTTACAGAGACTTTATCTATAAAAACAATTTTAAGAAACGACGGGTTAACACTTTATATATAATTTTTAAGTACTTAGTAATCTTACAAATGTTCGAAAGATTATTCGTAATCTAATTTTAGGAATGTTGACTTCAACTTTATTATAGTTATCGAGCTTATTTTCTGATAATGTCGTGCATGGTAATCCATACATTCAAAATGTGCACCTTTTTAAACACATGAAAAAAGTTTGTTTAAAAATGTTTAAAAAATCTTAGAGCCTATGATTTGCAGTAAGCTTTTCAATTTTCGCTTAGTGAATATATAGTCTTCGGATGTGCGTTGTGGTGCAGTGGATATCGGCTCGGAACAAGAAATCGGGGAGCTGAGTTCGAATTTCAGTTGAATTCATTGCATTCACTTAGGCGAAAATCCCCTTGAGAAAGGTATTAATCCGTCTCTTTCCTCCAGTTATGGGTTAAATAACAGGACAGGGTTCTATAGCCTTGGCTGTCAATTAGTCTACCGCAGAAAGCAATGGCAACCTACTGCGGGATAATCTTCTGCCCAGTCAATCATGTCTCAAAAGAGACATGATCGCCCAAGCATGTTTCACGTACGGTACTTAACTGACTGAAAATATAGTCTTCACTTAATAACCCAATGCAGACAACGTTTTAAAGAATTTTTAAAAGGTTTTTGAGATTTGAATTTTTTATAATTAAAAAAATTCTTGTAACAATTCATTATTCATTGCAATTTTTTTTCATCAGACACTAATGTCCTTATTCATAAAATCAATTAAAAGCTTACTTAATTAAATAATAACATAGGTTTATTGCATTTTTTTATTTCACTATTCGGAGCAGAATCTCAGAAATGTGGCAACTGTTGGAAAAAAGAAAAAAACAAAAGGATGATTTTTAAATTTCCATTCTTTAAGTTTTGTGTTTAAATTTAAAACAGTTTTCGGCCAGTATTCAATTTCACGAAATTATTTTTTTTAGTGGGGGTAAGAAATGCAAAAAACATATTTTTACCAAGATTTTATATACAAATAATTTTATAAATAAATAAATGAATTCCTTTGTGAATACGTCCTGAAAGTTTAATTAAAATCCGCCAACTATTTGGTTTGTTTCTTTTTGCAAGAATTTTGAAATTAATGTATTTTTACTGGGAACAATGGCGCTAAAATTCCCATGGCAAACTCTGGTCCCACGTGACGCAAAAAAAAAATTTTTTTTTTCAAATTTTCGATTAAAAAATATCTTTAAAATAATTTGTTTTTTCCTAATAACAAAGAAACATTTTCACGATAAAACTAAGTTTGGGGCCTTCTTTTTTAGTGGTATATAGTATATATAATTTTTTTTTTAACTTAATTTTTATGCAGAAGTTCCTTGAGACATGAGGGTTCCACAAAAATAGGTAAAAGAAATGCTGAGAAACACAGTTTTAGGTATCTCCACTATTTTTGGGAAAAATTTTAAAAATCGATTTATAACTTTTCTTTGAAAAATACACTACAAATTATTTTTTTGCTTAATGGAAATAAATTTTTAATCCTTTAGCTTTGAAAGCTCCAAAATGTTTCCTTTATTAAAAAAAAAAAAAAAAAATTTTAAAAACTTGGGTATCGCGAATTTTTAGAGAAAAAGCGTAGGTACCTACTAGAAATTACTGTAAAAAAAAGTTATATTAGCCCTTTATGGTGCCATAATTTTTTTTGCTTTAAGTTTTTAAAGTATTTTTCATTTTAATAAATTTTTATGGGACCTTCAATATGCATTTTAATCTGAGTCTCTAGCTAGAGATTCAACAACATATTTTTAAAAACAAAGGGATTTTTTTTTTTTGAGCGGGACAAAAATATACGAACATAAATACTAGGATTATTTACTTTTTTTTTTAAACGATCAGCATTAACAGATATGATCTTTGAACGTCTATATTTCAGACTAGACCCGCCGCCAAGATGTTTGTCTCTGTTACCAAATAAATAAATCATTTGCCTCCGACCACCTATGATAATTTCGTGAGCTCATTTAAACACCTACGTCCCCAACCTCGGTGGAGTTTTAAGCACTGCGACTAAAAATAATTTTTTTCCATAATGTTTTGAACTTACGATTAATAAGTCATTTTGCTAAGTAAATTGAAGAAATTCACTGTGCAAAACAAAATATAGGAAAAATATGCTCGTACTAATTTTTCTTGAAATTAAAAAAAAAGAAAAATCATATGGGGTACTTAATTAAATAAAAGTAGAGTTGCATGAAAAAGGTTCTTAGAAAGAATGAACACTGAAATGAAAAGCTATTTCACGGCCAGTTTAGAAACTGGAGGAATGAGATTTTTGTTTCTGCTTTTGAATGTGATCAATTTCAATTTAGAGTACACAGAAATGACCGCCCAGTTAACTTCAATTAATATAACTTTTTTCTTTTCAATTTATTCGCTTTTTTTTTTTTTTTTACAAATCTACATCTTTATTCGACGTAAGTTCTTTCTTATTTTTTTGTTAAATTCACAACTAATTTTTCCTTAAGTAAAATTTATCGAAAGGACTACCCCGCCTAAAAATCACGGTAGATTACGTTTTATTTCGATTATAAAACAAATTAGTGAAGGAAAAGTTTTCAATGTCTTTTTTTTAAGTCATATCCTTGATGTGGAGTACTTAAGAAAAAAAAATGACTTGTTGCTGTACCTATTCTTCACCAGTCCATTTCAAAACGCTCAAAAGACGGACTTCATATCGGTTGGAATGGGTTTAAATTTTAAAATGAAACAAGGCACTACATGACGAAGGGCTTCTTTGGCTCTTCTTGCCTTGTGTTTGCAACAGTTTCGCGTTATTCAAACTGAAATTTTCATTTAAAAAAATTCCTCCAAACCTGAAATTATAAAATTATCGCTCAAAAAGGTGTGAGAAAAGTGATGTGTTTAAAATAAAATCCACATTTTTCGAATAACAAGTGTAAAATTGTTTTAAAATATGCAGAATAATTAGAATACAGAGAAAATCAAAATAGGTTAAAAAATTCCCTGGTTGGTTGACCCACTGATTGTTCTTCCGGCTATGAAAGTGCTACCTGCTCTTTTTTAAATTTCTATTAAATTAAGTACATTTATTTTTTTAGTTAATTTATTTATTTTCTTTTTACAAAGTCTTTTATTCATCTAAATTGATTTTTTTCTTTTAATTCACAATTTTTTCCTATGATTTCATTAGATTTTAATTAAATTTCGTCTTTTTTTATACTTTTAAAATGTAGTAACTTAAAAATATTCATTCTACTCTAATCTGATAAGTTTCTGAAAATGTGTAGATAGAATAACATATTCTTAAAATGCTGACTATATAAGGTTACATTTTTAAAACACAAATAGAAATTTCCAGATTATTGCACAGCCGGTATTCCGTATTTCTTTAATTTTTTTCGCGCGCTTTTTCAGAGTTTACGATTACAGTAGGCAACTTTTTTTGTTGTTGTAATAACATTTACACGCTACTGCTGTAAAATGAACTTTGTTTTAAGCAAAAAAAGTAAGCGTTATGTTTACAAAGACTAGTAAATTAATCTTTAAATTTACTAACAAAATAATATTGGAATTTAAAGAGATTTGTTACTGTTTTACGTTGGATCTACGTGTGGACGTGATGTTTAAAATTCATAAAAAAAAACTTTATATACGGACTTTTTAAAAATTATGAATTTGGATATTCAAATGAAAATATTCTACTAGTTTTTCAGTGACATTGAAATGTTTTTTTTTTCTAAATTCAGTATATTTGAGAAGCAATTCTGTTAAACATTGTTTAAAAAAAAAAAAAGAAATAGACCTTTTTGTGCCTAGTATTAATTTATAGGTTTTTTTAAATTGTATCCTTTCGCAAAGAAAAAATGT
This sequence comes from Ascarosepion bandense, assembly GCA_037127315.1. Lineage (NCBI taxonomy): Eukaryota > Metazoa > Mollusca > Cephalopoda > Sepiida > Sepiidae > Ascarosepion > Ascarosepion bandense. The sequence continues at coordinate 9,995,422 of JBBBDQ010000927.1, forward strand.
TATTTGATACCGAAAAGCATCCAAAATTTCTGTAACCCGAATAGTATTGTTAAAAAAAAAAGTATAACAGCAAGTAAACATTTCTTCTTGCCTGCTTTTTCTGAAAACAACTGATGACGTTTTTATTTTTTTTAACGTCTTTATCATCCGAGCAACGACTTCCTTCTTTGCCAAAAGCCGGCGAAGAAGTCTTACCTGACCCAGCAAACTATTTGGTAGTTTAAGTAAAGGAAGAGGAACGAACACGGTGTGTGTATATGGGGGACGGGACTAACGACAGATTGTGACTACCAAGGTCTCTGGTTTCATTAGTTGACGTTCGTTGTTTTATCATTTAAATCAATTTTTATTAAATTCACTTACGGAATAAACAAATGTTTTGCAAAAAAAAAGTTAAACATTTCATTTTTAAAATTCGCCTCGTATTTATAACTCTCAGATATCTCGGCATTCTAGGAACAAAGGCACGCATGTGTCTAGGTACAAAATTTACGGAGGGGCCCCATGCCTTTGGTCGGGAAATCATTTTTATTTTGGTTACGCATATACAATGTTTTGTTTTTGTTTTTTTGTTTAATTCAGTAATGGATATGAATCCAACATTTATATATACAATGAAACTGTCAAGCTACGGACTTAGTTTATCACTCTCATGAAACACAACCATCAAATTATCAGTGGTTAAAAAAAATCGACAAATATAGAATAGAAATTATCCTACGCCGTGCCGAGACATACCCAACCGAAAAATGTCACGGGTGAGCCTTTTTTTTTCTTCTTTTTAAGTTAGAAGCGGGTATTATTATTGGTTCGTCTCCCTTCAGACTGAAAATAACTCCCAAGGATAGTTAATTCGTAATATTCATTTTTTTTAGCTAGGTTTACTAGGTCCTAGATTGAGGGGGTCGGTACCGGGGTCCCTCTCTAGAGAGTCTAAGCTATCAGTTTTAAGTCATGCTTAGCTCGTGTGTTCTGGAGCTTAAGGGGTGTTGGGCCAGGAAAACAATTCGCATATTCTAATCATTTAATTCTAAACTTAGAATAACAATTGAAAACTGTCCTGATCCGGAAATTATTAAAACTAAAAGCCTACATGACTGAAATACTGGTTAATTAAATAAAATTATTTTTAAAACATGATAAGAAGACCATATACCCTCACCCACAACAGCGCAATAGTCGAGCTAGTTAGATTTTTAGTTTTTTTTACTAGGGCCATTTATTAAATTTTTTTATTGATTTGCAAATTGAAAATTTTTTTATTAATTTGCAAATTGTTTTTTTTTTATTAGCAAAGTGATTTTTTGTTTAGTTTTTATAACACTTCAGGTTTAGAGGATAATTAATTTCGCTTCAGTCTCTATCTCTCCCTTTTTTTAAAGCTTTTACCGTTTTTTTAATTAAATGGCAAAATTAGGTACCATATTTTGAACTCAAGTTAAGAACTTAAACTCGGACAATATCGAAAGTGAAAAAAATAGTTTTAAAAAATCAGTGATTTATTTTGTTTTAAATTCCTAACAAAGGTAAATAAATAGTACAGTGTACTGTAAAATTTTAACACTAACACATGGACTAGAGTCTAAAAACCACTAGTTTTAAATTCCAGAAAATGAAACGTTAAAAGGTCATCATGTATCTATTTAAAAAATTTTTTAACTAAACACAAAAATATTATAAGCAGTATTATTTTACAAAACTCAAATTTCTCCAGTTTCGTTTCAATAATAACTGAATAACACATTTTTTAAAAAATTAAGTCGTTTAAAACTTTTGAGATTTAATAAAAAAATCTGGATAACTCTTCCTCTTTTTTTTTTTTCCAATTGGAGTAGATAGACTAAACTATTGCCCGGTTCACACTCCACCCACGTCTATTGAACAGGTGAAGAGGCTCATCCCTTGTTTCCTGTTTAGGATGTGGTTTCCGGCTTTCTCTTTTCCAATCTTTTCACTCTTACGTAGGCCCCCTGCGCATCAGTGGCATTATCGCCTTGCTCGGGGTGATATGATTAAAAAAAAAAGAAAAAAAAAAAGACTCAGCTTCTGCTTAGGATGCCGGGCAATGAGTTGTGGCACCTTTTTATTTTATTTTAAAAGAATTGTAGTCGTAACGCAACTTAAATTGCTAGCAGTTTTCCTATGTTTACACTACAGTTTATTATTTTTTACAATGTGGTTCAATCTGTAAGCCCCGAGAGCCATTCTAGGTAGTAGGTTATTATTGAGGCACCACCCCAAGCAAGATCAAAAATGCCACCATGATGCAAAGGGAACAGACTTTAAAGAACACGAAAAACTATCCTAAACAAGAAGCAAGGGATAAACGATTTAGATACCTCCATTCATTTTCGTGAAGCCCCAAACTTAATAAAAACAAAGGTTTTTTTTTTCTTTTTTTTTCCCCTGCCAAAATGTTTTTTTTTTGTTTGTTTGTTTTTTTGTTTGTTTTTTTTTTTTGTTTTTTTTTATAATTATATCACCCCAAGAAATTTTACTGCCACTGTTTTGCAGGGGGTTACATAGGAGGAAAGTTATGAAAAAGAGTGACAGGTTATAGGGGGTGTCAGGAAGTGGGTAAGAGAAAGATGAGTAGAGTGGACAGAGAAAGGAGCATGAGAGAGAGAGGATGCAGGTTAGTGAGATAGGAGATGACTATTGACTTTACATTTAAATTCTTGGAGATTGTAGCTGTCGGGAAAGCAAGTAAATTGAAGGGAATTCCACCGGCGGGAAGTGCAAGAAAAGAAGCTGATGGAGTAGAATTTGCATTTACAATTTATTGCTTTCACAATAAAAGGGTGGGACCTAGTTGCTAATCTTGTAGCTCAAGTAAATTTATATATAAGGGGCACCTCGGAGCAGAAACCGTGAAAGTATTTGTAGAAGAGACATAGGGAAGCCACATTGTGCCGGTGAGAAAGTGACTGTATCCGAGCTGCCAAATCGGGATCTATCACATTACAGATTCTTCGTTGGATTTTGTCAAGGACACCTAGAGGGATATTATTAAAGAGGAAAGATCATTGTAATTTTTCATTAATTTTTAAAAAAATTTCTTATTCCTTTCTAACTCGTTCGAAATTTTGGTAAAGAATCTTTTTTGCAAATGTATTGAATACAGCTGGCGTATTTAGTCTAGTGCTCCTATTATTCATGTTGATATTCTTGACAAAATCCAAATAAGTATATGTATTGTAATGTATTTGATCCTGACTTAACATTCTGATTTCAGTCACTTTCTCACCAACATGATGTGGCTTCCCTCTGTCTTTTCTACAAATACGTTCATGGCAACTGCTCTGATGAGATATTTTCCTTGTGCCCCAACTACATGTATTTAAGCATGCTACTAGATTGGCAGACGACCACTACGGCAACAAATGGGTGGACGGAATGATGCATTGTGGGATGTGCGTTGTGGTGCAGTGGATATCGCCTCGGAACGAGAAATCGGGGAGCCGAGTTCAAATTCCAGTTGAATTCCTCGCACAAATACCCTTGGGAAAGGTATTAATCTGTCTCTTCCTTCCAGTTATGGGTTAAATAACAGGACAGATTGGGTTCTATAGCCTTGGTCGGCAACCAGTCTACTGCAGAAAGCAATGGCAACCTACTGCGGGATAATCTTCTGCTCAGTCAGTCATGTCTCTTTTGAGACATGATCGCCTGAGCGTGTTTCACATATGGTACTTAACTGACTGACTGACTAGATTGGCATCTAGGTCGCACTCATTTACTGCTGAAATAGCTAAATGCGACTGACACTTCTATTCCAGCATTTTTTTTCTAGCACCTTCTACCTGTGAAATTCCCTTGTTGCTTCTCTAATAACTACAATCTTGAAAAATTTAAATACATCGTCAATTGCCACTGTCTATCTTTTCCATTCACCTTATGTCCTTTCCTCTTGCTTTCACTCACTGTACCCCCTCCCCCTGTGTACTAGTGGCATACCCACCTTGCTTCGAATGAAATGATTAAAACTACCTTTTCCTGAATGCTATAAAATACTATTATAATTTCGCAATGTTTTCAAGATCAGTCAGTCAAGTGCTATATGTGATATACTCTTGGGCGATCATGTCTCGAAAGTGACTTGACTGACTGGGCATCCCGCAGTAGGTTGCCATTACTTTCTTTGGTAGACTGATTGCCAATCAAGGCGATATAACCCAATTTGTCTTTGTATTTGATCCATAACTGGAGTGAGAAGAGATGGATTAATACCTTACCCAAGGGTATTTACATGTAAGTGAATGCTACAAATTCAACTGGAATTCGAGCTCAGCTCTCCAATTTCCTATTCTCACCCGATATCTCACTAAACCACAACACACATCCCAGTCTTCAAGATACTAAGTATATTTGGCGGACATGGAGGAGACTACCACCACCTTTAAATTTGTTGTTTTTCATTTTTTTTTTTTTTCTTTTTTCAGTGCACTCTTATTGGTTACATCCTAAACTTTCTGATTGACAAAAAAAATTTGAAAAATTTCAATATTTAAACAATTTTGGCGGGGGGCTCAGTTTTTCATACAACGTTATAGTAAATTGATCCTCCATTTTGGAACCACTTGCTGGCACATCATTACCACCACCTGTAAATTTGTTGATTATCAAATTTTTTTTCCTTTTTTCAGTGCAATCTTATCAATTAAACCCTAAACTTTCCGATTGACAAAAAATTTTGTAAAAATTTCAACATTTAAACAATTTGGGCCTTGGCTCAGTTTTTTTCATACAACCTTAAATCGATCCTGTGCAATGAACTTTTTTGCTTGCACATATTTAACAAGTGAATCCTTTGCGAAATTTTGAATAAAGCCATTCTCGGAGTTTCCGAGGAAGATGCCATTGTAAGAACTAAAGAAAACTTAAAAAAGACAAAAACAAAAGCAACAACTCGTCCCAAAAAAAAACAAAACAAAGTGACCATAAGTGGTTCCAAAATGGAGGATTGATTTACTATAACGTTGTATGAGAAAACGAGACCCCCATAAGAATTGTTTAGATATTAAAATTTTTTAAATTGTTTTTGATAATCAGAAACCTTATGTAATAACCGATTAGACTGCACTGCAAAAAGTAAAAAAAAAAAATGAAAAACAAATTTAAAGGTGGTGGTAGTCTCCTTCAGGTCCACCGTATATTTTATTTAGAGTAATTAATACTTCTCAGAGTTTCATCCAATGAAAAATAGTTTGTACATTTATTACATATAGGTATTTTTAATGTTTTCACTTATTTTCAGATATTTTTTGAGGTAATTATATATTTGTAATATCTTGGACTTGCAAGCTTTCCCAGGTTGCATAGTCACTCCAACATTACTTAAATATCATCCTTGCCAGTTAAAGTTGTACTTTGTGTCAATTCTTAGATGTACTTCTGTATTGGATGGTAGAAAGTATTCCACTATCTTTCCAAAGAAATCATAGCAATACACCGCTAACAATGAAAAAGGGATCTATGGAGAGTCATGATCATCTACAACATAGCATTTAACAAATAAAAAAAAATGTCTCTGAATTATCTATCAAATCGACAGTCAAAATCATAGGCCCATAGTGAATTTCGCAATCTTTTTAATAACATCCTTTATCAGGGTTTGGTCCTGGACATGATTGTAAACTGCACTCGGCAGCAAGACCTCTGATTGGGAGGTTGTGAGGAGCATGGAACCACCTCTTAATTGCTGTTGTTCCCAAGTCCACCCTGACCCGAAGTAGTAGCAAGGCCTCTGATTGGGAGGTTGTGAGGAGCATGGAACCACCTCTTAATTGCTGTTGTTCTCAGGTCCTCCCTGACCTGGAGTGATAGCACCTGTTAGGGTCCCAGCTATGGGTAAATAGTTAACCTCCAAACTGAGGTTAAAATACTATGAAAGTATAAAAATACACTTTTATAAAAATATATACATAAAAAAAAAACTTTTATAGAAAAATATACATTTTTGAAGGAAAAATTGTTACCATAACATATTTTTGAAAGAAAAAATTATTCTCAGCAAAACATTTTTGAATTCAAAACTAGAAGACATCTTCAGTTTTCTAAAATAAAAAAAAGAATAAAAACAAAAATTTTCATTAAAATCTGACTAAATTAACCTTCTCTATAACCGAACTTAAAAAAAAAATACCTTAAAACCCCACCTTTTTGACATTAAATAACCCACAGAGGTGTTGATATGCCATTAAACAAAACTCAAACTCAATTCTTCCAGGTTACAAATTGTTTTGAATTTAGAGTTGTCATACTAAACTGTTAGCTGAGATGTTTTAGGTTAATTTGGTAAGGAGAGGCCAAGAATAGTACAGTATAACCCGGATATAAGAGAGAGTTTCTCTGGTCCCAAATTAGAGCCTGTGGTAATTTATATAAAATAGGCCAAAACCCGGATATAAGATAATTCTTATCTGGTCCCGGCAACACTCTTATATCCAGGTTACATGGGTTAGTAGCAGGTGGTCATCAAATGTGACGTCTGGGAAGAGAACTGCCGCTGGCTGCAGCATAGTGTGCCTTCAGGATTGCTCAGTGGAAGTGTGTGCAGAGACACTTATCCATCTGTAACATGGTACTGCAAGAACTCTGATACAGTATAACCCTGATATAAGATAAACCCGTATATAAGAGAATATTTCGTCTGGTCCGAAATTAGAGCCTGTGGTAATGTACAGTGTAACCCAGATATAAGAGAGTTGTCAGGGCCGGATAAAAACTTCTCTTATATCCGAGTTTCTCATATCCGGGTTTGGTCTATTTTATATACATTACCACAGGCTCTAATTTGGGATCAGAGAAAACCTCTCTTATATCCATGTTTCTCTTATATCCGGGTTATACTGTATGTAAAACGGACCGTACCCGGATATAAGATAACTTTAATACGATCCCGACAACCCTCTTATATCAGGGTTACACTGTATTATGCGACTGTTGATCAGAGAAGTCTCTCTAGATCAGGGGCTTTCAAATTTTTTGACTTACGGACCCCTTTATATTTCAAGTTTTAGTCTAGGGATCCACTATAAACGCTTATGAAATTTATACATAAATTTTTACTAAAAATAGCTTATATAGTATAACCTGGATATAACCACAGTTTGAAAACCCCTGCTCTAGTTCAGTGTTTCCCAAACAGGGGGGAAATTTGAAGCTACAAAGGGGGGAAAATAATTACACTGCTTGTTAGCAATAAAAAAAAAATTCTTAAATGGATTTTCTCATGTCTGAGAGAGTCTACTTATTGTAGATGAGTTGTACTGTGTCTAACAGGTTTGGTTCATGTCCAAACATCAGCTCTGAGAGGAAAGTGAGGAGGTAGCAGGGAAGTACTCACAGGCCATGAATAGTCATTTAGCCAGAAGCATCGACATACACATTCTTCGCCTATATTAATTTAGTGTCTCAAGATTGTTTTCTATATAAGTACAACGTATGTGAATAATATAAATTTAGTAGTGATGCATGGTCGTCAGCAAAAAGAGCAACCCAAAATGCCAAATACAGGTGAGGGATACTAAAATCAAGCAGGTACAAAAATTTAAATACCTGGGAAGTGTTCTAACAGAAGACGGAAAATGCAATACAGAGATTCGAAGGTGAATTGGCATGAAGGACGCGTTCCAGAAGCTGAGCAATGTATTAAGTGACAGGAAACTTTCGCTAGAAACAAAGAAGAGATGACTGGATTGTTATGTGTTGTTCGTCCTTCAATATGGCAGTGAATGCTGGACAATATCATCAAAGATGAAGGAAAAACTAGAAGCAGCTGAAATGTGGTTCTACAGAAAGATGCTGCAAATATTGTGGACGGAGCATGTGAGCAATGCTGAGATGTTGGAAAGGATGGAAACGAAAAGGAAATTAATATTGAGTATCAGGAAGAGACAACTGAAGTTCATGGGACATGCAATGAGGAAGGAGAGCTTAGAGAACCTGATACTAACAGGCCAGATAGAGGGAAAAGGAGACCGAGGAAAGCAGTGGATAACATATTTGCAGGGCCTGAGCAGGTGGATGACAGAACGGGGATTGCGAGATGTTACAGGAGAAAGCGTGCTAAGACCCACCAGGGATAGGGAGATGTGGAAGGCCATGATTGCCTATGTCCTGAAAGGACAAGGCACATAGAAGAAGTAGTGAGTTGGTTAGCTTAATTAGTTTAAATTAGTGAAATTTAACAGTGTTTTGACTACTCTTTTTATCATACACATGAAGTGGGGGATTAAACTCTGTGTAGTGGGGAAATAACAGAAAAAATTTTGGAAGCTACTGCTCATGCTAAACAAGAGTTTGGGCCCTAACTACAAGTCAGAAGCCAACCCAGTACCTTCAGTATGAAGAGATGTTGTACCATCCACACACTCCATAAAATATTAACGAAAGCACCACTATTAATGTTTGAGGAGAGGAAAAGAACTGGGAACTCCTTCCTGAACAAGAAACAAGGGATGATCCTCTATTCCTGTTCAAGAGAAGGGGGAAGAGTATCTTGAAGGAGCATGACATTAAAAAGAAAATGAAAATTTAGGAAAAATGTTTATGTATTTAAGAAAGAATATAGCATTTAAAGCAATCAGTCAACACATCATAAATCCTTGCAAAAGATTTTTTATATACATATATATAGGATTTTCTATTATTATCCAAGGTAATAATAGAAAATCTTTTATAAAATATTACTCTGTTAAATTAAATAAATGAATTTAACATTGAGTTCTCTCGAGTTTGTCTCTTTTGGAATTTACCTGGATTACATACCAAGTGTACTACATGATATATATATATATATATATCTCACTGTCCCATCCAAGGACAAATTATATATATATATATATATATATATATATATATATGTCATGCTTGAGTTCAAAGCAATATTTGTCACTTTTGTTCTTCTTAGTCAATCTTTTTGCTATCACCTAATGAATGTCTTTATTTTTATTTCTTTTCACTGGAAGTTGGACCAAAAATCCTTTACTATGGCTTTGTTCTCATGCTCCTTAGCATAGTGTGTCATTTCTAGTTTGTATCAAATAATGTAGCTTAATCTCTTACCACTGGCAGTTATTTTCTCGAGAATAAAATTCTGTAAACTCAACCAACATTGTTGATGTCATGTCTATCAGTAAAAAGTAGCCCAATTGAAATCATTCCTCACCTGTAGACACATTCATCAATTCTTCCACTTTGACCACTTCGTCTGATGGAGATATTTCTTGGTGGCCTTAAGATTTTTGTCCCAATTTAGGGTTTACCATTACTGATAATTCCTTTTAGTTCTCTTTGTTTCTTCTGTAATTTTTTTTTTTTTAATCATATCACCCCGAGCAAGGTGATAATGCCACTGATGCGCAGGGGGTTACGTAAGAGTAAAAAGATTGGGAAAGAGAAAGCCAGAAACCACATCCTAAACAGGGAACAAGGGATGAGCCTCTTCACCTGTTCAATAGACGTGGGTGGAGTGTGAACCGGGCGATAGTTTAGTCTATCTACTCTAATTGAAAAAAAAGAAAAGAGTGAAAAGATTGGAAAAGAGAAAGCCAGAAACCACATCCTAAACAGGGAACAAGGGATGAGCCTCTTCACCTGTTCAATAGACGTGGGTGGAGTGTGAACCGAGCGATAGTTTAGTCTATCTACTCTAATTGAAAAAAAAGAAAAGAGTGAAAAGATTGGAAAAGAGAAAGCCAGAAACCACATCCTAAACAGGGAACAAGGGATGAGCCTCTTCACCTGTTCAATAGACGTGGGTGGAGTGTGAACCGGGCGATAGTTTAGTCTATCTACTCTAATTGAAAAAAAAGAAAAGAGTGAAAAGATTGGAAAAGAGAAAGCCAGAAACCACCTCCTAAACAGGGAACAAGGGATGAGCCTCTTCACCTGTTCAATAGACGTGGGTGGAGTGTGAACCGCGATAGTTTAGTCTATCTACTCTAATTGAAAAAAAGAAAAGAGTGAAAAGATTGGAAAAGAGAAAGCCAGAAACCACATCCTAAACAGGGAACAAGGGATGAGCCTCTTCACCTGTTCAATAGACGTGGGTGGAGTGTGAACCGAGCGATAGTTTAGTCTATCTACTCTAATTGAAAAAAAAGAAAAGAGTGAAAAGATTGGAAAAGAGAAAGCCAGAAACCACATCCTAAACAGGGAACAAGGGATGAGCCTCTTCACCTGTTCAATAGACGTGGGTGGAGTGTGAACCGAGCGATAGTTTAGTCTATCTACTCCAACTGAAAAAAAAGAAAAGAGTGAAAAGATTGGAAAAGAGAAAGCCAGAAACCACATCCTAAACAGGGAACAAGGGATGAGACTCTTCACCTGTTCAATAGATGTGTGTGGAGTGTGAACCGGGCGATAGTTTAGTCTATCTACTCCAATTCGAAATAAAAAAAAAATAAAGAAAAGAGTGAAAAGGAGAAAACTGGAGACCGCATCCTAAACAGGAAACAAGGGATGAGTTTCCACTTGATTAATAATAAGTGAGTTGAGGCAGATTTAGGTATGATGGATCAGCTGGTTCCAATGAACATTACTGATATACTGTTTCAATAATTCCTTTTATAATATCAGTAGCAGCTATAATAATAACAATAACATTTATTTACGTTGTTCAAACTGTTGTCCTCATCTTTATTGTTCTATTCACAACGTTTTGACTGTTGTAGACTTTGACCTTCTTCAGGTAACTGGAATTTTGAACCAAATCATTTGTTTTAATTACTGGAATGAATTGTTCTTGTTCCATGAGTCATTCCACTTCCAGATCTCTTAAAGGGTTGAGTTAAATGGAAATAACTAATTTTTTGTTCACCACTACTGTCATGAACACACAACTCTTTGGGTCAAGTCACTGGATCCAACCAATGGTTTTATTCACTTAGCCATGCATCCTTGAGAACAATGTTCGTGAATATGACCATAAAGATGAGGACAACAGACCAAACAATGCAAATAATATAAATACCTCATCCCAGAAACATAGACATATAATATTTTTTTTTGTTAGTTTATTTTTAAATAAATATTATTGTTATTATAGAGTTGAACTCAGTAAAAATGAATGCCCAGGATAAGATGACAGCCTACAGTAGTGAGTAATGGGGTTAAAGTTAACTTTGCCCATAAGATGCAAATTTCTTTGTTTTTAAGTGTATCATGTTTTGTTAAATATAGTTTTTTTGTTATTAATTTCTGACTGGTCTATCTTTCATCTTATTTTTGTTGCTTTTTTATTGCAATATTAAAGTCATTTTGAAATACTGTATCTGTTATCTAATTAGCATAGATAAAAAAATATCTTTCTTGAAGCGCCTCCACGGTAGTCTTTCTTGAAGCGCCTCCACGGTAGTCTTTCTTGAAGCGCCTCCACGGTAGTCTTTCTTGAAGCGCCTCCACGGTAGTCTTTCTTGAAGCGCCTCCACGGTAGTCTTTCTTGAAGCGCCTCCACGGTAGTCTTTCTTGAAGCGCCTCCACGGTAGTCTTTCTTGAAGCGCCTCCACGGTAGTCTTTCTTGAAGCGCCTCCACGGTAGTCTTTCTTGAAGCGCCTCCACGGTAGTCTTTCTTGAAGCGCCTCCACGGTAGTCTTTCTTGAAGCGCCTCCACGGTAGTCTTTCTTGAAGCGCCTCCACGGTAGTCTTTCTTGAAGCGCCTCCACGGTAGTCTTTCTTGAAGCGCCTCCACGGTAGTCTTTCTTGAAGCGCCTCCACGGTAGTCTTTCTTGAAGCGCCTCCACGGTAGTCTTTCTTGAAGCGCCTCCACGGTAGTCTTTCTTGAAGCGCCTCCACGGTAGTCTTTCTTGAAGCGCCTCCACGGTAGTCTTTCTTGAAGCGCCTCCACGGTAGTCTTTCTTGAAGCGCCTCCACGGTAGTCTTTCTTGAAGCGCCTCCACGGTAGTCTTTATGATGTTTGAATTTCCTAGATGAAAAGTCTTTACTATTATTCTGCTTATTTGTATGCATGACCATTATGTCTTTCTACTTCAGAGTGTAGTACCTGTTCAGTCTGTAGCCCTTTTAAGCTGTAGAATTCCTTTTGAACAAAACAACAGAACAAACATGGAACTTCAAATATCCACAATTTCAATGTGCAACACCTTATTTGAAAATTGGAAAAATACAATAAAAAAGTAAACAAACCTTGTCAGTTGAGTTGTACTTGATCAAATGTTTTAGGATGTATACTTGCTGCCCAAATATACCTTTTTTAATATATATATATATATATATATATATATATATATATATATATATATTTTTTTTTTTTAATCATATCACCCCGAGCAAGGCGGTAACGCCACTGATGTGCAGGGGGCTACGTAAGAGTGAAAAGATTGGAAAAGAGAAAGCCGGAAACCACATCCTAAACAGGAAACAAGGGATGACCCTCTTCACCCGTTCAATAGACGTGGGTGGAGTGTGAACCAGGCGATAGTTTAGTCTATCTACTCCAATTATATATATATATATATCAGACAGTTAAGGGCCACACATGATACACGCTTTAGGCGATCATGTCTCAAGAGACATGACTGACTGGGCAGAAGATTATCCCACAGTAGGTTCCCATTGCTTTCTGCAGTAGACTGGTTGCCATCCAAGGCTAAAGAACCCAATCTGTCCTATTATTTAACCAATAACTGGAGGGAAGAGACGGACTAATACCTTTCCCAAAGGTATTTGTGCATGTGGTGCAGTGGATATTGACTCAGAATGAGAAATTGGGAAAGCTGAGTTCGAATTCCAATTGAATTCATTGCATTCACTTACGCACATATACCCTCGGGAAACGTATTAATCTGTCTCTTCCATCCAGTTATGGGTTAAATAATAGGACAGATTGGTTTGTATAGCCTTGGATGGCAAACAGTCTACCACAGAAAGTAATGGCAACTTACTGCGGGATAATCTTCTGCCCAGTCAGTCATGTTTCTTTCGAGACATGATCACCTAAAGTGTGTATCACGTATGGTACTTAACTGACTGATATATATATATATATATATATATATATATATATAACAATAAAAGTATCAATTTTATGTTAGCAATAGAATAAATTTAAAGAGTAGGCAATATCATCAGTAACAGGTGGTGTCGATTTCTGCATTCTAATTATCATAATTTATTCATGACAACCCCAAGAATGAATGTTATCAGTAGATGTAATATCTTAGAAGATATTTATGCTTTTGTTTCCTTGTGATTTGTCTACTGCCAGCAAAAACAGGGTATTTTTTACTAGAATTATTTATTACTCTATAATAACAAGTGTCATTTGTTTTATTTTTTGAATATTATTTTATTTAGTTTGGGGAGAGCCATTTTCTCTCCGAAGTCAAGGCTGTGCTTTATTATTGGATATTCAGAAAGTGAGATTCTTTCTCTTACTGTTGCCGCAATTGTGTAAGGTCACTTCCATTTTGGCTTTTATAAGTATAGATTTGGTAATATAGTTTTTATTGAGTAAAGGTTTATAGTTCCATCTAGTTGCTAACATAGCTATCATTGCATAGAGAAAAGGTTTGATACTGTATTACTTTCTAATTGTTTTTCTCACTTTTAAAAATATTTTAACACTCAAATTTAAATATTACAGTTTTTTCAACAGAATACTGCCTTTCATTGTCTTCAGGCAATATATTCCAAGATTTCTATCATATGTCTGACAATGTAAATAGTAATATATGAGGTATTACTAACCATTGATCATAGTTCTATTTTAGAATAATAAATGGCATAATTTATTGTTAGTATTATTAAAGTATTATTATATATTACTAGCAGTATAGCCCGGCATTGCTCAGGTGTAATGAAAGTTTTAAAACTAATCCATGGTCCTGGAGCTCACACTCTTTGGACGTTGGCACGAAAGACTAAAAAGCAATAGTTGTTTCTAGTTAAAGTGAAACTGTAGACTGAAAGAGAAATGAATGGATGTAAGTAAAATTTTGATTTCCTGGTATCGATATAAGATAAGTTTTTTTCGTTGTAAACTGAATTTTGAAGGCTAAATAAGTCCTCTGAGTAAATGGTATCGTGGCTGAGGCTAAGAACTACAATTATATCTACTTAGAGCCAAAGCAAAAACTAAAATAAAAGGGCTGAAAAACTGATTTTGATCAGACCCGCTATCTTGTCTTTTATATATATATATATATATAATCGATTTTCTGCACTATTGTAAGAACTGCAACCTTGAAACTTCTGAATATCGTTTCTTATGTCTTTGTCTATGAGAGTATCAAATTTGATTAAAATCGGACCACTCCTGCTATAACCCGATTTTTTTCGATTATCGATTTTCAATATTTATCAGGGGTACCTTGACACAAAACCTAGCTAAGAACACTCGCAGACACTTATAGTACAACTGTGTAAATTTTCAAGGAAATCGGTTCAGCCGTTACGGAGTCTATAGGTAACAGATACACACACACACACACACACACATACACACACACATACACACACACACACACACACATACACACACACAGACAAAGTTCCATTTATAAATAAGTTTAGATTTAGATTATTATATGGTATTATTATATATTATTATACTTTAGTATTATAGAAGTAATAATTTCATTAATAGACACTTTTAGTTTGTTAGGGGTGCTTTTATTTAATTTTGTAAATTTGGACTGGTCGTAGTTTCTTTCAGATAATCAGTTTATGTTCAGGTTCAGATAGATTTATGTACTTTTCATTGGTCAAAGAATTAAAAACTAAAAAAAAAATGTCAATAAAATTATTACATGGAATATTGTTGAAATAGGATCCATGAAAATTACACTATCTGTTTTCAAGTTCAGTTAGACTTAAGCTTGCTACTGGTAATATGTAACCCAGTGCAACCTGCCACATGGACAGCTGGTTGGTGTCTAAACCAGCTGCTAAACCACCTGCCTTTCTTCTGATGAGGAGGACAACATATCACTTTACATGAAAAACAAGACCGGTCAAAGGGCAGATGAGATTCTTATAAGAGCCAATAGCCAACATATATATAGGTTGGGTGGGGAGTCACAAGCCTTGA
Source organism: Ascarosepion bandense (assembly GCA_037127315.1). Lineage (NCBI taxonomy): Eukaryota > Metazoa > Mollusca > Cephalopoda > Sepiida > Sepiidae > Ascarosepion > Ascarosepion bandense. The sequence continues at coordinate 10,010,477 of JBBBDQ010000927.1, forward strand.
ATGGCAACCTTCCTAGAAATGGTGTCCCAATAAAAACACTGGTATACTTCAAGTAATATGAGTGTCTGAGTTGGGTATTAGGAAGAGCATCTGGCTTTGTAAAATCTTATTTTAAATCATTATGATATTTCCTTTATGAGGCAAGACCCACTTTGCTTTGTTGTGAGATTAATCCCAATTATATCTCCATGAAAAAATTCAGCTATGTATGCATTATAGATAATAAGTAGGAATTGCTAATAGTTTAGTTGAAAGCGTTTGGAATCAACAAACATTTGGACAATTTTCACATTCATTAAGTCTAGAAAAGAAAACACTTGTATGCATACAAGAAAATCATTATAAAAAAAAAACTAAACAAAAATACCTTGTCAGGTTTGTTCAGTGAAACATATATTAAAGAGGGGTTGCTGCCAAGTACACATATTTCTGTTGTTTGTATCATTTGAATTTATTTACAAGAAAATTTTTTTTTATTGCATTATAAAACCTAACATCACCAAAACCTAAAAACTAAAAATACTGCTAATAAAAATAGGTATTATTAGAGCGGATGTGCGGGGTGGTGCAGTGGATGTGCGGTGTGGTGCAGTGGATATCGGCTCAAAACAAAAAATCGGAGAGCCGAGTTTTAATTCCAGTTAAATTTGTTGCCTTCACTTACATGCAAATACTCTTCCCTACAGCTATGGGTCAAATAACAGGATAGATTAAGTTCTGTAGTCTTTGTTGGCAACCATTCTACTGCAGAAAATAATGGCAACCTACTACAGGAATGTATGTTGTGGTGCAGTGGAGGATGTGCATTGTGGTGCAGTAGATATATGCTCGGAATGAGAAATCAGGGAGCCGAGTTCAAATTCCAGTTGAATTCTTTGCATTCACTTGCACGCAAATACCCTTGAGAAAGGTATTAATCCATCTCTTTCCTCCAATTATGAGTTAAATAACATGGCAGATTGGGTTCTATAGCATTGGCTGGCAACCAGTCTATCACAGAAAGGCACCCAAACATGTCTCACATATGGCACTTAACTGATTGACTGATTAGCACAACATAAATTACTTATGTTTGGTTTTCTGGTATCTTGTAAAGTTTACATTAAATCTATACTTCTAAAATCTCTGCTTAAACTCTGTAATTTTATTTACTATTTATTTTTGGATTTTATTTTTTCTTCAATATGAGCAGATAGATTTGTTAATCATCCGGTTCACACACTTCTGGTCTTTTGAACAGGAGTAGAGGTTTAGCCTTTGTTTTCTATTTACGTTTGGGTTTCCAGTTCCTTCAAAAGTTTTCGTTATCTTTCACTCCCAATAGCACCTTTTTTTTTATCATTTCACCCCAAGCAAGGCAATACTACAGGGGGTTACATAAGAGAGTTAAAGTTTTAGGCACGAGGAGAGTGAAGATGAAGATGAATCAGCTACAGTGGGTGAAAGAGAAAGGGCAAGAGAAGGATGTGATCACAGGAATGAAGACAGCTGCAAAGATAGAGAGAAAAGAAAAGAACAAGATACATGGGGCGATGTAGAAAGGGCAGGAGTTAAGTGGATAAGAGATGGGAATTGACTTTGCATTTAAATTCCTGGAGGTTGTAGTCGTCAGGAAAGCAAGTGTCTGGAAGGGAGTTCCATAGGCGGAAAGCATGGGAAAAGAAGCTGCTGGAGTAGAATTGTTGGCTGCATTTGGTTGATCTAACTGTAAATAGGTGGGACCTTGTCAGTTTGATTGCCCGAGTAAATTCTTATGGAGGGGGCACCAGTGACCTAAGTTTTTATCAGAGCAGAATCCATGAAAATATTTATAGAAGAGACAGAGGGAAGCCACATCCCACCGATGAGAAAGTGGTTGGAATCACGCTTCCAGGTTGGGACCAATCATATTATAGATTCTCCTTTAGGGACTGTCGAGAACACTGAGACCAACAGCAGGGGTGCCTGACCAGATATGACAACAGTATTCTATGCATGGTCGGATGGTTGATCTTGTGACTTACTAGCATTATTGCCTTGCTTTGTGTGAATTGATAAAAAAATTAAAAAGAAATTATATATCTCAGAAATCTTATAGGCATCATTTGGTTATTACCAATCATTCTGTCATCTGGTAAAAATAAGAAATCCACTGAATAGATTTTGAATAGAGATAGTCTTAATGTCTATTCTCATGATATATGTAAAATGAAAATGATTGTCCTATAATACTTCCAAATCATTGGAGGTGTGATTCAATATATAAAAAAAAAAGACTAAATGTAAAATAAAGATGAAAATACTGGTTCAAATAATTTGTGGAATAACAAATATTTTTCTAATGTTTTCATTCAGGTGACGCTGTCCAATTCCGATCTCTCGTCATCTCCAACACCTTCGCCAGATCCTAGGACTAATCGAAAACCTGGTCGTCCAGTAAATCCCCTTCCTCGTCACAAGAGAGTGTCTCATATCAATGCGGAACACAGGAGAAGAAATAAAATCAAGGTTTGTTTTTCTCACACAGGACACTTGTTAATAATCAACTGCCATTTTTCTATGTGCTTCCATATGGGTATATATGTATATATATATATATATATATAATGCTCATGAAATTTAATTTTGATTTTGACTTTTTTTTTTTTGACAGTGTTTTATGTCATTTTATTTTTTTCCTTTTAAAGGTTTTTTTTTTCTCTGATTTTTAAAGCAGTCTATTTTTATATTTTCCTCGTGTTTTGATTTTTGTTTGGGAGGTTCACTATTTATCCATAGCTGGGACCCTAACAGATGCTAACCCTCTGAGTCAGAGTGGATCTAGAAACAACAGCAAGCAACAGTAAGAAGTGGTTCCATGTTCCTCAAAACCTCCACTCTTTCGATCAGAGATCTTGCTGGCAGATGTAGTTTATTGTCATACCCGGGACATCCATCGTCAATGTTACTGATAACTGTAAAGTATACACACCTATATAAGCCTATGAATATTGTATTATATTTGATTCTAAGCATGGTTAAAATAAAAACTATTATAACGATTAATTTTTCTTAGCTTAATTTTTCCTAGTTGCTGTTAGATGTATCTGTGTGAGAACAAGATATTGTGATGTAATGCATATGTGATGAATATGCATACACCTTGGTTCCCCTCACAGTAATATGATTGGCTGGTGTCAACCATAAATATAGACTAAGGCGGGGACGGATAAGGGTCTACGTCTATAGGTCTACGCCTATTGCATAAGCCTATGTCTCAGCATACTGCATACGACTACAATGAGTACCAGTCCATTACGGCTACCTGTGTAGATTGTCCTACCTGATTACATTTGCCAAAACCACTTAGCTACTTCGAATAATATATATATATATATATATTCCTTTCCAGGACATTAAGATAGTCTATAAAATATTTCAGTGATTTGTCTGTATGTCTGGTTATATTTCGATGGATTTAGTCCAGCTAAAAAGCCGGGTGATTTGCCTCAGTTGGTGGAACTAAGAAATGAACTCTAAAACTTGACATTAGGTAATCTCATATGTTCAAAGCTTGTCCAGTCCACGATAAGAAAAAAAAAATCAAATTTAAATTTCTTTGCATTTTTTAAAAAAATTCTAATTTAATTTTTCAAGGGTGCATTGCCGTATACTAGGAAGAATAACACTTATTCATGAAAAAATTTCAAAGAAAAAAAAATACAAAATTAGGAATGAGAAGGGGTAATTATTTAATTTGTATTCTGCTGGAATTTGGTTTCATATTTTAGTGAAGGAAGCAACAAGACATAACTAAGCTTAAGGACTACAAGAAGACAGAATGCTTGGTTATCAATAAAAGGACGAGCCCAAAATGCAAATTACAGGTCGAGGATTCTAAAATCAGGTTGCTACAGAAATTTAAATATCTGGAAAGTGTTCTAACAGAAGATGGAAAATGAAACACTGACATCTGTATTGGGATAGCCAAAGATGTTTTCCAAAAGCTAAGCAAAGTATTAAAAGACAGAAAAAAGTGTTGGAAACAAAGAAAAGAGTATTGAACTGTTAAATGATATTTGACCTCCTGTATGGTAGTAAATACTGGAAAATTTCCTCAAAGATGAATAGACTCAAAGCAACAGAAATGTGGTTCTACAGAAGGATGCTGAGGATACCATGAACCGAACATGTGAGCAACAACAAAGTTTTGGAAAGAATGGAAATAAAAAAGTAACTTATACTTATCAGGAAAAGGTAGTTGAAATTTTGGGGGCAAGTAATAAGGAAGGAGGGCTTGGAAAACTTGATACTCACAGGACAGAGAGGAGTGGGAAAAGGAAATGAGAAAACAGTGCCTAGCATAATTGATGGGCTTGAGCAAATAGATAGCAAAACACAATTTGGGAGAAATAAAAAGATAAAACTTATCAAGAGCTACAAGTGACAGGGAGATGAGATGTGGAGGGCCATGATCGCCTACATCCTAAATAGGCATAGTACATAAAAGATGATTAATTAAAATGGTTGTCAGCAAAAAGAACTGGCCTACATGTGATTTACAAATTTGGGGATAACAAAATCAAGCAAGTATAAAAATTTAAATATCTGGAAATTGTTTTAATGGGGGACAGAAAATGCAACACCAAAATTTAAAGATGCATTGGGATAGCAAAAGTGGCCTTTCAAAAGGTAAGCAAAGTATTAAGAAACAGGAAAATTTAATTAGAAACAAAGAAAAGAGTACTAGCAGTCCTCCTATATCAAATTGAATGCTGGACAGTCCCATTTCAGATGAAGAAGATACTTGAGGAAACAGAAATGTGGTTCTACAGAAGGATGCTGAGAATAACATGGACTGAACATGTTAGTTTTAGAGAAAATGTAAACAAAAAGGAAATTTAATCTTAGCAACAAAAAGAGATAGATGAAATTTTTACAGCATATAATGAGGGAAGAGGGCTGAGAAAATTTGGGGATATATTGAAGAACAAGAGGGGCAGTAGTGCATGACTACCTTGTGTGCTTAGATAACTAATTGGCATATCAGGGATTAGGAGATATAGCAGACAAACTTTACTGAGAGCTACAAGTGGCAGGAAATTTTTTAGACAGCCATGATGTCACATCGAAGAATGTAGTCACATGTTGTTGGATGTCAAGAGTGTTAGCAAGTCTTTGTTCTTTCTATTTTTAAATTTTGGAAATGATCCCAATTGCAGGTGACTAACTCTGGCGAATAAGGTGGAAAGGAGCCTCTAATTTTACTGTCTACAATACTATCTTAATTTTTTATTGACTTGTAAATTGCATTGGCTGATTATTTTCATGAAGTTCGGATATCACGTCCATCCAGTGTAGCTCTACATTCATCACTCTAAATGACTATTATGAAATTAGTTTTCATGTAACTCATACTATTTTTAGCTAATGGCATTAATATTTTGCATCATTGGTTTTACAACACTAGATTTGTAACATTTTTTTTCTGGTCAGTCCTATTTTCTTGTGTGTTTATTCTTTTCTTTCTTTAATCATTTCCCCCTGAGCAACGTGATAATGCCACTAAGACGCAAGGGCTTTCTTAGAGTGAAATAGAATGAGAAGACTTTAGTGAGGAGAAAGGACAATAAAAGAATAGGATTCATAAAGATGTTACATCACGTTTTAAATTTTTGAAGATTATGACAGGGAAGATGACAGGGAAGCAAGAAACCGCAAGTGTTTTAGAGAAGTGAAAGAAAAGAAACTATTAGAATAGAATATATGGTTACATCTAGTTGGTTCAACAGTAAAAACAGTGGGACCTAGTTGCCAATCTGGTAGTACATTGAAATTCATGCAATCGAGGCATCAAGGAGGAAAGATTATTAGAACAATTGTCACAAAAATATTTGTAGAAAAGACAGAGGGAAACCATGTTACAGTAGTGGGAAAGTAACTGAAGTCTGGATGCCAGGTCAGGATTGATTACATCACAGACCTTAAGAATCTTGAGATATATAAAAGGAGCACCAGCCCAGATATGGAAGCGGTATTCAATGCATGGATGAATGATAGATTTATAAATGTGCAAAAGGGATTCTGGCATGAAACATTGTCTGGCATGACAATGAACTAAATTCTTAGTCTTTTAATTTTTCTCAAATTTCTTTCTTAAAGCTAATTTTTTTTGTTCTTATCATGGTAATGTTTTCTTTCATCTCTATAATTTCTAAGGTTACTTTCTATTGCTCAATAACTTTTCACTGTTGAGGTTATATATTTCTTAAAATCTACAGCAATCTTTATATATCTGGGTCCTTGGCTTGACGGTAAACTGCATCTGGCAGCAAGGCCTCTGATTGGGAGGTTGTGAGGAGCATGGAACCACCTCTTAATTGTTGTTGTTCCCAGGTCCACCCTGACCCAGAGTGGTAGCACTTGTTAGAGTCCCAGCTATGGGCAAATAGTTACCCCCCTCCCCACAACCAAACTGGGGTTGAAACACTATCAAAGTATAAAAAAACACTTTTATAGAAATATATACATAAAATTAGACTTTTATAGAAAAATATGCATTTTTGAAGGAAAAATATTACCAACAATACATTTTTGAAGGAAAAAAATTCTCAGCAAAACATTTTTGAATGCAAAACTAGAAGGCATTTTCAGTTTCCTAAAATAAAAAAAAATAAAAACAAAAAGTTTTCATTAAAATCTTACTAAATCAACCTTCTCACTATAACCAAACATTAAAAAAGAAATACCTGAAAACCCTACCTTTTTGGCATTAAATAACCCACAGAGGTTGATATGCCGTTAAACAAAATGTAAACTTTATATATCTGAAATTACAAAATAAATATTGATCACTATAAAATTACATATCTATATATAAAATTACATATCTATATATAAAATTACATATCTATATATAAAATTACATATCTATATATAAAATTACATATCTATATATAACATTACATATCTATATATAACATTACATATCTATATATAAAATTACATATCTATATATATATTTATAATATGATAAGCAACTCTAGTTGCATAATAAAATCTCACATAACCAAATAAATTCACATCGGATGTTTTATCTTGTGAATATATCCTAAAACTTTAACCAGTATTGGTCAGCTAATAACAATTTTATCAATTAACCATTGACTTTAGAACTAAAAAAAGTCAGATTATTAATGTTCACACAATACAAGGCTCAAGAGCCACTCCAGTGGGTTACTGTGTGATGTTGCATGAGTATAAGAAAAGGCAAGAAGCGAAGTTCATGAGATTATGTAGGAAAGGTAATATTTAACCCTAGACTTGAAGAGGCCATTGTTGTAATGATTGCTAGGAGACTGTTCTCCAAGGCAACAGTTCTCGGGAAGAAGCCGTCTGAGTGGAAATTACTACTTATTAACAGAATACCAAGAAAATAGGGATGATTCGATGTAGTGTATGTATCATGATGGGTTTCATTCATGGCTGATAGAATCTAGGAATGTAGCTCGTCAGAACACCTACCATAGAAATAGTGATAGAATAGTGAGAAACCCACAATGGTTCTTTTTTTTTTTTTTTTTTTTTTTTTTTTTGTTTTTTGTTTCACCCCAAGCAAGGTACTTGCCACTAGTGAACAGGGGGTTAGTAAACAGAAAGAGAAACAGGTTACAGGGGTGTTGTAGAATATGGGTAAGATAAGGATGGAAGAGAGCTGCATGAGAGTAGAGCAGAAAGTGAAAAAAAAAACAAGCTACAGGGAAAGGTTAAGAGTCAAGGAGATAGATGGCAATTGATGTTGCATTTAAACTCTTGGAGATTGTAGCTATCAGGGATGCAAGTATATGGAAGGGAGTTCCACAGGTGGGAATTGCGAGAAAAGAAGCTGATGGACTAGAAGTTGCAAAGTAAAAATAACAAGATACATGAAAAGGGTAGGTGACAAGGAGATAAGAGATAACAATTGATGTTGCATTTAAACTCTTGGAGATTGTAGCTATCAGGGAAGCAAGTATATGGAAGGGAGTTCCACAGGTGGGAAGTGAGAGAAAAGAAGCTATTAGAATAGAAGTTGTGGTTACATTTGATTGGTTTCACTGTAAAAGGGTGGGGCCTAGTTGCCAGTCTAGTAGCTCGAGTAAATTTGTGCCAAGGGGCACCAGGGAACTAAACTTGTCAGAGCAGAAGCCATAAAAATATTTGGAGAAGAGACAGAGGAAAGCGACGTCTTGTTGGTGAGAAAGTGACTGGAGTAGAGCTGCCAGGTTAGGATTGATTACATAACAGATTCTCCTTTGGATTTTATCAAGAACCCCAAGATGAATAGCAGGGGCGCCTGACCAGATGTGACAGCAGTATTCAATGCACGGGCGGATGGTAGATTTATATCTGTGCAAGATGGATTCATCTGTGATAAAGGGATGCAAAGTAGAAAGTAATTCATCACCCACAAGGCCGTGTAGATGCTTTTGAATTCTATCAAAACAGGCAAAGGAAGACTGGGCAGCTTCAGCCCAAATATGGCAGCAATATTCCATTATAATACAGATATTTGGGACTTTTATGAAACTGGATTGTAATTTGCGAATTTCGACGATCAAAACTTTGACAGAGATACATAAAAAAATTTAAAGTTTTGTTTGCTTTTCTTTACCAACAGATATGCAAAATGATCCTCTGTTCTGGTTAAAGTTTTGTTTGGAGGGGTAATCTGAGTCTTCTCTATATTGCATTTCAAATCATCACAATTATAAACAGATGATTTTCCATTTTTAAGGTTTATTTCAAAGGGTTAAGTAATCACCCTTAAAATTTTGGGCTAGTATGGCAAGATATTTTTTTCTTAATGATTTTACACCCAAGCAAGGCAATAAAGCCATAAAGATTCAAGATGTCACTGAGTGTAAAAGAATGAGAAAGTGTACAATAAAAAAACAGGGATTAAGAAGATGTCAGATAAGGATTGACATTGCAATTAAACTTTTGAAGATTAAAGTTGACTGGAAAGCAAGAGCCCAAGGGAGAGTTCCTCAAGTGAAGTGTGAGAGAAGAAACTATTAGCAGGGTTAGTACAAGAGTCTTGTGCCCCCCTCATCTATCATATGGAACCTCACACTCAATTTTCATGATAGCATTCATATAAAATACAGCTTTTATTGTAAACTACTTATGTACTAAAGGTGAACAATTCAATGAGAAAAATTAAAAAATAAATACAATGTATCAAACTACAAATTAGAGACAAGTCATAATAAATCCTTCCATCTTAAATAAATCAGATTTTTGCACCAATTTTTAACATCAACTCAAGATTTTTTCATGAAAATGTTGTATAATTTTAACACATTCAATATTATGGAGGAAAAAATAGTGAATTCTATATAGTTTTTTTATTTTTTTTACTGAGACTTAGCAAAACAAATTCATGAATTTTGACAAAAAAGACCACTGAATGTCATCAAAATCAGTGAAAATTTTTCATATTTTATAGTCAACTGTGCTTAGTTTAATTTGTAAATTAATTAAAAAATGACATAGAAAAAAAGCAAATGTTCATAAGATAGTGAGGGTCACAAAGCCCTGCCTGGAGCCTCCAATCGGGATCCACCCCCAACCCTGAGTCGGTGGTTCAGGGGTAGTATGCTCTGGCTCTGACTATTAGTATAGAACTTATGGTTGCATCTAGCCATTTCAACTGTAAATTGATATGACCTTGCCATTTACTGACTTTCAACTTCCCAAAATCTGTCAGCAGTCTTGGCAATTTTGAAGTCCAGTTTAAAACAATGTCTTAAAACAAAATCTAAATATTTGTATTTGCCATTATCGCATCTAAAACAAAAAGCACATTTGAATAGTAATGGTGATTTCAAAAATACTATAGTGAAACTGTACTCTTTAGATGTACACATGAAATAAGCTTTTGAGTAAAGGTCTATAAAAACGAAAAAAAAATACTTTTCATACATTGTCACAAATATAGAGTATTCCATAAAGATGGATCAAAGTTGGCAGTAAATAAAACAATTACATTTCATTAATTCAACAGTAAAATGGTGAGACCTAATTGCCAATCTAGTAGAATGCTTAAATTCATATGGTTGAGTTACCACGGAGGAGAACTTATGAAAATAACCTTCCATGAAAATATTTTTGAAAAGACACAGAGAAGCCATGTTATGACAGTGGGGAAGTGACTTAAGTTGAGATGCCATGTCAGGACTGATAATATTACAGACCCTTTGGATTTTAGGAAAGTATTTTTTGGAATATGAAATGTAAAGAAAAAAAAATGTATCTATTAAAAATAACATTTATGCTGGTTTACACATGACAAAATAAAACCCAAAATAATTGACTTTTTTCTAAATTTTACATTATTTACCCTTATTTTATTTTTTTGTATTTTTTTAATTAAAATTTTTTTTTTAATTTTGTTCCACCATTTATTTGTTATTTTATGTTTGTGGTGTGACATGAACACCAAAGAAGGGCTTATCTATTAACACTAACTCTATTTTCAGGTTGTTTTTAATATTCTATTGCATAAAACTGCTTTGCTTTTAGAATTCCCATGTACATACAATATATGCGTACACATGCCCAGAGGTGACATATTGAACCTTTGCTAAGTTTGTTGGTTTGGCGTCAAATTTTTTCCTGGTTACCTTGCGGTACAAAGTTTTACATTTACTCAGGATGCCGAGTGACTTCTCTGAGGCAAGGTATTGTATAACAAGGTAAAAGCCAATTAAAGTATAACTTTCATGAAGGAAAAACATAGCAAAAAAAAAAAAAAGAAAAAAGATGCCTAATGTTTGATAAATTCTCACATATTCCTGCTTATAGTTTAACTGCACTTTTCAACAAAATTATTTTCTTTTATATAAAGAAAAACACTTTTTATTTGAATGTTGAGGCTACCCCAATCTCCAGCAAATTTATTCAATTTCCTCTTCATTAGCTTCATATTTAACTTATTTTCATACACCTTCTGCAGTTAAGCTTTTGCTATGCCTGCAAGCCTTTTTCAATCTGCTTCTCTCCTCTTCATGTTGGATATAATTTGGTTTTGCTTCTATTGTTTTATTTTTTTGTTTTTGTTTTTTTTTAGTGTGTACTTCACAACATTGATTCCTTCTTCATACATTTGTATAGCTTCTTAGGAATTAAATAAATTTGATTAATTTGATCAAAGCTGAAATATATTAGTTTTAAAGCGGATCTTTTGAAGACAGTATATGGGTTCATAGGCTATTTATTTGAATTAATTATTTTTCTAGGGTTCTTTGAAAGCCTCTAACAACCCAGGTCTTCACTCCAAGATTCAGTCAGTCAGTTATGTGCCATACATGATATACGCTTGGGCGATCATGTCTCAAAAGAGACATGACTGACTGGGCAGAAGATTATCCCGCAGTAGGTTGCCATTACTTTCTGCGGTAGACTAGTTGCTAACTAAGGCTATAGAACTGAGTTTGTTCTGTTATTTAACCCATAACTGGAGGGAAGGAAGTAAGCAGTAAGGAAAAAAAAATGGTGCATATATATATATATATCTATATATAGCCAAGTGGTTAGAACATTTGCTTTCTGACCATGAAGCCCTGGTTCAAATCTCACCATGGTGAATTTGTCAGGAAGGTGTTATCGGTCTGGAGGAGGTGAATCCAGCTTGTAGCACCTTTTGGAAAGTGCCATATCACACATTGACCCAAGCCTTGTGAGTTAAATTTGGTAGGCATCTCCCTTTGTGGAGTCGTTGGTGGTTGTGCTAGCTCAGTCACATGTCATCGTGACCGAGGGTTTGAGCATTCTGGTCTTGTTTAGACTGTCGTTCATGCAAGATAACAGGCTCTCCCCCAGAAACTGTAACTAAGGTCTGCTCAGCATAGTTGCATTATAACCCATAGGTGGGGTGTGTGGGTGTTAAACAAACAAAAGTGTGCCTGAGCAGGTGTTTGCAATGGGGATTAGCTAGCTGCCCTGGTAGACAAGTATCCTTGAGTACTAGTCGTCAACCATTTTACATTATACATATATATAATATGATGGCTGGCTACTGCATACCCATTGGGTAACAAATCACTATTACAGATACCTGCTCAACTAACAGTCCACCTGTGATTTATACTGCAGTTATCCTGAGCAGATCTTAGTTACAGTTTCTGGGAGTAAGTGCATAATCTGACAAGATTTCTTTTTCAGCAAGTCCAGCATGATTTGTGGTTAGTGCCACTGTTGATGGCTTCCAAACAGTGCCATGTACCCAATTTCACTTGCTAAGTTTTCAGTCACTTTTCAAAGGTACTACATGCTGGGATCACCTCCCCAGGTCAATAACATCAAGAAGTCACTTGTCCCAAATCAATCATGGTGAGACTTGAACCAGGGTCTTATGGTTGGAAAATGAACATTCTAACCTTTTAGCCATATACTTGACTCCATTTATATATATATATATATAAAACCAGGTGAAGAGAACCAACAATTTTAAAATTCCGAGTTCTTCAACATTTACTTTTTTCAAAAGTGCTCAAAACAACAAATGTTGTAGAGCATAATATATCTATAGTTGGCTACTCTCGGTAGAGGTTAGCCAATCCCTGTTGCCCACTCAGGCACATTTATGTTTGTTCAGCACTCACTGAGCCGACCTGTGGTTTATCTGCAATCCTACTTTGGAGGCATAATTACTGTTTCTAGGAGAAAGTGCATCATTTGTTATAACGAACATTTTTCAATAAATATCACCTGAAGAAGGCCGGAGTGTACAATGGCTGAAACATTGTAAATGTAACATTAAAAATGAGGGCAACTGTTAAAACAATGTAAATAGTTATTTTAGTGGAATAAATACTTATGTTTTTGAAACAGTGTGAATTAGTCCTGCACATTCTAGAGACTTAATAAAGAAGATATAGTCTCTGGCAGCAGTGGTAACAGAGCAAGCAGTAATTGAGCAAGACTAAATAAAAACAAGATGAGATATTACTTGACATGAACTGCAGAACGGGAACAATTTGACCCCCACCTCACCACCACGTTAGATTAAGTAGAGTTCAGTTAGAAATTCCCCAAAGTTTACCTGGATCATCATACACCTGAAGAAGGCTAGAAGCCATTATGGCTGAAATGGTTTGTTAATAGTGATGAAGATAAAGACAAGAATCCAAATGTTAATAATTACAAAAGTAAAGCTGAATAGAAAAAAATTTTTGAATTCACTATTTTCTTTACTGATCTTAGAATACCTTGCTCAGGATAATTTATGTTTTATGAGATCATCTCTAAAATATGTTGGTCATTAATATTAAATTGAAAAAAAAAACAGCTTGGATTAATTTTAAAAGAATTATTGAAAATATTTTTTAAAAAAATGATTAATATAAAAACATTATTTTTCTCTCTTCTCTCATCTTTTAAAAAAAAAGAAGCCTTTTGTTTATAATTTTTTGTTTTCTCTTTCAGGAAAAAAAATCCATTTTCTGAATGAATTTTCATTTTTTTGTTTTACTTCTCACAAATGTTTGCTGTGTTGATACTTACAATGCATTTTTGTTTATTTTAAAATGTTTGCTGCTTTTTTTCTTTTGTTTTTTTATTATGTGTTTTTGGTTTAGACAATTTGTTTATTAATGTCTTCCTACAAGAACAGAATTTTGAATAAATATAACTTAATATTTCAGACTATTAACTTACTTTTCAGAAATTTTTGCCAAAATTTAAAAGAATTTTTTTTTTTTGTTTCATTGCATAATCTTCCTTTTTATGATGTTATAATTTACATTTCCCAATCTTAAAAATCATATTTAAAAATGTATCTCCATTGCCCATTTGTTCAGTCCCAACTGAAATTTTGGATTTTGGTTTTCAAGGTACTAGTTTCTCCTATTTGGAAGATTGGTGCTATATGATATTTCTGCTCTTATTTAATTAACTATCAAAATGCTGTTTATTTTTTGTTTTTTTTACTTAAAATTTATTTCAATACTTAGTCTCTGTATAGAAAATGAGAAATAAGAATTGTCAGTGGTCAGGAATTAAAACAAGCAAAAAAAAAAAGATTATCAGTATAATTTGATTAATTTGCTAATGGTTTTTGTTTCTTCAGAAATCTGTTGTCAATGATTTTTCTCTAGAAATTTATTGAAAATTTAAAAAATTACTATCAAAGTTCAGGACTCAATACAAATGTTTTTGACATAACAGTGCTCGTATATGTATAATATAAATGCTTTGATGATCATTGGATTATAAGAATACATTCAAAAATTAGGAATTAACAAATGCATTATTGAATGAATAGGAATGTTTTATGTATAATTTAAATGTATTTATAGTGATCTTACTTTTGAGACAGTTGTAGAAATACAGTAACAATAAGAAAATAAAAAAGAAACATTATTAGTATTTGATGTAAGTGTTAATAACAAAAAGGGTCATTATTTGTATAATTTTAAGGATTAATTTTTCCCCATCATGCAAACTTTAATTTTTTTTTTTTGTCTAAAATTATAATTTCCAGATAAACCAAAAAAAAAAAAAGCTAAAAGATTATATGTACAAATTTAACCTATTTTTTTAAAAATTTTAATTAAGCAAGGCTTTTTTTTTCCCTTGTGAGCTTGTACTACTTTCCAGGGTTCATGACTTTGTCATATTTTAAAATTGAAAACCTGTCAAAATAACTTCACCTACTTTTGCAGCTGTGTGGAAAGTTTTCTGTGTGTGGTGATCTTTTTTTTTCTCTCTTTTTACAAGAGTTTATTTCTGGCACAGCTGTAAATGTGATTTTAATAAATTATTTTCTAAATTTGAGCATGAAAAATATTTTATTGTGCTTAACACCTTTGTCATGAATCTCAATTGTAATTGTTCCCTGAAACATGAAACCCATATATATATATATATATATATACGAACTAAATCTAAAAGTGAGCCAAAAGTCGACCGCAGTTTCACTCGCCGGATCATCAGGACAAAGGCACTTTTAGATTTAGTTCATGTCTTTGCTCTACTTTCGTACTTTCCGAGCTCTTTATTGTTAAGGTTTTCGTCTTGGGTTTTTTTTTTCTTTTGAACACAACTTTTGCTTTGTTTGTTTCTTTTTTTTTTTTTTGATTCCCCTTTACCCAATTGGTGTTACCTTTTGGGTTTGACGACTTAATTTAACGTTTTGTTAACGGTAGGACTTTATGATTTTAGTCATTAGTGATACTGTTTTCTTGGTACGTTTTACTATAATAATAATATATACATTTTCTAAACATATACTGTTAAATATAAGAGACAATAAATGTCTATTATATTTAATCATGAGCCGTTCTAAACGTTGTATTTTGGCTTTAATTTCATTTGAAAATAAAGACAAAAGTTCTCCAACATTTGGATAATTACATTGCATCTGAATACATGGTTCTGTTGTCATTTTGTGCTATCACGCGGTGTGACGTCATAGAACTGCATTGCAAATTTACAAACTGCGTTTGTTATTTTTGGAAAACTATTGCCGTTACCTAACAGAGTTTTATGTCAACATAAACTAAAATTGTTGGTGATGGTTAATAACCTCTATGAAGATGGCTCATGTGAGCCGAAAGCTTAGAAACAAATTAATAAAAAATTATGGAGAATTTTTGTCTTTATTTTTGACTGAAATTAAAGCCAAAATATGACATTTAGAATGGCTCATGATTAAACATAATAGACATTCATTGTCTCTTATAGTATATGTTTAAAAAATTATTTTCTGCCTCGATACACTAAATTTATATATATATATATATATATATATATATATATATAAAAGAAGAACATAATATATAAACATAGCCATAATATAAATATTTAAGAGTAAAGTATTTTGAAGATATATTAAAAACAATTAATCTGTTCAAATATTTTCAAAGCCATCAAAATTTAAACTTTTCTCCAGTCAAATATCCTGGTTATGAGTGAAATAGCAGTGTAGATTGGGCTCTTTAGCCTTGAGTGGCATACATTCTAAGAGAATGAAACTCTTATTTCTAAATCATGACAACAGGAGATCATTCCACTATTTATCCCAAAGATGTGCGTTGTGGTGCCATGGATATCGGATCGGAATGAGGAATCTGAGATCTGAGTTCAAATTCTAGTTTAATTTGTTGCATTCGTGCAGATACCCTTGGGAAAATGAATCTATCACTTTCCGCCCAGCTTTGGGATAAATAACAGGACAGATTAGGTTCTCTAGGCTTGGTTGGCAACCAGTTTACTACAGAAAGTAATGGCAACTTACTGTGAGAAAATCTTCTGCCCAGTCAGTCATGTCTCTTTTAAGCGTGTATTACGTATGACACTTAATGATTTATCTCAAGAATTCATGGTAATTCTCATATAATAAAGAAAAAAGATCAGTGGATTGTTATGATTGTCTATATCAGAGGTTCCCAACTTTTTATGGCATTGCCCACTTCAAACTATTTGAATATTCAAAGCCACAAATATAAGATGAAAAAAATTACCAGATAAAGCTGGATGGGTGGGTTCAATTTCAGTCACGTTCATTATTTTCACTTATATGCAAATACCCTTGCAAACTGTATGACTGTAGCTATGGGTTAAATAGTGGTGCAGTCTGGTTTCTGTAGCCTTGGTTGACAACCAGTATAGGAGAAAGACAACTCTGAATTTAAAACTATATATAGCTCTGTATCGTTTTCACACTGACTTTGTAATACCAACTACAATTAGCTACCTTTCCTTATTATAAATTTTTTTATAATAGTTAGCAATAGTTCATATAAGAAATTTAAATAATATTTCAATAAATTAAACTTTTTTTGCAAATTTTAGTTTTTTAAACAAATTTGTTTTTTTGTCTTGTTTTTGACTTGTGATTCATTGTTTTTTGTTTTTTTTTGTCTTATTTGTTTTTTAGCATTAGTCTATGTTTGTTATTGTTTTTTAAATTTCTGATTTGTGTTTGTTCACCTTGAGACCATGTTATGGACAAACATATTTTAAAAAATGTTATATATTTGTAAATAAATACCTGGGTTTACCTCTCTGTGATGTTCCACTCTGTCACTAAACGATTATGCTGATATTTCAGAAAGGGTTTGAGACCCTGAAGACCCTTGTTCCTGCCCTCCAAGAATCGTCATCTCTCAAAGAAAGCAAAGCATCAATGCTTTTTAAGGGTAAGTTCAATAATCTACTAAAAAGCTGAAATGACTAATGTCACTAGTAAAATTAATTGGTTCGGTTATAAGTAGGAAATAATTCTTTTTTTTTTTTCCTAATATGTATTTATTAGTTAGATTTTTAGTTAAATTGTTGGTAAATTTTCTGTTCTTTATCATACAGTGCTTTTTCTGTTTCTTTACCCTTCATTGATATGTTGAGAAAAATTGTCATTAAAAGAAACACTTTGCTTTTTTTTTTGTGGTGGGTGGTATCATACAAGATGTTCTGTGGGGGTGATGTTCAGGTTGGAATTAGGAAAGCTTTTACAACATCCTTGTAGTTTAAGATCCTTGTCATTTATGAAATTTTGATTTTTTTTTTTTTTTTTTTTTTTTTTTTTTGATGAGCATTTAATTGTAGTTTAATGTTGAGAAAACTTGATGTAAAAATTTTAGAGTTTGTTAAAACATTTTTCTTAAACATTGATGAAAATTTTCAAGGTATTATTTTTGGTTTTAATAATTTTCTAATCATCTAATTTATCAAAACTCCTTATTAGATTTTCTCCTCCTGTTCATTACAATTTCTGATTTCTTAGAAGTGTATTGAAAACCAGAAGATAATGGTTCAAGAATTTATGATGCAAGCATTACTGACAGATGAGGATTAAGTATCGTATATCTTCACCAGACGTGCTCAGTAGAGGTGTGCAGATTTATTTCAAGTTTTGGTTAGTCTTTCAGTTCAAATTAAAAGGCATGAATTCGCTCCTCCTTGACAACACTTTAAAGGTAAAATAGAAGAAAGATGAAGTTATTTTCACTGTTAGAGAAATCTAACTAAGAGAAGATAACTCTTTCAGCAAACTAAAATACATGAATCCCAAGTTCAAGTGAAGACGATTAAATATCTGTTTATCCCACCCGTTAAAAACCAACTAACCATTAAAAACACAGTTCTGGCTCTATACTCCTCAGTGAGTTTGTAAGAATCAGTCATGATAAAGTACCGCTGAAAATTAAAATAAAGAATTATTATTTTCTAAAAGAACATTCCGCAGTTTAATTTTTCTCACAAGAAGCAGATCATTTACATTATAAGAAATATTGCTTGAGCGTTTCCCGTAGTCTTGATTAAAAACCTAGTCTAGTTCATTTAAAATTCGTGCTTTAAAAAAAAAAATCTTTCGATTCAAAACTGTAAACTAAGGGGAGTAACTTTGCTCAGACTAGTTCCAACCGATCCTGTCCCACATGAACTTCTATTTCTCAATGAAATGCTCTTTGGTTTCAATTTAATATTTTTATATGAGGGGTTTTATATCAGTTTTGAGACGAGATCTCCTTAAATTAAAAGTGTTCAAAAAGATGTTATTAAAATGCTCGTTCAACTGACTGTCTTTTCTTTCTTTATATATTTCTTTATTTGTTATTTGTCTAATTTGAAATTATTTTCTCTCTTTTTTTCTCCCACCCCCTTTGAATTTTTTCCTTTTGAATTTTATTTTATTTATGTATTTGTATACATGTTTATATTTTGACAATCTGTGTTTGTGTGTGCTTTTTTTTTCTGTACATTGAATATATTTCCACGGGCATGTCTTTTTGAAATGTTTTATATATCAGAGATCTTACATCAAACTGTCTCCCTTTTTTTTTTAAACCAACCAGAAAAAGCACTGTTATAGTTTTTTTTGCTTCATTGGGATTAGTTAGTGGTTTGTGTGCTAGAAACAGGGTGCCCATTGAACTATTTTATTTAAAAAGAAAAAAGAAAAAGCTTTCTTGTTAAAAATTTAAAGAAAATTTAATTGTTCCCAGTTTCTTTATTTTTTAAATTTAAGAAAAAAATTTTCTTTAGGATTTTATAATTCGTATTAATAGTTGTACTGGAGTTAAATATTAGTAACAAAATAATTCTTGAGATGTAAAAAAATCAGTGTAAATTTATAGAGATATCTCTTGATTGTAGTAATAAAAATGGATAATAATTAAAAGTCAAGCACACCAAAAAAAGTCGGAACTACTCTTGCTGATACAAACCTCAAAACACACCAAATGCAAGAAAAATAAAAAAGAGGGGGAAAAAAATGGAAGAAGTTAACCAGTTTCATACCTTACTCTTTAGAGCTTGACTGAGGTAAATAAAAATATCTAAATATGAATTCTGCTCCTTAAACCCACACACATACTTGGTTTGTTGATTCATGGTGAATTTGAGGTTAAAACTGTTATTTAGGACATAGATATAATTTTTTTTCCAAGGCATTGAATTCCTTGAACTGCTGATGTTCATCAATTTTCCTTTCAAGTTTCAAGAGACTCTAATATTTTCTTGAGTTTACTTTCATCCATGACCATTAAGCCATTTTTTCCAGTAAGGTCAAAATGCACTGTGTTCTCTAGATGAAAGGTCTGCAGGCTGGATGTCATGTCTTATACATCTGTTTGCTACACTACATAGTATTCCTTCTTCCTTTCATAGTCAGTCCATGCTGGTCACAAATAGTTGAATTGGTTTGATATAAACATAAGTTATATATTAATGGTTTTTCTCACACATCTCGCTTGTGTAATTCTCTTCTGGCTTCTTGCATTCTAGACAAGTTTGATCTTAAAAAATTTTAATGAATGCCAATCATTATCTTCCGTCTTGCAGATTACGTTTCTATTGTTCTCACTCCTCAATAATGCTTCTGTTTTCTAATTCTCTCATACCCAGTAACCCCTTGTGTCTTACTGGCTTTACTGCCTTATTTTTTTTTTTTTTTTAATCATTTCACCCCGCGCAAGGCAGAAATGCCACTGATGTGCAGGGGGCTACATAACTGTAAAAAGATTAATTAGAAAAGAGTGAGGAGTACAAACTAATTAGAAAGGAGCAATAGAAAGCTGAGAATGCAGGTGCAATGACAGATACATAGGTGGAGAGAAAGGGAAGGTTATACGGGGGTGGGGAGAGAACTACAGTCCAGTGGTTAATAGATGAGTATTGACATTGCATTTAAATTTCTGGAGGTTGTAGCCATCAGGAAAGCAAGAATATGGGAGCGAGTTCCACAGGCGGGAAGTGCGAGAGAAGAAGCTCCAGGAGTAGAATGGTCATCTGCATTTGGCTAACCTGACTGTGAATGGGTAGGACCCAGTTGCCAGTCTGGTTGCACGAGTAAACACCTGTTGAGGAGGCACCAGTGACTTAAGTTCATCCGAGCAGAAGCCATGAAAGTATTTATAGAACAGACAAAGGGAGGCCACATTTCGATGGTGGGGAAGTGGCTGCAGTTGAGCTGCCAGATCAGTACCTATCACATTACAGACTCTCCTTTGGAGCCTGTCAAGAACACTGAGGAGAATAGCAGGGGCGCCTGACCATAAATGGCAGCAGTACTCCATGCACAGATGGATGGTTGACTTGTATATATGCAGGATGGATTCAGGCGGAAAAAACATCCTGGATCGACATAGTGACCCAACCTTCTTAGCAGTAGATTTTGCTATGGATTCAATATAGTGGTTCCATTTGAGGTCTGAGGACAGGGTAAGGCTGAGGAGGCGTAGTGTATTGCTTTACACGAAAAATAAAATCCTTTGTTAAATAAAGACGGAAGCTGATGATGGCTTGCCTGAAATAGGCCTATACTTCCAATTCACCATGTCTGCCTTAATTTTTCTTATATTTGCTCTATATGTATTTATATGCATATATGTTTAGATCTCTCTTAGAGAGTTATCCTACCACTGTATGTACAGGATACTCCTTTGGATTCTTCTATACCCACACAGCATGCTGATATATATATATATATTGAAAGATTCTAACTGTTAATATTTTTATGATAATTTATATATATGGTTTTTATTTATATATTATTACTTAAGTTATTATAATAATTTTGATACATAGTTATATTTTTGTTATGGGGAAACACACTTATTCCTTAGATAATGGACTCTCCCTCCTATATTAATAAAAGTTAACAGTAAGTTCTTGGGAAGTTCATGGGAGTTCTTTAGAGTTCTATTGGAGTTCAGTAGAACTACTAGGCAGTTGATATTAGTCGGCAGTTAGCTGAATACTAAGGAGTCAGCTTACATTAGAAGATTACCAAGTTCCTAACATTTTGGGTATGTTAAGTCGATTAGCAACCAACATAGCATGATTATAACCTTCAGTGCAAAAACTACTCCACAACAATTTTATTTCATTCATATATACTAACCGTTAATGTTATTTAGTAATTTATTATTTCATTAAAAGATTCTAACTGTTGACATAATTTTCACTAGAATTTAAACAGAAATGTATTTTGTTTCATTCATATGGGATTCTCACATTATTTAGAATGAAAATCGTTTACTCAATGCATACATTCTTAACTGTTTTCTCTTATTTTATTTAAAAAGAACAAGTTGACACATACAGTTAAACAAACACAAGTTTTATCTTCTACATTTTAATATTCATCTGTTGCATTATCACACATGACACGTACCTGACCTTTGAAACTATACCTCATTTAAAAATACTGTCTACCGGATTTTTAAATCATTCGTCCTTATTAAATCTCTGAAGTTTGTTATAAGTGAAACATGTTAGATTAAAGACACTTTTTTTCTTACTTGTTCTTTATTTATTCTATTCATATTTATATATATATATATATATTCAGAAATTATAACATGAATATGTTATAATATCACTACAAAAGTAGCTATTTTGTTTTGACACTACTTGTGTCTTATTAAGTGATGAGGTTTGTTTCAAGTTGCAGAGTTTTAAAAGGTTAAAAACATGCCAAACCACCTTAATCAGGGAGGCATTGTTGCATAGACAGTGTGGACCAATCAGAATAAAGTAACTCCTAATTTGAAGAATATGTGAGCAGACTCAGAAATAATTGGGGAGGGGCATCAATATTAATATTTGATTAAATTGAAATCAGCATTATTAATTGACTATTAGATTCACTTTATTTTTATTGTGAATTTTAAATTCTAAGTTTAACAAAGAATTATTAGATTTAGAAAGTTATTCATATATTAAATGAGGAAAAGACATGAATGCACACACATAAACCTACAAACAGCCACACATGGACAAATAGATGAGTATACAAACAGACACATACAGATTAATATACGCTCGCATATGTACATACACAAATTTCAACATTTTGATTTTATCGACTTGTCAATTTGTCTGTTAAATTTTAAAGTCGATATTAATATTATTCCATCCATACCTACCCTATACTTGTGTGTGTATATATATATATAACGCTCTCAGTGCATTATTTGCTCACTGTGTACAGCTGAAATGTGGTTCTACAGAAGGATGCTATGGATATGAACCGAGCATGTGAGCAATGACGAGGTTTTGGAAAGAATGGAAATGAAAAGGAAATTAATACTGTGCATCGGGAAGAGACAACTAAAGTTCCTGGGACATGCAATGAGGAAGGAGGGCTTGGAGAACCTGTTACTAATAGGCCATATAGAGGGAAAAAGAGACAGGGGAAAGCAGCAGATGACATATTTGAAGGACCTGATCAGGTGGATGATGGAACAAGGGTTGCATGACGTAACAGGAGAAAGCATGCTAAGAGCCACCAGGGATAGGAAGATGTGGAGAGCCATGATTGCCTATGTCCTGAAAGGACATGGCACATAAAAGAAGAAGAATGAGTGATCATAATTTCAATTTAAAAGAGGAAGACATTTACTAAGACAAAGTGCTTTGATTGTTAGATTATTCACAGTAAATTTGTGTCCTAGTTCTTATGATATATTACCTTTTTTGGTAGATCTTCTATGATCACAATACGGGATATGTAATAAAAAAAAACGAAACAAAAGAGATAAAAACATAATGAAAAAGAAATTAAATTGACTTGACTATACACTCAAAAATTTAAGGAAATAAGAACAAAGGTAAAGCTTAAAATTTCAGCCCCCTCTCCTTCATGTGCATATGTAGTTATATCAACATAAACACCACTATAGTCTAATGAAGTTCTAATGAATGAAATGTGTCACATGAAAAGTTTTTCAACTTCGTCATTACTTTTTCATATATATATATATATAGTAAAAACAAAAGAAAACTTACTCATATTGTCCTTTTAGAGATAGAATATATCTGACATTTTACGTGTGTGTGTGTATATATATATATATATATATATATATATATATATATTTGTGCATTTAAGCAGCAAATTCTTTTTCAGATTAAATAAGTTACAAACATTATGTCTGCTTATTTTTAATAAAATCTGTTCAAACTCTTGCGTATTATAATTGAAAGATGCGAGAAAGGTGCTCTAACTTTTTAAAGTTGATTTTATTTTCCATTTCTCAAGTTCCCAAGAACTTTCAATCTCCTGAGATAATCTTCATGGCTGCAAACAAGTAATAGTAAGAAAAAAATAACCACAAAACTTTGTTGCTATATTGCTGTAATTTTTTCTTTCTTCTTTAAATGAAATGGTTGACAGTTATGCTTAGTGTTCATTAGAATGTGAAAATTATCCACTATGGAATTTTTTGTGTTGTAATGTCACCGTCATGTTAAAGCTTGAAAAGAAAGTTCTTGTTATAAACATTTTCGAACATTAGTACAGTATTTATCGCTGATTCTATTGAGTGACAACTTAAGATTTAATGTATAATGCTTTGAGGATCTGTAGTTTGAATTTGTAGTTTCCTTGGTGTAAGATAGTTGTATTGTTGATCATTATTTTTTTTATATCATGAATGTAGACAGGAATATTGTTGTAGATGTCTTGAAATGGATGAATGGTCAGACATGTCTAATGTAAGTTGTCTTGTTAATGTAGTTGTTATAAATCCAACATATATTTGTTTTTTTGTTGGTGATACATTCTCCTAAGAGACATTTGAATTAATATATAATGTTAGTTTTATGTAATACATCAGTTGGTGGAGAAGAGTTTTTATGAATAATTAAATTGGTAATCTTGGTAGTATTGTATTTTTTATATATTATTAATTTTGATTTTTTATTAGGATCCATGAAAGATATATTAGTAGAAATGAGTTTTTTCTATGATATTTTTCATCCTGTTTGTATATATATATATATATATATGTGTGTGTGTGTGTATATATATATGTGTGTGTGTAGATATGTATATATGTGTGTGTGTGTGTGTGCACACACACACATTTATTAAAGGACAAAATGTTCACTACTTATTTGCTACCCAGCAAGCATATCGGCTCATCAGGCAGTAAGGGCCCTTATTGCCTGATAAGACCGATATGCTTGAAATTTGGGTAGCAAGCAAATGGGGAACGTTTAGTCCTTTAATATATTGTTGGCTCTACATATTTAGTTCATTTGATTGTGCATTGAGCACATTTTTGGAATAATTGTCTACTGGTTAGATCAGTACTTCTTTTACTGTTTATACATGCATATATATATATATATATATATATATAAGTAAAGAATAGGTAGGAAAAGCATCTTTCATCTCAAATGTTTCACTTTATTAAGCTTCTTTAGAAATTTGTTATATATGTATATATATGTTATAAAGGATTTTTGGTTCTTACCATGGATAATACATATTTCACCGCTTTGATATTCTTAACGTCGCTCGTCAGGTCCAAATCGACCATTTGGATTTGACGAGCCACGTTAAGAACATCAAAGCGGTGAAATATGTATTATCCATTGTAATAATCGAAAATCCTTTATAAATTATATTACTCTGTTAAATTAAATAAATGAATTTAACATTGAGTTCTCTCGAGTTCGTCTCTTTTGGAAGTTACCCGGATTACATACCAAGTGAACTATGTTATATATATATATATATATATATGTATATATATATATATAATACAGTCCTGTTCATACATTGAACTCTGTTTTATTAACACCTGAATAATAATGCTATATATATGTGCACCCTCATATGTATATTTATTAATTTATGTCACTATATATATGTTAGTCATCCACATACAAACCTGTTTCGTTGTATCACAGCTCATCAGTGTGGCTAGACATCCAGTTGTTTCCAGTCGGGATCGAAACTCGACTGATTTGGTATCAGTCTGAGTGTTATTCCCTAAGCTATTGGCACATGGAATGAAAGAGGAGGAAATGTTAGCATGTTATATGTATGTCGTGTATACATAGGCCAACCACTTGGAGAACACAGTTCATTACTGTAGAGTAATACGTAAATCACAAAAGTAGTAATTGTTTTTAAAACTTTTTTCTCTCTAGATGGCTCAGTTGTAATATAATAACTGGCATTTCCACGATTGCTGCAACATAATCTTTCTGCAGCATTCTTTCTTGTTTGGCTTTGTTCTAGATTAAATTAATCTTATAATGTCTCCACACTATCGACTGTCCTCCTGATAACTCTCTTTGTTCCTGCTCATTAGTATTTCTGTTTCTAATTCTTCCACACCTAGTCACCCCTTGTGTTATAGTGGCTTTCTTGCCTTGCATGGGGTGAAATTGATTTTAAAAAAAAGTTTCTTAATTCTTTTACAAATATTTCAAGGCATGTTTTTGTTGCTGATTTACTCCAGTTACAGAGATTAAAAAAAAAATATATATATATAAATATAAATAAATTTAATGAGCTGAAATACATTCATTAAAAATTACTCAATCAATAATCCTAAGTGAAATGGTTTTTATTTTTTTCAAATTTTTCTTCTAAATCTAAACTTTCAAACATCGAAATCTACAAACTTATCAATGGGCACTCTGAATATGGTTCACGTTAGGTCTCCTGTACTCAGGGGACAACCCTTACCCAAAATTCTGACTCGTCTCCATATTGTAGCGGTGGAACATTGTCGGCAGATTCAGGCCGAGTGTAAGGCTCAACAGGAGGAGGCATGTGCTCTGCAGCAAGAGTTAGGTTCCTTGAATGAAGACATTGAGTAAGTCGTTTCTTCAGCATTCTATGAGTTCATTGTCCCAATTATCTCCCCTGCTACTGAAGCAGGGATAATTTTTGCCTCTGATCCCTTTTTGTTTTTTGTTTTTTTTTTTCATTAATCTTTTTAAAAAAATACTTTTTTTTTATATTTTTAACATTGTTTTTAATTATTGTCTTCAAAAAAAATTTTTTTTTCTGTCTTTATCATTTTTTTTAATATAACATTTTGCTCATTTTTGTTAAACTAGTTTCTCTGTGTTAATATTTTTAGTTATTACCAAATTGTTATGTTCTAAATTACTATTTTTTAATCAATTGTCATAGAAAACTCTATTATTTTCATAGAGAGAATAAATAAATCAAATTTATTTTGTTGCGCTTTATTATAGAATATTTTGGAAATTCTTTTTGTTACAAATAAAATTACAAGTAGCTGGCAGTTGTTTGTGATCTATATTTTCACTGGATTTTGATTATTGAAATTACAAAATTTATTGAAAATTTATTTTACAAAATTTTAATTTATTTTACAAAATATTTATTTTAAAATTTATTTCAAAATATTTATTTCAAAATATTTATTTCAAAATATTTATATTTCAAAATATTTATTTCAAAATATTTATTTTAAAATTTATTTTACAAAATTTTACAAAATTTATTGAAATTACAAAATAAAAATTCTTTTTGTTACAAATAAAATTACAAGTAGCTGGCAGTTGTTTGTCATCTATATTTTCACTGGATTTTGATTATTGAAATTACAAAATCCTGTATAAATAGTTTACTATACTCAGTTTACAAGAAAACATATCTGATATAAAAATACACATATACATTGACTTTTTAAAACATTTAACAGGTTTCTCTTTTTGATGAGAAAAAACTGATACATTTTGGTCGAAGGCTTTACTGCTTGGGTGTAGTGCATACTAATAAAATCAGTTTTAAAGTTTTTGGGAAATTTTTATTGCAAAATCAAAACCTACATGAGTAGACAAAATAATAGAAACACCTAGTAACATAATAGCATAATTTGGAAAATTTGATTAAACTGTCAAAGCTTGTCTACTTTTATGTTTGTTGATTTAATGTTAGGAGTATTTCTCTTTTTTTTCTTTTTTTTTTTTTTTTTTTTGCTAAAATTGTTGTTTTTGTACAGATATATAAATAAGTTGATTAAAATCAACAGTTAGACTATTTAAGAATTTTAAGTAATCAACTTCATCCTATGGTTCAGGAGGAAAATGCCATCTTTTAGGATGATAATGCACCCGTTCAGACTGCTAAAGTTGTTGCTGAATGGCACGAGAAACATTCTAGAGAAGTAGAACATCTTCTCTGGCCACCACAGTCTCCAGATCTCACTATCATTTATGGTTCATTTTAGATAAAAAGCTGAGGAGTTGATATCTTCCACTATCATCATTGAAATAATTGGAGACTTCTTTTAGCTGAAGAATGAATAAAAATTCCTCTGGAAACAATTCAAATTTTGTACAAATCAATCCCACACAGAATTCAAGTTGTAATTACTGCCAAAGGCAGTTATACTCCATATTAAAATAACTTTGCTTAAAATTTCAATGTGTTTCCATTATTTTGTTGCCTTCCTTGTATATAGCTATAAGTGTTCAATCAATAAGGAGCAATTGTGGAAAGGATCAATAAGCAATCACTCTAATCATAGAAAGGGAATCTAAGAATTGTAAAAGAAAATGCTAAACAATTATGTTGATTGAAACATTTCTTTTCTTGTAATCTGAATTCTTATATCTAAACTAGTTAAAACATGATAATAGCATAAAATGTATGTTATTGCTCATGGAACCTGTGACATGATGTAAAATATCCTTATCTAATAATAAAGACAAGTTTAATTGATCATTATTACTGATTTCCAAGTCTCATCCAAACTCTGAACTTTGTGTTGCTTTTGTTGTTACTGCAATGTTTCAGCCAATCTACAGCCTTCTTCGGGTACACTGCACAAGGAAAGAGAGGAATTACAGAAATTGTTAGCAAAAAGACATTGTTTATATATAACATGCTTCCAAGCGAAATAAGCTACACAGGTGCAAAAGAGAAATAAGCCAGTAGAGCAAGAAATTCCAGAAAAGAAACATTTTGTGTTAGGGTTAGGGGAGTAAATTTTTCTCCAACTTTGCTCCTACTTAGCCCAAGTAATATTTACAACAAGATGAATTTTGTTCTCTTGATGAATTGACTGCTTGTGGAAACCAAAACTGACTAGCAGTATAACCCAGCGTTGCTCGGGTGTAATGAAAGCTTTAAAACTAATCCATGGTCCTGGAGCTCAGACTCAGCCTAAAGAATATTTGAAATAATAAAATAATTGCGACAATTTACCAATCGCACCTTATATACTAGCAGTATAGCCCAGCGTTGCTCGGGTATAATGAAAGCTTTAAAACTAATCCATGGTCCTGGAGCTCAGACTCTTTGGATGTTGGCACGAAAGACTAAAAAGCAATAGTTGTTTCCAGTTAAAGCGAAACCGTAGACTGAA
This sequence comes from Ascarosepion bandense, assembly GCA_037127315.1. Lineage (NCBI taxonomy): Eukaryota > Metazoa > Mollusca > Cephalopoda > Sepiida > Sepiidae > Ascarosepion > Ascarosepion bandense. The sequence goes on from JBBBDQ010000927.1 coordinate 10,039,072, forward strand.
AGAAAAATGAATGGATGCAAGTAAAATTTTGATTTCCTGATATCGATATCAAATTTTCTGCACTATTGTAAGAACTACAACCTTGAAACTTCTGAATATCGTTTCTTATGTCTTTGTCTATGAGTGTATAAAATTTGATTAAAATCGGACCACTCCTTCTATAACCCAATTTTTTCGATTATCAATTATCGATATTTATCAGGGATACCTCAACACAAAACCTAGCTAAGAACACTTGCAGACGCTTATAATAGAACTGTGTAAATTTTCAAGAAAATCGGTTCAGCCGTTTCGGAGTCTATAGGTAACACACAAAGACAAAGTTCCATTTATAAATAAATTTAGATTAGATTAGATTAGCATAGATGATACTGCTGTTGCATGTAAATAGCAGTGATTGTACTCACTAATTTGCATGTCTTAAGTACGTGGGACAGCAATATAAACTAAATGATGAATGCACACAGGTACGGTTGTTCTGGTTTTGCTCATAGTGCGTATAAAAAGCAAAATAAATTTGTGTGTGTAACAAACTTTAATCAATATGCAAACCATTTTCTCTCTGAAGACTCCTGATAATTTCAATTGTCACAATAAGAAGAGGCAGTATTGTTCTCAGCAATTTGTCTATTACTGGTAGTTCAATATTTATACATGGGTTGTCTCTTTAGTTCTCTCTTGGCTGTGCAAAGTAAAATCCACTGATATTATTTATATACCTGTATGATAAATTAATGTATACCATTATTTTTAATTTTCTCATTTTTCAGTGATGCCTTTTATCTATTATTTATACCACATTCCAAAGAGCCATACTTGAGTTCATTTCTCTTCAGATATAATCTGTGATACCAAACCATTGTTCCTTTGATTTTTATATCTTCCTTGAATCAAAACAATATTTTTATATTTTTTTATCTCTATTTTATCATATTTGCATTTGAGGCTATAAATGCAGTGATTTATGAAACCTTTCTTTTATGAGAGACCAAACTTAAGTTGGTTGCAATGAGTAGTAGGTGCAGGTGGTGTAAAGGCTTGGAATGAGAATGTGGTGAGAAGTTCATTTCTAGTCAAGATCAATACATTCATATTTGCACAAATGTACTTGAATCTATCTATTCTCCTCTATTAGTTAAATAGTAGGGCAGACTGGCCTCTCTAGCCATGGTTGGCAAATGGTACAGGAGAAAGACAACTCTGAATACAAAACTTTGCGTGTCCCTAGTGGGACACATACTTGAACTGTAACTAAAGTCCGCTCAGCATAGTTGCAGTATAAATCACAAGTTAACTCTGTGAGTATCGAAAAAAAAAAGAATAGGTCTCAGCAGATGGGCATCCATGAAAATGAGCACTGAAATCACCCTGATTTACAGCATGCTTTCAAATGGAAACAGCTCTGATGATGATAATGATGATGATGCAAAGAGTGGTTGTACTATTGTAAATTACTATATTATGCAGCAACAAAAAGCAATATAAAAAATTAGTTCAGTAGTTCAAACATTTCTTGGAATAAGACTGACATTTCTCAAAATTTGTTTGATAATTCTGTAATTTAAATAACTCAAAAAATATTGTTTATTGGCAAAATTGAAACTAAATGTCATAATTTCTTTAAGGATGATAACTATTGTTAATATATTTTTTTACTACACCACCATCAGAGATATTTATACTGATTACATGACAAAAACCCAGTGGAAAAGACCCCAGCCTCTTATCCCAAAAGACAAAATCTCAGTCTCATATAAGATTAATTAATGAGATTAGGTGTAAAGGATATTTGCCGAAGAGTGTAGAGGAGTTTCTTCTGGGTGTTGGAGCATGCATTTGTATAAAAATGATCAGTCAATTATGTATACGTAAATGAAGCATAAAATAAGTGTATATATTTTTTGTCACAATTTGACACTGAAGTGTATAAATTGGATACTGTAAATCTAAGTATATATATATATATGTGGGGACAAAAATATAAAAAGGACCGGAAAGGGGTAATCTGCCCTTGGGCAGTGTAGGATTGGGAGTGAGCCTTTGGACAAGGAGGTGAACAGTAGCGTTGAAAATTTCCAACATGAGTTGAGCTACAAGAACACTAATTCCACCACCTTTTGGTGAGTCTTATAAACTCTAAATATTTCCAATTGATGTAAATGTTTTTGTCTTATATTCGTTGACTATTTGGCCTGTAATAAATGTGTAAATGTACCTTGGGTTTAGTTTCCTTTCATGTTGTCTTAGTTTTAATAACTTACTTTAGAACTAACATATATATATATAATTATGAATTAAAGGTACATTTCTCTGTTTCTCGTCATCAGGCGATGTTGGTTGTGAAAATGATTATATATATATATATATATAGGATATTTATTATTATTATTATTGTCTATTTGTTATTAAAATTTGAATTCAAAATTTGATGAATTTTAAATTCAAATTTTATTTTTTTATATATGAAACTGGGATTTTGTCCACATGAATTTTGAGAGCTGATTTCGAAGTCCAGTTGAATGCTCTTGGAAAAAGTTATTAATCCATTGCTTCTCCCTCCAGCTGCAAGTTAATGAGACAGATTGGGTTCTATATAGCCTTGGCTGGCAACCAGTCTACCGCAGAAAGAAATGCCAACCTACTGCGGGAAACTTTTCTGCTCAGTCAGTCATGTCTCTTTCAAGGCACGATCACTTAAGCATGTATGGCATTTGACTGACTGACTATTTATACCTGTACTACATATCGTTATGTAGAATATACCTGTACTACATATACCTGTACTACATATCGTTATGTAGAATATACCTGTACTACATATACCTGTACTACATATCGTTATGTAGAATATACCTGTACTACATATCGTTATGTAGAATATACCTGTACTACATATACCTGTACTACATATCGTTATGTAGAATATACCTGTACTACATATACCTGTACTACATATCGTTATGTAGAATATACCTGTACTACATATACCTGTACTACATATCGTTATGTAGAATATACCTGTACTACATATACCTGTACTACATATCGTTATGTAGAATATACCTGTACTACATATACCTGTACTACATATCGTTATGTAGAATATACCTGTACTACATATACCTGTACTACATATCGTTATGTAGAATTATTCACATAATCTTTATAATATTAATGAGAAGGCAGTGTTTAAACTTTTAGATTTGCAGAAAAAAAAACTGTATGAAAAGGACACCTTTTCGCTTAATAGTGATTGTATTGTATTGACGTATACTATTTCAACCAACTCTCTCGCGAATGTATTTATTGTTAATGTTATAAAATGCTATGATTGTTTGTAATCTAATAACAAAAAATATTAAACACTATTTACTTGTTAAATTGTTTTTTCTTTTACAACATTAATGTTTATTTTTTACAAGATTATAAATAAAATGTGAACTATTAAATTATATAATCAATACCTTTAAAAAATTTATTTAAAGAAATGCATATAAAAATGAAGTATTTTATTTAGTCATAAAAATGTACAAAATTATAAAAATGTGATCTGACTACAATTCAGTACCATTTTATAAAGAAATACATAAAAATGAAGTATTTTAATCATAAAAATTTACAAAATTCTAAATATAGGAACCAGCTATACGAGAACAAATGTATTTAATTTCGGTAATACTTTTTTGGTACGCCAAATTTCAGTCCGCCATTTTGGTACGCCAAAATTTGTTAGGTATCATGTGACGTAACCAAAATTTTTTTTTTCTACAGGAAAAAAATGAATAAAATTTATTTTTACAAGTATGTTTGTACAATATACATTCATCTAGCGAATAGACATGAAATTAGATACAAAAACTACTATAATTCTTTTTAAAATCCTTCTTAATATGTCCATATTCCAGTATAATAAAAATGAAATCTCGTTCTGGCGTACCGAAAAAATATTTTTTCTAAAGAATAAAAACGAATAAAAATTATTTTTATGAGAATCTTTATTCATTTATCTAGCGAATAAATATAAAATTACATATGAAAAACTACTTTAATTATTTTAAAATTCCATCTTAATATGTCCATATCCAGTATAATAAAAATGGAGAAACGTTTGTTTGTGTGTTGTGTCGTTCTGGCGTACCGAAAAAATATTTCCTGACAATATAAATTAATCTTGTAAATAAAATAAACTTTTGTAAACAATAACAACTAAATTGTGTTGTTTTGTTATCAAAGAGCCGAGGTAGTTAGTACATTATCGGTGTCAGGAGAAAAAAAAATTCTTTTTTTTTTTTTTTTGTGACTAAACGTTTTTTTTTTTTATGTTTTTTCCAGGCCGAATGTTAGGCAGCGAGTAAACTTAGTCAATTAAAATACTAAAAATACAAAATTATCAAATAGAACAAAGAATTTATGTAATTTAGTTGAAATTATGCCAATAAAATTATCCCAGTATAATTTTTTTGACTTGTTCACATTTCAAAGCAAACTTTTAAACATTAAAGTTTGCATTTCGTTAAAACAGTTATGATGGTTGAAAAATGTAATCAATATTTGAATAGTAAGAAAATGTAGTCTAGTTGAGATTACAATGCAGTTTTCAAATTTTAATTTGTTAACTACTAATTAATTATGAATGTCTTTTTAAAGTTTATTTTCAATACTACAGTTTTACAGAATGGTCTCCCTTATCGGTGACACTTAAAAAAAAGTTTCGCTCATAAAATTTTTTAATTGAATTTTAATACAATTTATAAAAACGATGTTTCTTAATTAAAAAAGCTTTTATATTTTACAAATTAGATTTTAAGAACAAACGATTCTTAAAATGCAAATGAATTCAGTTTATAAGAAAAATAAATAAATGAAGAGAAAGCGTAGGTTTTAGGCGGGAAATATTTAAAGAGTATTTTTTTTCAATATTCAAAGTCCATATTCTAATAGAGTAGAGTTCTAAAACAGGCAAATATTTGTTAAATGTATGGGGCAGAAATAGGGTAATTGGCCATGGTTAAACGTAATTAGAAGAAATTAAAAAAAAACAACAAAAAAACAAAACAAAATAAGCAACAATAAGAGAAAGAAAAGAACAAGGCAAAAAAAATATTGAACAAACAATATATAAAAGAAAAAAAAAACAACAGTAATAAGGCAAAATAGCAGTAATAAGGCAAAAGCTTCACAAACTAAGAATAGTGTCAACAAACCAAAGGGGATACAGACATGTAATCACAGTGTTCTGACTTCAAGACAAGAATGAACAGATTTAAGTCTGATGAGATCAAGAAATAGTGTATCTTATTGGTTAGGAGAAATCAAAGTATGCATCAGTGTGTTATAAATTTGAGGAGGAGAAGGTTTTTGCAACCATTCCTATGCAATTGGAATTTTTAATTTTCATTTAGTTTATATAAAATGCACACACTACATACATAATATCTTCTGCCATCTTTGTTCCCTTTCACTCTAGCATAAGAAAAACTGCCATTCAATTTCTTTTAGTCAAATATGTATGTCACTTTCTGTGTGTGTGGGTATATATATAAGAGTGAACATTGAAGTCAACACTCAGGGGCAACAGATTGTTTCATGCTAAGCGCAATCATCAGACCACATGAGTTTTTCCTCGGCTATTTATATATACACATGTGGCCTGATGATTGCGCTTAGCATGAAACAGTCTGTCACCCCTGAGTGTTGACTTCAATGTTCGCTCTTTTATATTTACATACGCTCTCTCTGATATTGAGCACTTTATCCTATAAATATAGCACACCTTAAACTATATTTATTCATTTATATATATATATGGTACTTATTTAAATACACATATCCTAATTCATTAACATATACTTTTGTTTCTTAAATGTTAGTTATTGGAGCTATACTCTTTATGACTATTATTAATTGCTATTTTATTATTTAATATTTATTATTCAACATACATTCTAATAAATTTATTAGTTCATTCTTCTCCCAGCAGGTGACAAATATCTAATTGTTTGTTTCTTGGCTTCAGGTTACGTTTCTATATCTATCTCCTTCTCTACATCTCTCTCTCTCTTTCTCTCTCTCTCTATATATATATATTATATACTAATGCATCTTTATTCCAGATCAGTTATACTTGTTGTTGCTTAAATATACCTACGTTTTTGCATACAGTACACATATATGCACTACTTACATATATACATAAGTAGAAATTATTGGTCCAGAATAAAATCTCGGCTAAATAATTTAGTTGAAATAAGTGCTGGATTATCGAACTCAAATACAGTGTAACCCGGATATAAGAGAGTTGTCTGGACCCGATAAAAGTTATCTTATATCCAGGTTTGGTCTATTTTATATACCTTATCACAGGCCTTAATTTGGGACCAGAGAAACTTTCTCTTATACCCGGGTTTCTCTTATACTGTATTTGTTATCCTTATACTAAACTAATTTAGGTTGCAAATTATAATTCTCCACATCTCTCAACTAATGATGAATAAAATCTCTGATTTGATGGATAGGGAATACAAATATGGGCTATTTTAAACCCTAACCTAAATATTTTTTCTTCTGTTGAGTTTATTATACTGAGTATGAGCCTACACATCCATGCAGGCTCAGAACACAAAATCAGCAAGCCTGTGACATTCGCTTTTGTTCAAATAACCTTGTAACAGGTATGAATCCTTTTCTTCTCACCTCAACTATTGAGTAGATTGGACTCTCCAGCTGGTTTTATACTTGAGCTTTAATTAAGGTTAGCCCAACATAGTTGACTATTAACCAATGGTTTCAGAGCCATTGTGTGGGTCGTGTGGGCCTCCACTGAATCTATATGGGCCTTGTCCCAAATCTATGATATGATGTCTCCTCACTCTATTAAACTCCATTTTCATAAGTTAATCTTCATATAAAATACAATTTTTTTGTAGCTTATGTGCACTAATGAACCATATGCAATATAAATGAACAATTCGAGTAGAAAAAATGAAAATAAATACAATGTATCTAAAAAAAATTAGAAGCAATCGTAATTGATCATTCCATCTTAAATAAATCAACAATGTTTTGTGGCAAGTTTTAATATGACTTTGAGATTTTTCTTGTTAAAAACTTGAAGAATTTTATCATATTCAACATTATGTATGAAAAATAGTGAATTTTATATAGTGTTTTTCCAAGACAGTGTGAGCAAATCAAATTCACAGATTTGGACAAAAAATATTTCAGAATGATATCAAAATCCTCAAAAATGTTTTCTTCCTTAATAGTTGAGCTTAGTTTAATTTGCAAATGTTGGTAGAAAAAAAAAGCAAATGTTGTTAAGATAGTGAAAGTTACAAAGCACTGCCCAGGACCCTCAATCAAGCTTGGGATTCAGTGGTAGTATGCACTGACTGATTGGTTGGCTCTGTTTGTGTTGCAGATGGGAATGCTTGGAAACAAGCAGCCATACTGAAAATGAGAAATCAAGCTAAATTGTAATTTGCTTTCAAATTGAAACAGCTCTGATGATTGGCTTTCATTGTTATTCTAATGATCAAATCAGGACAGTGCTTATGTAAATTTTTTTATCTTCACTCATTATTGACAATAAAGATTTTCTACATTCTTTTGTCTTGTTCCAAGAACTCATAATAAATAAAACATACTATATTCCACCAAATGCTTACCACAACATTACATGACTGGAGCTTTGGTTTAGATGTTGACACAAATTTTTCATTGAAAATACATATTTTTTAAAAAATTTTTGAAGAAAATATAAAAGAATCAGTTTTACAATTAACTTTTGTCAATGCTAATAATGATTATTAACAAACTTTATTAACAAATAAATTTTTGTTACATTTGGATAGGCTTTTATTTTCTATCTTCTACAATGCAACCTTACTTTTCGAAGAACCTAATATATTTCTTTAATCTATCAGAATTAATTACATAAGCTTGTCAAGACAACTTGCATAAAACCTTAGAGTCTCTGACTGAAAAAGTGGAAAAAAAATATTCTCCTAGCATCATGAACAGTAATAAAAAGAAGCCACCATTTTATATTCAAACCATCCTGACCTTGCTTAGCTATATATATATATATATATAATTTTCTAAAAAAAAGAAAAAGAAGTCCACTTATATAGTTCACACACACACAAATACCTGTACATAGTTGTTCTATTTTTATTTGTAGAATATTATTATTTTAATCATATTTGGTAACAAGACTATTTATTTACACATTTTTGCATTTAGATATTTTTCCCCAAATCTATCAATGTTTATGAAACCTATATATTCACAGGTTGAATTTATTAAACTAATATATCAAGATTTTCATTTATTCAAATGTCTACGCCATTAAATTTATTCTAATGAATATAACACTGTAAATACTCAAAGATTGTCTTAGAATTAAGCAGTTAACAGAATTTCTATAGTTCATTTTTACATGAGAACAATTTATAATATTGAAAGAAAATGATTCTTTAATAATTATCTATGTTCTTTTTGGAAGCTCATAAAACTTCACAGGAATGCCTAGAAAGCAAAAAGAACAGATTTTGACTTTCTCAGAAGAATTTATAATAACCCACCTTTCAAAATAATTGGGCTTAATTGAAGAAGGTGGCACTTGTTTACAAAGATGTAAATGAATGAAAACTACCAGAGTAACATTCGTGGATTTTAGTGGTTTTAACCTACATTTTTTTTTTTTTTGTTTTGTTTAACTCTTTGGGGTTAAAAAGTAAATTATTATTTTTTTATTTATTTATTTATATTCTTAAGAATGAGTTTTGCACTCATTTTGTTTTGCTGTGCATTGAAAACCCAGAAAAAAAGATTAATGTTCATGAATTGATGCAACCTGAGAGAATTGGGCTCATATATACGATAGGTTCACTTATTATGCAGTTCATACAGATGTCCACTCTTTTGAACAAGAGTAGAGGTTTATGATTTATCCCTTGTTCTCCATTTAGGATTGAGTTTCTGGTTCCTTCTAAAGTCTTTTCATTCTCTTTCACCTCAAGTGTCTCATGGCATCTTAGTGGCATTATCACCTTGCTTGGGGTAAATTGATTAAAAAAAATGCATCGAAAAATCGGAGTGAGAAGGATTGCCAACAATCAGGAATTAATACAAACATTGTTAACAGAAAATGACTCTTATACTTATAACAGGCCTAGAAGTTGCCCTTTTGGGCAGGCTTTAGGCTAACACCTGCAGAGGGCATTTGGATTTTTGATGTTTTATGTACACAAAAGTTAAGAATTTAGAAATAATAAAATTATTTTATCTTAACTTGGCTTTGTTTTTCTTTGTATACAATCGATCTTGGTAGAATAGATTGTTTACTAGTTTACATTTATTTTTGGGTGCAATTTTTATTTTCTTTTAAAATAATTATTCTTTATGATTCCTTCACATAAAGTTGCTCTTAAAAGACATTGGGGAGTTCGAACTAAGTAATATTTTGAATATGTCACAGTACATGTGCTAGAATAAGAAAAAATAAAACATATGAGTAATGTACCATGTCACACTTAAGTTTTAAATTACAGTTTAATAATTAGATGGCACGAGCATCATAGCCCGGCATTGCCCGTGCAACTCAGAACAGTTTAGTAGTAGGACTCGGTTATATAAAAAAATAATTATATAAAAAATTGTTGTTTAAAAACTGTTCAAAAATTCCATTAAAAAAATCTATTTTCTTTTGTTTTGCGTAAACGTGATTTGATATTTTGTGTGATATTGTAAACAACATTGCATTTGTTTTTGATTCAAAATTACTGGGGAAAATATTTACATTTTTGGTTGACTAAATGAATTTAACATAAAAATAAAAATTATTTATTTTCTTTTACTGAAATTAGAAATATAAAAACTATTACTCTCTCAGTTCATAAATTTTCAAAGAATATTTAAAAATGTAGAAATATGAAAATTATTACGCTCTCAGTTCAGAATTTTTTTTTAAAAATATTTCTTTTCAAAATTATGGGAAAAATATATATTTTTTGTTGACCAAATGAATTTTTAAAACGTTGAAATAGAAATTAAATATAAATATATACGTAATCTAGTAACCATCTTAGATCTTAGATGTTTTACGGAGCAAATGTAAACAATCTGCACCATTGGCCAAAAAGTGCAAAAGGGAAAATTGCTGAACTTAAACTCAAAAAGCATGTGTCGACCTGGCTTCCCTGTAGATATGTGTCCCTAGAAAGTTTGAATGGCGTAGCTTAAAAAATGTAGGCTTGCATAGGGAACAGTCACACAGACTCATAGATTGCCTTTTATATATATATATATATATATATATATATATATATATATATAGAAACTGTAATGAAAAGTGTAAGTTAAACTTTTATTAAAAATTTTTAAACACTTCACTCTGTTTTATCATCATCTCATCCGTTACACTCAGTGGTGTATAGGGCAGCAACTTTTTGTTACTGTTTCCGTAACAAACTGTTTTTTATGGGGCAGAGTTGTTAACCCTGTGCCTAATCCCCAAATCTGGAGGAACAGTGGACCATTCTTAGTCCTTACATTTACAGCACCTGGTATTCCCAAACGGTCACCCATCTAAATACTGACCAGGCTTGATTTTGCTTAACTACGGTGATCGGACGAGAACCAGTGCATTCAACACAATATTACTCATGATTTGCCGAGATCGAAAAAAACAGACGGCTGAAACACATGTGCAATGCACTTTATTTATAGATATAAATTCATTGTTAATGAGCCTTTCCTGTAGAAATGCATTTTAAATGATTTTACTATAGAATGAAAAAAAAAAGCCAATATCAAATTGTCAAAAATTAATGCTGAAATTTATTGTGAGCATAAGAATATACATTCATTATTTATTTTTTATGGTTTGGAGTTTAAAATATCTGAATGGATGTGTAATGTCTTGTTATCAAAAGTTTCAAATGTCAGTTTATAGATTTGCTTTTCTTTTCTCTTTTTTTTTTTTTTTTTAAATTTTAAATGCGATTAAATGCTTGGAATTATGTTTAATTTTATTATTATTATTACCATTATTTTATTTATTCTTCTAATATTCATTTTTCATTTAAAAGAAAAACAATCAACTCATCCCTCATTTTATTTTTTTATTGTAGGTTTTCAAACAAAAATATATATAAAATTAAAGAGAAAATTTTTTGAGCTATTATTTAATTATATTGCTTATCTTTGTAGGAAACTACAGGCCCAGTTGCCTGATTCTGGAGTGGATCAAGTCCACCGGCCTCGAGCCAACTTGAAAGACATGTTTGATGAATACATCACAAAGCAAACCAAAGAAAACTGGAAATTTTTTTTTGTATCCTTCCATTATAAATAATCTTAAAAACCAGAAACATTGGACAGGATATACTTTTGGGCTGTAAATGCTTATGTATAGGGAGTATTTAAGCTTTTTGTAAGTATTGTTGAAGAATAATTATTTTTACTGTTATTTTTTGTTTGATGTTTTAATTCTTGAATATCATTCTTTAATAATGGAAATTCTCTATTCCTATTCTTTGATGATGGAAATTCTCTATTCCTATTCTTTGATGATGGAAGTCCTCTATTCCTACTCTTTAATGATGGAAATTCTCTATTCCTACTCTTTAATAATTGAAATCCTCTATTCCTATTCTTTGATGATGGAAGTCCTCTATTCCTACTCTTTAATTATGGAAATTCTCTATTCCTACTCTTTAATAATTGAAATCCTCTATTCCTATTCTTTGATGATGGAAGTTCTCTATTCCTATTCTTTGATGATGGAAATCCTCTATTCTACAATTAAAATGAACCTCCAATAGATTTTTTTAAGCTCTCATCTTGACTATCTACCTGACCAATGAAAACAAGATAGAATTCAAAATATTGAAGCATGTTGAATTTATAAAGGTTTTCCTACTTGTTCCTTATATACAGTAGTGACAACCTACCGGTTCACATAAACCTGTTGCGGATTTATATGACGGGTGTATTAATTAGTATTGGAATAGTGTGCGTGTTCTTCCCAAATAAAATCTACAAACAATCAAATATATATAATTATATATATTGTTATGAAATTCTCAGACAAACAAAGGCATCGACACAAATAAATTCAAGACTGGTTGAATAAAACATGTAACAAATTTATATCAGTAAAGATAACAAAGATGTTCTTAAGGGTCAAATTGCCTTGTACATGGAATGTAGATCTTCAGGTATTAATAGTAGTGATTCAATGTTACAAGAATGTAAAGTGTTTGATATGTGATCAAACATAATGAGAGAATCTTGAATGAATAAAGCTTCACAAATAAGAAAGTGTCTTGGAAGGTTTACTGTATCCGATGTCTGATCGTGATACGTAGTAAAATTTAGTCCTTGGGTTGCAACACAATTTAAATAAGTTTAGGATTTTCTTCGCATGATAAAAATGCAAATGAAAGAAACCAGAGTTACGTACCTTTGCACGTAATGAAATTAGAATGAGAATAGATATCACGTTATTTAATAGACACGTTCAGTTTTCATTTATTTTGTTAATGTGTAACTGGAAAGTGTATGAAAAGTCTGAACATTAATCTTTGGTTTTGTGAATATCAAAATTGACATGAGTGTTACGTGTTAAAGTTATTTAGAACAAAGTGTGTTCAGATAAAATGTTCGTATGATTCCAGGAAAATATCAGTTCTTCACTGAAAGGAAGAAATACAAGGTATATTATTTAAAGGGTATGGAAGTGGTGTGTGTTAGCAACAAGTTAGAAATAGATTGTGAAGTGAGTGATTTTCTTTGAATTTAGAATCCGAGCCGAGTAGTGTATTTATGGTGTGAAAGAGTGGTTGGTAAAGCTTGCAAAACAAAAGTGCGGCTTAGAAGAATCAAAGGCTCGAGTGTCATGGATTCCGGTGGCAATGGAAAATCACTGAAGAAGGAACCAGAAAATACTCCTTATATACATGCAAAAGGAGGCTGGTCAGCTCAGATTCGAGCGTTTCCCTTTATGCACCAATACTGTGCCCTAGCCAACGAGAGCGTCTGAATAACAATGTTAGGCTCTGGTTGGCCAGTGCACAGGGCTGGATGAATCCAAGAACATTGAAATGAAAATAGGGGGTGAATAGCATATTCCATTCCTACAAACCGATTCTTAAATCCATATATCAACTCTGAACAAGAAATCAGGGAGCTGAGTTTAAATTCCAGTTGAATTCCTTGCATTCACTTATGCACAAATACCTTTGGGAAAGGTATTAATTCATCTCTTCCCTCCAGTTATGGGCTAAATAACAGGACAGATTGGGTTCTATAGCCTTGGCTGGCAACCAGTTTACCGCAGAAAAATAATGGCAACCTACTGTGGGATAATCTTCTGCCCAGTCAGTTATGTCTCTTACAAAACATGATTGACCAAGTGTGTATGACATCACTCAATGATATAGAATCCAGTCTGTCTTGCTATTTAACCCATAGATAGTAATTATCTTGCATGTCCTAGCTATGCTGCCACTTATATAATTTATGGACATTCAAGAAATTCATTTTTAAAAGGTCTTAATGTTTATACTAGTTATGTGCACATGTCCTTGAAAAATTTAAATCAACAATTTTATTTTGTAAAACTGGACAACCAGTTACAAAAATGTAATAAAACTATATTATTCAATTAGAAAAGCTTTTAATTGCTTTATGAATAAGATATATTTTAGACACTATTGTCTTAAGAAAAAGATCTTTTTGATGAATAATTAACTTTTACAGGAATTGTTTTTGTTTTTAAAAAATTTTAATTAAAATAATTTATAAAGTTTTAGATATTTTCAAATTCTTTATTAATTTTGGCTGGTTAGGTGATATTAAGTAAAAACTATATTTATTAATCATAAAATGGAAAAAACTTACTCTAATTTAGCAATCTCCAGTATTTTAAAAAGAATTTCAATCTTTTTTTTTTTTTTTTATTTATAAGCATGCCAATACTCATGGCTACCAGAAGTAGCATTGCACATAGAATGAGAATGATATATCTCAATGATTATAACAAAGGGCTCGATTTGAAATTCCTAGCACTTGATAAAGGCTGGAGCATACAATGGCCGAAATGTCAAACACGGCAACAAAAATGAGGACAATAGTTCAAATAATTTAAAAGATATATATGTATATTTTTTCCAAAATTTTCTAAAAATAATAAGTTTCAAAAATAATTTTATTAATTTGTATATAAGTCCTGAAAGTTTCATTCAAATCCAACAATTATTTGATTTTTGCATGAATTTCCAAATTAATGTGTTTTTCACTGAAAAAAAAGAGCTGCATAATATTATATAATCTATAGTAAACCCTGGCAGCAATTTAGTTACCTGCTGAAGAAGACAAAAAAACAAAACTCAGAGATTTCAAACTTTGTTAGAAAGTATTAGACAATTTTAAAGAATAATGGAGATTTACTTTGATCTTCCCTCTTAATAATAATATAAACATTTTGACCAAAAAACTTTGTTTTTATTAAGTTTCAGTTCTTTTTATCTTCATACTATGCTGTTTTTTCAATGAATTAGGGGAGGTATATACATACACACACATATATATATATGTAGTACATGTAAAAAAATCCAAAACTTGTGAGATCATATATAGCTATTTCAATGGGTGAAACTAACCTCGTATTGTCACATGTTTTTTAATTTTTTTATATGAAAAATATATCTATATTAATTGGCTGTGTAAGTAATTTAAATTACACTGAGCCCTCTGGCTGGATCAGTTTTAATAATAATTAATATTAATAGGATATCCTTTGGGATTTTACCATCAAACCACTTCCTTTATAAATACGTTAAGAATAGTTTCCTTAATTTAAGGGAGATAACTGTAATTTAAATAGGAATAGGATATTTAATTTGTTAGAGAAAATCAAAACATGTAAATGTTTTGCTCAAAAGAGATGGCAGTGTTGGGTGGGTGTAGAAGAAAACGTCAGAGGATCATATTGTTATTTAAAAGTTAAAGAAATTGAAATGACCATGTAATTAAAAATTAAAATATTATTCACACTCATCCCTAATTTTTTTGAATGAGAGTAGAGGTTTATCAATTGTTTACTGTTTAGAGTTAAGTTTCCAGTTCCATCTAAAGTTTTCTCGGACATTTCACTTTTAGTAACTCATTGCATCTTAATGACATTATCACCTTGCTTCAGGTGAATTGAGAAAAAAAAAATGTAGCAATAAAACCATTCAGAAGATTATTTTTTTCTTTTTTAAATTAACCCCAGACTGTTACAATCTCAACATATCAGTTGGTGTGCCTGAGCAGGCGCCTACAATGGGAATTAGCTAGCCACCGTGGTAGACGGTTATCCTCAAATACCAGTGGCCTGCCATATATATATGTTGTTCATTTGAAGATATATATATATATATATATATATATATATATATCTTCAAATGAACAACATTTGAAGATATATATATATATCTTCAAATGAACAATGTTCAAAACATTAATTTAAAACAGTGCTCAATATAGAAATAGAGCTATGAATATTTATTATAAATTATAATTTAGAACGTGTAGAAATTACAATCTACTACAAAGTGTACATTTTGTTTCGGAATTGAAAGGTCAATGTCTAATCAGGTAGTAAATGCTATTAAAAAAAATAGTATTTACTACCTGATGAGACATTGTCCATTCAATGTCGAAATAAGATGTACACTTTGTAGTAGATTGTAATTTCTACATGTTCAATCCTGGGTAAAAGCAATCATGTCTAACCATACTGATGGGCTATGATACAGCGAAACAGATCTGTCTGCGGGTGACTATATATATATATATATATATATATATATATATATATATATGAATTGTTTGAACATTATTTTTTTTATCGATACTCATATTTAAGTAGATATTCTGTTTTAATTAAACAGTATTATATATTTATATCTATTGGCCTGATTATTTACGATAAATTTTTATTACGAAAATGTGTGTCATTCAGCAGGATTTGAACCTTCATTTCAAATTGTCGGTTGTTTATAACCATGTTTTTGTTAAAATTCGTTAATTTCCATAACATGTTTACATTTGTTGACATTACGATATATTTCAGAGCAGATATGGTTGTTACGATGAATCGAAAATTGTGTTATATAGGCTTGATTAAAACCTTGTTTAGACTGGAGGTCATTCGTGGTCTAAGACGTTGCCAGATCAAATGGTAGCTTCCCCTATGTAGATAGGGGTCGTGGGTTTGAATCCTGCCAAATGACACACATTTTTGTAATAAAAATTTATCGTAAATAATCAGGCCAGTAGATATAAATATATAATACTGTTTAATTAAAAACAGAATATCTACTTAAATATGAGTATCGATAAAAAAAAATAATGTTCAAACAATTCATTTCAAATTGTCGGTTGTTTATAACTAAGTTTTGTTAAAATATATATATATATATATATATATGTAAGCCTGACTCCATGGATAAAATCATTATTAGTCTGAAGAATTTCTTTCTGTGGACAGAATGTGTCATTTAAGATTGTTCCATTTTTTCGTATATATACTATTATATAATTTCTATATATTATAAGAATTCACTGTGCAATATATATGGAGAGCTCTTCTATTATTTTCTTTTTATGTATGAGGGTCAAGCAGCTCAGTTCTTTGAACCCACCAGTATTGTAGGGACACCACAAGAGCAGTGGTGTATCTAGGGCAAGGTAACTTGATGGGACCCATCCCCACTTCTGAATTCAGTTTTCCTTCACTTGGTTTGGTTGCCGCCTCAGGTGCCTAGTCAGTTCTTGATATTTAGCCCATAGTCAGGAGAAGAGATGGATTTGTAATTTTTGAAGGCTACTTGTGCAAAAGTGAATATAATGAACTTGGCTGTAATTTGATCTTGGCTCATTTATTTCACTTTCCAGTTCATTAACCATTAAAATACCTGTACTTCCATTACAGTAGTCTTTGTAGATTTTGCCAGAAATTTGTGATAAAAAATTCAAAAGAAAAGTTATCATTTATTATTTGATATTTATTAAATGTAGTTTGTGCCCAAGAATGAAACTCACTCTCAACAACTTTATCTTTGCCAGGAACAGGGAAGTAACATATCTTCGTCCAGCACTTTTACTGAATTTTCATAAGACTTGCCATCATTGTAACATTCTCCTCCTCTCCCACTGGTCTCCAGTCTGTTTTATGAGCTGTCCAAAAAAATGTTTGTCTCAATGTGACCTGGAACATAAAAAAAAAATGCACTGCCCTCCTCACTTCTGGCTTTTTGTTCTACCTGCTTACCCACAGTTTGTATTGCCTCCTTACGTCAATGAAAACTATTTAATCTTTGTTCAGTTAACATTTTTCTATTTCTGTTCTTCAGGTAAATTTTTTACTCTGCATCCTTCACCTTTTCTTTCTCCTTCACCTTTTCCTTCTTCTTCTCCTTTTCTTTTACTTTTTCATTTTCCTTTTCCTTTATCTTCTCCTTTGCTTTCTTCTCCTTTTTTTCCTTTTCTTTCACTTTTTCATTTTCCTTCACTTTTTCCTTTTCTTTCACTTTTTCCTTTTTCTTTCCCTTTTTAGTTTTCCCTTTTCCTTCTTTTTTCTTTTCCTTTTCCTTCTTCTCCTCTTTTTCTTTTTCTCCTTTTTTTTTTCTTCTTCTACTACGTTAAATTCAATTTCACAGGTAAATTTGTAAAAATGTCAAAGTGAAATGTTTTGTGCCTAGGTACCATGCTGGAATTTGCCTATATATTTTAAAGAAAATTGTCTTAAATTCTGTTTTTTTTTCTTTCTTTCTAATCCTGTTTTCAGTGGTTTCAATGGCTGAAAGATTTTAAGCGTTTTTCAAGGAGTCAATGTGAAATGACTTGATTGTACTTCTTCCAGAAAAGGCAGTAAACTTTCTACAAATTGTTTGCTTTTATTCTTGTAAAATCAGTGATAATTAATCAGTGTAGATAACTTCTGTACTTAAACGGAACATGATTTTTGGAGAGTTTATCCATAATTTTGATCCCGATATGCAATACCTTATTAAAAAATTAGAAAAATACAATAAAACAATTAAACAGACCAACCTTGTCAGTTTGGGATGAATTCTTGCTACCTAAAATCTACTTATGTCCAATTTGCAATGTATAGAATCAGTGCAATAAATTGTTAAAATACATTTTAGAAAATTTTAAGTAATCCCTCCTCCCATGGATTAAACAGTGTCAGCATCCTTGGTTAGTAGGAGTTAATTAAACCAAAGAAGGTATGAAATTTAATAGATATTAAATCCACAGTTGATATATATATATATATATATATATGTGTGTGTGCATTACTGAAATCTCCTGATCAGTAGACCTAGCAATTACAAAATGGGTTTGTACAGTATTTACATTATTCGGACTATTGTCCTCATCTTTGTTGCTATTTGTACAATGTTTCGGCTGTTGTATGCTCTGGCTTTCTTCAGGTGCTAGGAATTTTGAACCAAACCCTCTAAGAGTTGTGAGTTCAATACCAGGCTACAACAGTGGTGAAAAAGTAACTTGCAGGGTTAGAGGGAGATAACTCATGACTTTCAATCGAGGCTTTAGGCAAGGAATGTGGATGATATACTCCAGTGATTGTAATAAAGGATTTGGTTTGAAATTTCTAGCATCTGAAGAAGGCCGAGCATACAAATGGCAACAAAAATGAGGGCAATAGTCCGAATAATGTAAATACTGTAAATACTACCTCATCTCAGAAATATAGACAAATACTAAAAAGGGTTTCTCTACAATATGACAAATATTATATTTGTAGTAATCATATATAAGAATACTTCATATTCTTGAGGCCTTTTATATTAAAATCAGCACTGAACAAAATTTATTACAAGTATAGTAACAATGTTTTAAAGTGCATTTGAGTTAACTAACATTAACACTCTTTTGCAATTTACCATCTCTGGTTATCTCCCTTGCATTAGAAACATTTGTTTACAAAACATTGTAACTGCAACAGTTAATTTTAAAATAATTATACCAGAGCATGTTTGTGCATGTTTGCAAAAATCACCATTTCAATTATTACATTGACGTTAAGTTCATCTTCACAATTCACCCTGAGAATGATCTCAGAGGAGATTGAAAGTACTTGGGTTACAAAAAACTATGACCCCCTTCATTGATGAATTTCAGTTTAACATCAAGAAAATAATTAGATAACTAGAAAAGATTGTTATAAAAATAGACAAATATTTATATTATTTAATGAAACATACTTGAATGAAGATTTGCTGCCTAAATCTCTTAGAGAGTTGGATTAAATTGCGATAACTAAATTTTTCTTTGCCACTATTGTTGCCAGGTATTGAACTCACAACTCTTTGGGTTAAGTCACTGGATTCAACCAACTCTTTTATCCACTGGACCATGTGTCTTTAAGGACATCTGGAAGTGGCATGAGTCAGGGAATGAGATCAATTTATCCCAGTGATTGAAATAAAGGATTCGATTCAAAATTTCAGTCACCTGAAGAAGGTCAGTGTGTACAATGGTCAAAACATTGTAAATATGACAATAAAGATGAGGACAACTGTTCAAACAATGTAAATAAAGTATTAAACTAGTATTACTATTATTATAATGGAGGTTTTAAGATTCATTTAATACTAGGATCCATTTAATTCATTATAATACAGTTATTATAATTGTTATTTTTTTAATGATAATAAATGTTTTACAGGTTTTTCATTTTCAAACCGCAGGAAACATTTCTCAAAACATAAAAAATAGCATCAAAGTTTTAAGACAAACTATTTCAAAACGATTACACAAAATTGGCCTATTTGCACACTGTCCTAAGAAAAAGCCACTGACCAGCAAGAAAAACAAAATATCAAGGTTAGCATTCACGAAGAAGCATGTACTCTGGTCAAAAGCTGATTGGTCCGAAGTTTTATTCAGTGATAAATCAAAGTTCAGTGTGTATGAAGACTAGCTGGCGGTGGGTGACAGCGAGCAGTGTGTATGAAGACTAGCTGGCGGTGACGGCGAGCAGTGTGTATGAAGACTAGCTGGCGGCGACGGCGAGCAGCGTGTATGAAGACTAGCTGGCGGCGATGGCTAGCAGCGTGTATGAAGACTAGCTGGCGGCGACGGCGAGCAGCGTGTATGAAGACTAGCTGGTGAAGCAATGAATAAAAATTGTACCAGAAAAACTGAAGTTTGGAAGCAGTGTAATGGTCTTTGGAATGATTTCTGCACTTGGAACTTTGCCTCTTGTTCATTTCAAGTGCTGGAGTATATAAAAATTTCTTAGAATGTCAAGTTGTACTTGTGTTGCAAAATTGGGGTATTTTTGCAGGATAATGCTTTCGTGCCATAAGGCAAAGCTTGTGATGAATTATCTCTAGGAGCAAGGAATTGAGATTCTTGACTGGTTCGCTCAGTCCTGACATGAACCTCATTGAAAACTAACGGAAAACATTAGGGGAGAAGGTAATGGCGAGAAATCCATCAAATGTTGAAAAATTGGCGAAAATTATGGTATTTTTTGATGACTGGCAGCAGTCATCAAAAATAAAAGTTTAGAACAAAATATTAAATTGCAAGTTCGTCTTTTGTTCTGATTTGTTTAACTAAAATTTAAATTTGTTGCCTAATTTTGCACACATAGAAAATAGTAAATATGTGATAAATTCCTTTCTATTATTTTCTGTAATCTGAAAGCTTGCGACATTGTTGGGGGGGGGGGGTGTATGTCAACTATCAGTAAAAAATTCATGCAATTTCAGTGGTTAGTTTTGGAGATACTAAATTTTTCATATTTGTTTCCTAATTTTGGATGCTACTGTATATTTAGAGGCAAAATTGATCAATGATGTTTGCTTTGAATAGGCAAAAAAATTATTTTTCTATTTCTGGATATTATTAATAAAAGAGAAATTATAGCCTTATGTTGAACAGTTAAAAACAGGATTTGTTACTATGAAAGATTAACTGAACTACTTTGCTACAAAGTCTACTTGATTAAGCAGTCTAATAGCATGTCAAGCTACATGGTTGTTTCCCCATCATAAGAAAAGCACAGTTTTAAACTCTACTGAAGAGCACACCCTCTTTATTTTAGACCCTTGCAAATCCCAGGTTGGTAGATGAAAATATTCTAATTAAAAAATATGTCTTCCAATATGGTTAGAGAAGGGCATACTGTTGAGTCCAACCATTGACATGAAGAGGCTCTATGACATGATGCCTGGAAGGCCCAACTCACCCAGTGGCATCTACCACCACACTCGTCTGTAACTCCTGCTCATGAGTCTTCAGCAATAGGTTAGGTCTTCACAGCCATCTCCACCACCGTCACCAGTGGGGAGAATGAGAATAAGGAGAGAGGATGATGATCCTGATTCTTGGATGCAAGTCGGTGTTGATGACATATGATGACATAAAGCAATAATAGATATACAGTAAATAGATTTTTGTTATATTTGAGAAATCTTATTAAAGAAAATTATGCACTCTCAGGCAAAAATCTATTTTTTCTTTCTCTCTCTCTCTCTAGACATATATATATATCACTCATTCAGTAATGAATTAGAGCACTCTGGCTATTGGTATACGATACATGATACACTAAAAGTCTGCCTCCTTCTACCGAGTGCCCATAGCCCAGAGGTAGAATTGCCAACTGACGCCAATTCAGTCGGGTTTTAATTCTGAGTTAAAAGCAATCAGAGTCTAACCGTACTGATGAGCTGTGATACAGCAAAACAGATCTGTTTGCGTATAACTATGTGTATATATATATATATTTTTTTTTTTTCATTATGTTATACGTGATATTTATTTTAGTAAGATTTCTTGAATATTTAGACCAGTAGACAAAATAAACATACTGTTTAATAAATAAATGGAGAAAACAATGGCAACCTACAGCGGGATAATCTTCTGCCCAGTCAGTCATGTCTCTTTTGAGACATGATTGTCCAAGCGTGTTTCATGTATGGCACTTAACTGACTGACTCAAATATGATTATCCACCAAGAATAATGTTTAAACGACAAAATATACTGAATAGGTTAAAAAAAAAGTGGGTTGGCTTAGAGTGAGGGAAGTAATTTAATCATACTGACATTTGAATTTAGTACACAAGACTATTATAAAAACTTTGCTTTAAGGTATTTTGTTAGAAAACAAAAAAAAAAGAAAAAAAGACAATGTATCAGTAAGGTAGAAATTTAATATTCAATAAGAGGTTAATAGCTGAACTGATATTTTGAATAAAGAATGAGTTGATATTTTGAGTAAAGAATGAATTGATATTTTGAATAAAGAATGAGCATAATTAAATTGACCCTAATTTTTAAGTTAGTTTTGTTTCAGATTCAGTTACTGTCAAGTTTTCCTTAATAAGACTTCAGTTCAGTTACTTAATCCGGCCTCTGTTTGAGTCGTACAACAAAATGGTGAGCACTGAAACAATGCAAAACTTTCAAGATGCAGTCCATCATTGGCGAGAAGCAATGTTATCACTGACCAGCCTCAGACAAGGTAATCATCGATCGTCGTCATCTGTCTTCTTGAATCCCGCCCTTTTTTATTGTACTTTCTCCTTTTCTGTTTCCTTCACTCTCAGTAAACCTCTTGTGTCTTGGTGGCTTTATTGCCTTGGTTGGAGTGAAATGATTAAAAAAGTTACTGTCAAATATCAATTTTCAAAATTTTTAAAAATTCGATAAGAAGAAAATAAGAAAAATCAATAATCGTGAGTCAGTATTGATTGCAGTAATAGAAATCAATAACTGTTGGTCAATATTGATTGCAATATGAAGATAAATCTGTGTTTAATGATTAATATTGTTTGTAATAAGAAAAATCTGGTTTTCTCTTTTCTAATCTTCTCACTTTATTTTACTTTCAATTGGAGTAGATAGACTAAACTATCGCCCGGTTCACACTGCACCCTCGTCTATTGAACAGGTGAAGAGGCTCATCCCTTGTTTCCTGTTTAGGATGCGGTTTCCGGTTTTCTCTTTTCCAATCTTCTCACTCTTTTTTTTTTCAATTGGAGTAGATAGACTAAACTATCGCCCGGTTCACACTCCACCCACGTCTATTGAACAGGTGAAGAGGCTCATCTCTTGTTTCCTGTTTAGGATGCGGTTTCCAGTTTTCTCTTTTCCAATCTTTTCACTCCTATGTAGCCCCCTGCACATCAGTGGCGTTACTGCCTTGCTTGCTCGGGGTGATATGATTAAAAAAAAAAAATCACCTGATTGGATTGAACTTCATTGTTTTATTGTAAATTCTTTCATTCATTTCAGGTTTACAATTTTTTAAAACTTTTTCCCTTTGTATGTAAAACGTTTTTAAATTTTTTTAATTTAGATTTTCTTTTTTCTTTCTTTTTTTTTTTTTAAAAGGGTACATTATGACAACAAAGAGGAGGATTAAACCTTTTTGTTTCTTTGTATAAGAAAGAAAATGAACAAGATACAGTAAAAATTATTTGCATTATTTGCATGTGTCTCTTGGTCTTAATCTTTGTTAACTACTATAATATTTCAACTGTTATATGCACTGGCCTTCATCAGATATATGTTGATCCAGATAATTTACAAGGAATTTCAAACTGAACCCTCTCTTTAACCCTATGAGGTCAGGAGTAATTGTTCTTGCTCCACTGCTCGTGTTCAGTTTGAAATTCCGTATAGGTTACCCAAATTGACATACACCTGATGAAGTCCAGGGGGCATAATGGTTGAAGCATAGTGATACCAACACCAAAGATGAGGACAATAATCTCCTCTTCTCAGAAATTCAGATAGAAATTATGCAGTAAGATTTGTAATGAAATGGTTTTCATTAATTTACTCCTTTTTTCTACCACTGTGGATGTGCGTTGTGGTGAATTCCTTGCATTCACTTATGCACAAATACCCTTGGGAAAGGTATTAATCCGTCACTTTCTTCCAGTTATGGGTTAAATAATACGACAGATTGGGTTCTATAGCCTTGGCTGGCAACCAGTCTATCGAAAAAAGCAATGGCAACCTACTGTAGGATAATCTTCGGCCCAGTCAGTCATGTCTCTTTCGAGACCCAAAGCGTGTATCACATATGGCACTTAACTGACTGACTGAATAGTTGGAAACATGATTAAGGCTTCTACTGGACATAAGGTGGGGGATCGGTTTTATATTGTTATGAAGTAATGAACTGATCCCCCACGAATTACTACTTAATATTATAATACATCTCTTTCCCTTTAGCTACGAATCAAATAATAGGACAGATTGGGTTTTCTATAGCTTTGGCTGGCAATCAGTCTACCGCAGAAAGCAATGGCAATCTCTGCAGGATAATCTTCTGCCCAGTTAGTTATGTCTCTTTCGAGACATGATCGCCCAAGCATGTATCATGTATGGCACTTAACTGACTGACTGATAATTTGAAGTGTATTTAGATTTGCAACTGTTTTTTTTTTTCTACATCTTTGATTTGCGTTGTTTTTTTTCTATAATATAAAGAAACATTTAATAATAAAAAACAGTCTATCAGACTGTAATTAGTAAAACAGTGATAGGTGGTGATAACATTTTAGTCTCAGTATTCTTAAAAAGATTGTCAGGTGAGTAACTGAAAATAATTAAGATCTCTAGTTACTAGGATTTGGAAAGTGCCAAGTGGTGTCAGATTTTTAATGTTATGAATAATCATATTTTTCTGTATTTTTCAATCAAAAGTCTTAACGCTTCTTTTTATTTTATTTTTTTATCCCACCAGGAAGTCTAACAGCCATGCTTCAAATCAGTACACAGACTTGTATTATGGATAAACCTCACAAAGTCCCCACAGAGGCTAACGAGGGCATTGTTCAGCTGTCTCTATCTTTGAACAAAGAAGATACCATAATGCAATCAGAATCAATAGAAGAAAAGAATGTAGCAAGTCCTTTTTCATCTCAGAAGTCTTTACCTACCACTTCGTTATTCTCATCAAATTTTACACCCAGTTTGCCAACAACTTTCGCTTCATCCTCCTCCTCAGCTTCTTCTACTTCTTTCTCCTCTTCGTCTTCCGTTTCAAATCCCTCCAACCAAGCATCATCATCAAACAATTCCTTAATCCCAGATCCTGTAGATAATCTCATGGTTGGGGCAAGTGCCGCTTCTACTGTTAGCAATATAGATCTTTCATTCCTGGATAGATATTCAGCTATTTATAACAATCCCATTATGGAAAGACCTAATGCTGATTATTTGTTAATGCCAAACCAAAATGTTGGTTCAGATGAGATTAATAATTTTAACTGGGATGACATGCAAGATTTTATGCTTCTAAATGACCCAACACCAAAAGATAAACATGAGGACACATCTACAATTGCTACCCCACCATTTGATTTGAGTTCCTTTGATTTGTCGCAATTTACAAACAATTACGAAACTTTTTCAGAGAATCAGGCTAATGCCCCTGTCGCTAATAATAGCAAATTTCTGCGAAAAGTTTGAGCACCATGACTTCTAAAACTTAGTGTTGTTTTTCGGTAGTGATTTTTGCATTTTTGTGTTTTTTTTTTAAAACAAAGTCATAACTGACCTGGCTGTCTTAATATGCACTGGATAGCAATTGATACTTGGTAGGTATTTTTTTGAAAATCTACCCTCAAACAAAGAAAAAAAAAATATATTAATGATAAAGTGGAAAAAAAATTTTGTGTGTAGTGTTTTGCCTTTCATTGGACTAAAGTCATGTTTCCATCGACGTGACTATGCATGCACATGACACATTGGGGACACTGAAATTTTAAACTTTAAAATTTTTTTTAATATGTATTTGGATTGGATATATAGTCTAGTCAATTTCATTTAGTTTTTTTTAATCATATCACCCCGAGCAAGGCAGTAACGCCACTGATGTGCAGGGGGCTACGTAAAAGTGAAAAGATTAGAAAAGAGAAGGCCGGAAACCACATCCTAAAAAGGGAACAAGGGATGAGCCTCTACACCTGTTCAATAAACATGAGTGGAGTGTGAACTGGGCGATAGTTTAGTCTATCTACTCCAATTAAAAAAAAAAAAAAAAAGGTAAGGGTGGTGAGTTAACTAAGTTTTAATTTAGTTAAAGTCCAGTCAAAGAAATTTCCTTGAAAAAAAAACAAAGAACGCTCGTTCAAATAACCATGAAACTTTTTAAAATTAGCCACAAAAATACAACAACAAAATAAAATCAAAGCAAAATCATAACTTACTTTTAAGAATATTTCCATCCTGAACGCGCGTGCACTAAAGCCAATAGAAAAAAGAATTACTTTATCTTTTTGGCATGGGGTGGTGGGGTCATCTAACTGGACAATTTTCTTTTTCTTTGTGTTTTAACCCCTTTGATATTAAGTATCCCATATTTTGATAATTGAACAAGCTGAAATGTAAGAACCTGGAAACAAATTTACTGTGGATGATCTAGTGATTAAAGCACTTTCTATATACTTTCATCTAAGTTGCTCTCTTTTAATTAAAGCAGTATTTTTTAAATTGAAATTCTGGTCAGTCTCATTATAGTGAGCAGTTAATGCATTGAGTGTGTTTTGCAAAATATCCATTTTGTGTTGATATAATCTTTTATTTAAATTCCTTGAGGTTTCTCCTTTGTATTCTTTATGGCAAATATTACAGGTGATAGTGAATTCTTCTTTCAAGTTTTAGTGTATTATTATTTTGTTTTGTGTTAAGTCTCTTCTTGTTTTGGAAGTAGTAATAATAAATTTTATGTTAAGCTCAGATAAATTCTTTTCATTTGTAGTTGTGATAGTTGGTAGGTGATATATATAGGTATTAATATATTCATTGAGTTTGTCAGAATTTTTTCCACTTTATCATTAATTTTCCTAACATTGTTCTGGTATATAACAATTTATATATCATTTTCTCCCTCCAAAAGTGAAAATAAAACAAAATTTCAGGTCTTTTGAATGTCCCAAATTATCAAATCAAACAAAGCACAAGAATATAACACAGAAATCTAAACTTATTTATAAATGGAACTTTCTGTGTGTGTGTGTGTGTGTCCATTACCTATTGACTCGGAAATGGCTGAACCGATTTTCTTGAAAATTTACACAGTTGTACTATAAGCGTCTGCGAGTGTTCTTAGCTAGGTTTTGTGTCGAGGTACCCCCGATAAATATAGAAAATTGATATTCAAAAAAATTGGGTTATAGAAGGAGTGGTCCGATTTTAATCAAATTTGATTCACTCATAGACAAAGACATAAGAAATGATATTCAGAAGTTTCAAGGTTGCAGTTCTTACAATAGTGCAGACAATCAATAAGATATATATAAAAGGCAAGATGTTTGTGTGTGTGTGTCTGTTTATCTGTCTGTATGTCCTTTATACAAATCCACAATGTTTATCCGATTTTCACCATACTTCACACAAATATTCTTTAGGCTGAGTCTGAGCTCCAGGACCATGGATTAGTTTTAAAGCTTTCATTACACCCGAGCAATGCTGGGCTATACTGTTAGTAATTAAAAAAGAAATATAATAAAAAAAATAATAAAAAACTTTAGGAATTTATTAGTGTATATCAAAAGTATTTTTCTTTTTAACACAACAGTTTTTGTACATCATTTTCATACTTATATATATATATATATATATATATATATATATATATATATATGTGTAGCAAGTGCTAAGGGATAAAAAAAGTAAGAAGGAAAGGTGGAAAAATGCTGAAGAAGAATCTGAGAAAATAAGGAAGAAAAAAGAAATGTAGGGGTTAAAAGGATGAGTCAGGTTCTAATATATATTTATTTAATATATATTATTTACATCCATTCTTATATATGTTTGTGTGTGTGTGTGTGTG
Organism: Ascarosepion bandense; assembly: GCA_037127315.1. NCBI lineage: Eukaryota > Metazoa > Mollusca > Cephalopoda > Sepiida > Sepiidae > Ascarosepion > Ascarosepion bandense. The sequence continues at coordinate 10,066,963 of JBBBDQ010000927.1, forward strand.
TGTGAAGAAAAAGTACAAGAAGCCGTGAATGTTTTAAAGTGTAGATTTATTGTTATTATTAATATTACTTGTTTTTTGTATGATATACTAAGTGTCCATAATGGTTGTGTTGCTACATGTGTTTCGAGTTCAAAGTTGACTCTCTTCAGGTGAATAAACTTGTGGCTTTACATATTTGTTTATATATATATATATATATATATATATATATATATATAGGAAAAACTACTAAAAATTTGCAAGTTTAAAAATGTATTTTTTTGACAGTATTTATTTACTTCTATTATTATTATTATATATATATATGTATATATATATATATATATACACACAGCAATAGAAGTGTGTGTATATATATATATATATATATATATATATACTTATATAATAATAAAAGTAAATAAATACTGTCAAAAAAATACATTTTTTAACTTACAAATTTTTATTAGTTTTTCCTATACATATTAAGACAGTATACGTGGATCATCATTATGCTATATATATATATATATATATATATGTATATATATATAGGGTCTTTGAATGATCCTAGCTTCTGTGAATTTTTTTTTTCACTAAAGTTCACCCAATACAGAACTCTTGTTCAAGTTAAATGCAAGTACAGGTAAAAAAGAAATGAAAATTAGGAGGATAAATAACAACCTGCACCTTGAATACATTAAAACTGTCATTTTCAGGGAAGTCTGTTCCACAAAGTATTAGTTCTTGTGGAAAAAGCTGTCTGAGTGGAACTTCCTTCTTACAATTTGAATATGGAGAAGTAAAAAAAAAAACAATAGGGGATAAATGCAATGCATCCAGTTATCCCAACAACTTTAAAGAAGTGATAGCTGCAAATTATCTCCAAATTATGTAAAAGTTTTGTAGTACTGGTGATCAAGTTCACTATCTTAAACTGTACTTTATCCCAATTGACAACTGACAGTCATCTTCATCTCAGCTTGATTTCAAGAGACAAGTCATCATCATTAAAATGCTTAAACCAATTTTGGCCAGTACGATGAGATACTTTTTCATTTTCTTTCATTTCCCAGCATGGAAGCCTAATTTGAAATAATACTCATAGCTTCTTTTCCTGCAGCTTCATTTCTCGCACTTCCTTCCTATGGAACTTGCTTTCTTATTCTTGCTTTCCTGATGGTTACATCCTCCAGGAATTGAAATGCAAGGTTAATACTCATCTCTTAACTACTTGACCCTAGTTCTTTCCACACCGCCCTGTATATCCTCTCCTTTCTCTGCACCTGTATTCCCATCCTTCTCTTGCTCCTTTCTTACTGGTTTGTCCTTCTCTTCACTCTCCTCTAATCTTTTTACTCTTATGTAGCCCCCTGCACATCAACGGCGTTACCACCTTTCTCGGGGTGATATGATTAAAAAAAAAAGACTTCCCCTAATTGCCAGAATCTAAATATTCATATCTGTCATAACATCTAGAATAAAAGGAACAGGAAAATGATGATGAGATTGGAATGATGATGATGGAACAGGAAAATGATGATGACAGTAATAATAATGATGACATTGGAATGATGATGATGGAACAGGAAAATGATGATGACAGTAATAATAATGATGATACTGATGATGACATTGGAATGGTGATGATGGAACAGGAAAATGATGATGACAGTAATAATAATGATGATACTGATGATGACATTGGAATGATGATGATGGAACAGGAAAATGATGATGGCAGTAATAATAATGATGATACTGATGATGACATTGGAACGATGATGATGGAATAGGAAAATGATGATGACAGTAATAATAATGATGATACTGATGATGACATTGGAACGATGATGATGATGCTAATGATAACAATAATAATGCCATAGTGTTATTTCTGACCGAGGGTTTCTGATTGGGACTTTGGAGAAAATGTGTATGCAACAGAAATCAACGGAAATAATAATAATAATAATAATAGTAGTAGGTATCACTTATCACTTATCTTGCATAATGATAGTATTCTGTTTGGTCAAAGTTCAATCCTTCACTCCAGATTTTCTTTTTTGATTTATATCCATAGTCTTTTCCATATTTGGATATGGCTGTAAGGCTGTGAAGGTTTAAAATTAGGGTTTTTCCTCTTTTAAATGAACTGCTTTCCTCCATTTATCCAAAGCAGCTGGTCATGAGGCACCAGTGGTCTGCCATGATTATTTCTCTGACTTGAAGCTGGACTTAGTCATCAGAGGCTATTTGCAAGGCATACATTTTATAGACAGTGGAAACTTGTCCTTTCTACCACCCCTGGCGATGACAACCTTTTAGAACATATATGACATGCATGTATAAACATTAAATACATTATTTGTTTTAAAACATGTATTAATAATATTAGTAATTTAGTAGTCATAGATAATCTTTTCACATGTTCATGAAATAAGTTTCATAGTTAATCCCTGTTAAAACCAAAATATTTAGAATAAACTCAAGAATATCGTTAGAGTAGGATGTAGATTCTGTTTTGTATCATTACACAGAAATTATCTTCTTAACCTAACAGAATAACCAAATTCTTCTACTTGTGCAAATTCAGTGGTTCTTGTGTTTTGTCATTTGATTTGAGTTAATGTCCATTGATAATTCTCTGTTAGTTTTCTTTTTCACCATATCCCGTTCTTTTGCACAACATTCTATGCTAAAATGTGTGGGTGGTTTAATGGATAGCTACTCGGAATGAGAAATCAAAGAACCGTGTTCAACTTCCAGTTGGGTATGAATCAATCTCCTCCCCCAGCTATGGGTTAAATAGTAAAACTGTATTTAGAAAAAAACAAATTTTATTCTGCAAAAAAAAACTGTTAATGAAATTTTCACTCACAAAAAAAAAAAATAATTACTTTTACAACCTTGAAAATTATTTTTTGACTTTAAATAACTCACAAAGAGTTGATACCCCACCCCCAAAATCAGTCAAACAAAAAAAATCTATGCTGAAAACTCTGCAGCTTTTAAAGCATAATAAAATGAAGAAAACTAGTCAACAATTAACAAATGAATATCAGAAAATTTGAATAACTTAAAACTATTGTTTTACATTTTTATAATACAATGTAACCCAGATACAAGGGAGTTGCCAGGACCGGATAAGAATTCTCTTATATCCGGGTTTCTCTTATATCCGGGTCTGGTCTATTTTATATGCATTACCACAGGCTCTAATTTCAGACCAGAGAAAATATATCTTATATCCGAGTCTCTTATATCCGGGTTATACTGTAGTTGCATTCTTTTAGTTATAAAATTTTTAAACATATACGTAATTCCTTTTACAAATTCTTCATGTTTTTACACAAGTATTTTTATCATATAAAGATTATCTCATGGACAACGATTTCTTTGCTAATTCTTTATTTTTACCTAAAGGCTTTTGATGATTCAGTGGTGGCTATACATTAACATATTTACCCATTATTAACAAAAAACAATGCATACACATGACCTATCTTTCTTTTGTTTCTTCTTCAAACTATTCATTCCTCTTTCATTAAAACAAAAATAAAATCTCCACTATTTTTACATTTTTTCAAACCTGCAAACATTGAGTACAATACATTTTTCATGTATTAAATTATTCTATGATTTATTAAAACATTGAACTGAAAACAAGAAAAACATTATCAGTTAAATGAGTAAAAATATCTTAATTATTAATTTTTTAACAAATATTTCTTTCATCTTATTTCTCTTAGATTTTATTGCAACTCTCAGATGATCTTTCTATGATCATGTTAGTACCACTCACTAGAAATAATTAACAAGCCTCTGGTAGGATTTGAAATTGCAATCTTTATGCTTGGGATGGCTTTCTTAACAACCAAAAAATGAATAATTGATAATGCTTCACCTAAAAAATTCAAATGATATTAAAAGCAATACTAGCAGCGAACAAAGAAATAGTGGAGGAAAAATAATGACTGAAAACTTTATGGATAAATTTGAATGACTGAAATTGTTTAGCTTTTGTAGCCTAATTGTTGAACAAGCTTGTGATCCCTTTCACCTTGACAAAACTTTGCAAGTCTCTTACTGTTCTATTGATATTTTCATAAAAAGTTTTTAGATAAACTACATTCCTAAGTTCTAATGTATGTAGTTAAGATTGTGGATTGTCAGTTATCATGGAAAGTAACTAACAAATATAAGCTGAGAAAAATATTAGTCAAGTAAAGAACAATTCCTCAAAGAAACTTGAGTAATATTGAAAATATCTAATTGAAAACTGAGGTGATTCATTTACACAGGAAGTTACCTAGAATATAAATAGCTACAGCTATTACCCATGGGGTAGTTGAGTGTTTACAACTTCCTGTGAGTTAAAAAAAATCCTTTTTTTTTTTCATTTGGAATTTTCTTTTTAAATTATCACATTTATTTTATCACTCTAAAGAGTTCAAAATTCTTTTTAATTGCTACCATTTTCCTTTCTTACACATGCTGAGCACAATACAGTTACTGAAATCTTTTATTTATTAAAAAAATTGAATTGAAAACAAAAAGAAATATACTGAATGATTAAAAGAAATTAACTCATTGAAAACATTTTTTTAATTTCAGATTTTGCTTTTTAAAACATTACAGTTTATCTTTGCCTCTCTTTCTAAAGAGTTCAACAATGTTTTTCTATCCCCACTTGAAAAAATTACATCATATTTGTTATTTTAGTCCAGAACTACCTCACAAATTCTCCATCACATTACCCATGACACATGTAAAAAAAAAAAAAAAAAAAAAAGATTTCAATCAATAAGACTTGAAATGGATTGATATTTAAAACTCTTCTTTTTTTGTTTTCTAAAAGATGAAAAACAAAAACAAAACAGAAAATAAGTGTAAATAGAAAAAAAATTGACCAGGTGATTTTTTAACGACTTTTTTCTTTTCACCTCTGTATATTTGGAAATTCATAAAATAGTTGAAATAAAATGATTCATGTGTATATATATATATATATACACATATATATGATGTCAGTATTTTCTTTTCTTTTTGTGTATGTTTATGCTCATGATGAGAGTAACATTAATCAGCTAAGTGATAACTTTTACTTATATTAATTATATACACACACACACACACACACACACACACACACACACACACACACACACATATATATATAGTTTTCTTTTTGTATAAATCAACTACAAGTCAACACTGAAATCAACTAATTATCAGTCAGTTGAGTGCCATACGTGATACACACTTTGGGCGATCATGTCTCGAAAGAGACATGTTTGACTGGGCAAAAGATTATCCCACAGTAGTTTGCCATTACATTCTGCGGTAGACTGGTTGCCAGCCAAGACTATAGAACCCAATCTGTCCTATTATTTAACCCATAACTGGAGGGAAGAGATGGATTAAATAATAGGACAGATTGGGTTCCATAACCAACTAATTCTAGTAGATTCTAAAAAGTGGTCGGTACCTCATCCATAATACTCTTAAGTATTATCATAGAAAGCTATACCAAACTGGCTTGAAGATCTAAGGAGGTAAATCATAACAGTCTGTAAGTTTTTTATATCACTTTTATGATGATATATATAATTAGCTCCCACAATAACCAAATTTTAAAGAATTTCAGGGAATCTAATGCAGAACATGAGTTTACGCCCTCCTGTAATTGCAAATCTAGAGAAAACTATCCGGTTGAAGGTAAACCAATGTAGTGTACCAATTTACATGCCCATTCAGAGATTGCATCTCTGATACTAATCAAAAACCTAGTACATATATTGGTTTTACTACAACCACGCTCTCCCGTAGACTTACATGTCATCTTTCTGATCAGAGTACTATTAAACAACATTTCTCTGAAAAACATAAATATGTAGGTAATATCAGACAGATTTTGGTCAACAATACCGTGATCCTTACACATACACATAGTAAGAGGAACCTGCAGATATTGGAGGCCATGTACATCAAATTGAAACAACCAACACTCAATAAAATCAACTTTAAAACAGGAAATAACATATTACATTGCATTTGACTACATGGTTTTGTTGTCATTTCGCGCTATCCCACGGTGTGACGTCATAAAACCGCATCGCAAACTTAAGAACTGCGTTTATTATTTTTGGTAACTATTGTTCTTGCCAAGTGGAGTTTTATGTCAACACAAAATAAAATCGTCGGTGATGGTGGATTTTATAATATTTCAGTTTAAACAACCTCTCTGAAGATGGCTCATGTGAGCCGAAAGCTTAGAAGAAAACCAATAAATAATTATCCAAATGTTGGAGAATTTTTGTCTTTATTTTCAACTGAAATTAAAGCAAAAATACAATGTTTAGAACGGCTCATGATTAAACATAATAGACATTCATTGTCTCTTATATTTAACAGTATATGTTTAGAAAATTACTTGCTGCCTCGATATACTAAATTGAAGGTAAATGTAGATCTACAAATGTTATTTATCAAGCTACCATCTTCCCTAAAGAAAACAAGGAAAAATATAATGTATACATTGGAATTTCGGTGAGAATTTGGAAACAAAAGATTTTATATGCGTAGGCACTCCTTTCAGTCAGTTAAGTGCCATACGTGATACACGCTTGGGCAATCATGTCTCGAAAGAGACATGACTGACTGGGCAGAAGATTATCTCGCAGTAGGTTGCCATTGCTTTCTGCGGTAGACTGGTTGCCAACCAAGGCTATAGAACCCAATCTGTCTGCTATTTAACCCATAACTGGAAGGAAGAGACGGATTAATACCTTTCCCAAGGGTATTTGCGTGTAAGTGAATACAATGGATTCAACTGGAATTTGAACTCGGCTCCCCGGCTTCTTGTGCCGAGCCGATATCCACTGTCCCACAACGCACAACGAAAGAAAGGCACTCCTTTACTAACCCTAATTTAAGACAGCCCTCTTCAAAAAAATACTGGGAATTGAAGGAAGAAGGCCTATATCCATAAATAAAGTGGAAGCTGATAGACCTGGCATGTACTCCTATTAGTTTAGGTAATAACTGTAATATATGTTTAACAGAAAAAATTAGAATTTTGAAATTTCAATATCAGAATGTACTTCTGAATAAACATAATGAATCTATTCACATGAGTCATAAATTGAAATTTCACGAATTATCTTTTCTTCCATTTATTCATAATGCCTCCTACATAGATTAGATTTTAAATTTGATGAATGCGTAGCTTTTTCCCCTCCTACCTACAACCATTAACTCAATGGTCAAACCACTTGCCTTCTACTACCAAAAGAAATTACTACTATAATTCTCCTTGGCTTGAACCTATCATAACCAACATTCCTCACCCCTTGCCTTACTAACCCTTGCTCTCAGACAAGAATTTTTCTCCTTTCTTTAGTTGACTGGGGGTTGACAATGTATATCTCAAACTGACATGTTGAAATAGCTACCGCTATTACCACTAAATGTAATCTGAATTCACAGATATATATATATATATATTTTTAATCATATCACTCCAAGCAAGGCGATAATGCCACTGATGCGCAGGGGGCCTACGTAAGAGTAAAAAGATTGGAAAAGAGAAAGCTGGAAACCACATCCTAACCAGGAAACAAGGGATGAGCCCCTTCACCTGTTCAATAGACGTGGGTGGAGTGTGAATCAGGTGATAGTTTAGTCTATCTACTCCAATTAAAAGATTAATAATGTCAGGAGTGGGATTCGAACCCATGCCGGGAAGACCCGACTGTGACCTGAACACAGCGCCTTAGACCGCTCAGCCATACTGACTTTTTTATTTATATATATATATATATATATATATATATATATATAAGCGGATGCTTTCAATTTATTTACACTGAAATAACAACAGCTACAGGGAGCACAATAAAACCATTGGATAGCGTGGATTCCGAGCTGCAAAAGATTTCCCACTTTTTCATGGTTGCAAAGATATTGTCAAGAAAATATTGTCTGCTTAGTTCATTTTTTTCTCAGCTCAAATATAGGATGTCCCAGATATATTGCTGTCGTCAATGCTGATGCACATTAGTCACCACTTAACAGTACTCACATCCACTGGTTGGTCTCCATAAAAATTTTGCAAATTTGATGACTATTGATGGATGCAATTTTTTCTGCATGGAGGATTTCTAGGACTGACATGTTGAAATAGCTATCCCCACTAAATGTAATTTGAATTCACAGATATATATATCTATATATATATATATATATTTTTTTTAATCATATCACCCCAAGTAAGGCGATAATGCCATACATATATATATTTCATTTGTAAACAAATTATATCATGCAAACCAGGTTTCTACTATCTGGTGTCTTCAAGTGATTTATTTTGGACCTTATTTATATTAGGTGAGTGGCCAGGGAGACATGATCTGATCAATTGGCTAATCATGTCAAGTCTTAGTACCGTTCCAACCACCAAAAACAATAACTTTACAACCTACAAAAAAGATCATACACACACCAACCAAATTTAAACAAATTGGTACTAGAAGTTGGTAGCAAAGGTCAATCAGATGAATGAAAGAAATTTACTGATGACTACTTATATATACTTAGCCTGAGTATACCATTTTTGTATCCTTGAGATGCTTGAGCAATGGGACTCCCCCAACCATCTCTCATGATAGGGTTCTGAGGAGCGTGGGGAGCAAGGATGATGAAAGAAAATATATGTATAATTACTATGGCAACAAAGAAAATGAAAAGACCCCTATCTGAATCAAGTTCTAATAATGAATCAGAATTGTATAGTTACTTACTTCAATGTATAGCAATGGAGTCACTTAAAGAAACTCTTATTACAAAATTATCACCATTTGCAATTGAAAGAATAATATACTCTCAAATTATTCCTATAACTGATAAAAAAACATTAAACAATGCAATAATAATTCAAATAGAATAAAAAATGTATGTAAAAAAAAAAAAAAAAAATCCTTAAATGATCAACATTTAATAACTTAAAAATCAAAACCTATCCATACCATTCTACTCCAGCAGCTTCTTTTCTTGCACTTCCCGCTTGTGGAATTCCCTTCCATTTACTTGCTTTCCCGACGGCTGTAATCTTCAAGAATTTAAATGTAAAGTCAATAGTCATCTATCTCACTAATTTGCATCCTCTCTCTCACACTCCTTTCTCTGTCCACTCCACTCTCATCAATATTCTCATCCTTCTCTTACCCATTTTCTGACACCCATTATAACCTGTCACTCTTTCTCATAACTTTCCTCCTATGTAACCCCCTGCAAAAGAGTGGCAATAAAATGCCTTGATTGGGGGCGATATGATTATAAAAAAAAGTTGATTGAAATAATGAAAACTGATATCAACAGAGGAAAACAACAATTTACACTGAATCCCATAAAAAAACTGACCTAATCAAAATATAGAAAATTCTTAACTGTTATGAAAGTAGTGCGCTATTATATTTCTACGCTTATTACTTTCATTACAGGAAGTACATCGCCGAAAGTTTCAGTAAAGGAAGAAAATTGAACAAAAATCGCCCGAAATTTGTTGCCTACGTAGAACACCATTCTGCAGTTAATTGCATGACTTCGTGAGAGTTACGGGAGAGAAAAAGTGCGAGATATAGTTTGTTTTTTATGGACTTTCAAAGCAAAAAACGTAGGTTTCTTCAGTAACTAATTATTGCTTTGAGTTCAGCATATACATTTGCACAGAGATAATGCTATTTTGGATAAATTTGAAGTGGGGTGAAAGCCGTCGAGAGCTAAAACGAAAATTTACCTTCTTCAGTACTTACCTTAAAAAATAAATAAACAAAAAAAAAAAAAACTCCAGATGCAATACCGTGCAGGGTGTAACAAGTGTTGTGAAATTTCATTTGTGAAAAGTGAATTTTATTAAGGTAGAAAGAACATGTATAGACGCTTAAAAAAGCAGAAATGTATTCGATTCAAAAGGCAACGATGGTTGTGTGCGTTTGATTGTTAAAAATATCACCGCGATTATTTGCTATATTTGCCAAACAAGTAAAAGATGTAGAATCCTTTTTAAGCAGTCATTAATTTTTGCGGTAAATTTTTGATTTGTTCCCCGAAGGCCTTTACTCCTTCAAATCTTTCCAAAACTTCCTTAATTACGTGCAAACATATATGCTGAACTCAAATCGATACTTGTTTATTGAAGAAACCTACCTTTTTTCCTGTTATCGACCAGAAAAAAAATCGGACGATATCTCACCCCTTACCACCGTTCTCACATCTGATTCACCGCTGAATGACTTGAGACATAGGATACTTATTTCGGCCTGTTTACTTCCACGGCACAAAAGTGTGGTAAAAGCAAATGGAAACAAATTGCTTTTGCTTGCTGCAGATTTATGTCCAGTAAACATCTGCCTTCAGGAAACTTTTTTAAAGAACATTGAAAATATATAGTGTTGCGTGTTAAGTGTAACAAAAGAAAAAAAAATGATTGACCAAAACTCAGAGTTAAATCAAATACAAATATTTAATTTACAATGAACACAAAATCACACACACACACACATATATATATATATATATATATATATATATATATATACACACACAAAATTTACAATTTTTTACATTCAAAACAGAAAAGTAGAGCTTACTACTGGCAGGCAAAGTGTTACGAAGGGGAAGGAAGGGTCAGTATATTTACCCAGTCAAGATAGCTATATTAAGTGCTATACTTTTTGGAAATCCTTAAATATGTATATAAAGAATAATTATTAGTTTGGTCAATGGAAGAGTCAAATATATATATATCCATATAGTTCCATGAGGTTCTCTTTCAGGTTTTAGTTGGTCGGCAACTTTTCTTAAAGATTTTTCGGCTGGATATAAATCCTTGAATCAAAGCCAGAGTTGATAATGTCAGCAAATCCTTTTAACAACTGACTACTCTCTTCACAAAACCTATTTTTATAGGGGGCTAACACCTAATTTGCATATTGTAGAATCCTTTAGAATTCTCTAGATTTTACTCAAATTTTCTCGGACATTCTAGCATCTTCCAAATGTTCTATTTCTAATTTCCTTATTTTTACGATTACTTCATGAATTGAAATTTTTTTGTAATAACAAGTAGGACTCGATAGAATCTTACTACATCTTTTTAGACATTATCAATATTATTTTTATATATAAATGCATCCTTGTAACAATAGTAAAAACTATACAGTATACAATTTTATTAGTAATAGTGGAAACAGAGCTGCAGGTGGTACTTCTATATTAGTAAAAAATGATATTTTCCAGAGCAAAATAGACTTGAATGCAGCATTACAGACAGTGGCCATAAGAGCCTCACTACATAAAACCATCCACATATATTTGGTTTACATTCCTCCTAATGATCCTATAGATAGAACTGAATTAGATAAACTACAGCAGCTTCCCAAGTCATTTACTTTAATGGGAGATTTTATCAATAGGAACAATATATGTCTGTCCAATGAAAAGTCATATACATATCTCCACCCATCAAACGTTACATATACAGCAACAGATCTAACCTGAAGTGATCCTTCAACATATCTAGGATATAGCTGGAAAGTACATTATGATACATGTAGTAGTGATCACTTACCAATTGTGTTGGAAAATTCTGGATCTTTGTCAGATGAATGAATTCCATATTGGAAACTTAAGCTAGCTAAAAGGAATTTAAAAACACATGCACCTTACACCAGAAGCCAATGTAAAGCATATCACTTATTTTATAAAAAACGCTTTTTGGTAGTGCAGAACAATACATATCAAAATCTAGACCTGTCAAACATGCCAAATCTTGGTTTAACGAGTGTATAATAAAAATTATAAAAAATGTTCAGATTGCATCGTGCGTCTTTTACATGTTTTTAAATTGCATTCAAGAAAATTTGAATATCTACAAAATTGATAGAGCTAAAGCACAGAATAATTTAAGAATCCGAGTGATCTTCATGGAAGAACTTTGTCCCATATTAATTCTAACACCAAAACAGTATAGTATATGATTTGTAAAAGCACTGGGAAAAATAAAAGCACTCCATTGAGATATCTCAGTCAAAGCAAATATCAAAACAACTCACAAAGAAGATATTGCACAAAACTTCTCTCAAAATTCTTCCTCAAACAATTCTGGTAAAATATTTCAGATTATAAAAATAAAGGAATAAAAGAATAAATTAAATTTTAATTTAAGATTTTAGCAATAGAAACAATATATGTCTGTCCAATGAAAAGTCATATACATATCTCTATCCATCAAACGTTACATATACAGCAACAGATCTAATCTTAAGTAATCTTGCAACATACCTAGACTACAGCCGGAAAGTACGTTATGATACGTGTCGTAGTAATTAGTGTCCAGTTGTGTTGGAAAACTCGGGAGACTGGTTGTAATTTTCTTTATTGCTAGAGTAGAATTTTAATTTTTCTTATCTTCATTTACTTTGATATTCCAAAATATTTTGATATTCTGAAATAGTTCGCTAGTATTATTTGAAGATGAGTTGTGAGAGAAGTTTTGTGCTAATAAATTTGCAATATTCACTTTGATATTGCTTTGATTTAATGGAGTGTTTTTATTTTTCCCAACAGCTTCACGAATCATATTCTTTATTCTAAATACACAGTGATATATATATATATATAATGATCAGTATATATATATATATATATATATATATATATATATATATATATATATATATACTGGGTAATTGAACGTCAAAATGGAAAAAGTCCTATGTTAGGTGTTTCAGCTTTCAAAAAGATTTCTTCAGATTAATAATGCTTTTATTGAAAGAATTATATATATGTAGGGCAACAGAATCAAGCAAGAAACATTGGTTATTATATTTTGGGTGTAATGCTGAAGCTGTTGGGATGCTTAACTTTAGATTTATACATTTTCATTTCTGACATACAATCTGTCATGATACACAATCTAGTCAACTTCAATCAGCTTCCTAACACTTTTATTTTTATCACTTGTTTTTAAATATCCCAAATTGTAATAGTAGTTTTTTTTTTTGTTAAGAAAGGTGATATGTTGTCTGATCTGGGGCATAAATTTATCAGGAAAAAACTCCGAAATTAGCCCACATTCTAAACATTTCTTTCCTGGCAAATTACAGCAAAGTATATTCATATTGATTCCTGTACATTGTGGTGTAAGAGATATCGACTCGGAACAACAAATCGGGGAGCCGATTTTGAACTCCAGTTGAATTCATTGCATTCACTTATGCACAAATACTCTTAAGAAAAGTATTAATCCATCTCTTCCCTCCAGTTATGGGTTAAATAATAGGACAGATTGGGTTCTATAGACTTGGCTGGGAACCAGTCTACTACAGAAAGCAATGGCAATGTATTGCAGAATAATCTTCTGCCCAGTCAGTCATGTCTCTTTTGATACATGATCGTCCAAAGTGTGTATCATGTATGGCACTTAACTGACTCATATTGATAAACTCTATCAATAACAGTCATTTTAGCACTTCACTTGCATTAAAAATATTTTTAGACAGTATGGCCAATGGCAATCTTAAAGAAAAAGAAATGATAAATTTATATGTAAAATCATAAATGAATACTGAATTCCTGGATCCTGGATCCTGGATTCACTTAACCTGCTGGCCATATTTAGCATGTTACAATTGTTGTTGCAGGATGTGGGTGCAAGTCTACATTGGTTGACAATCAATGCTAAAAATCTATTTATGTACATATGTGTGCGTGTGTGTATGTGTGTATATATAAACTTATATATAAATGGAACTTTGTCTGTGTGTGTATCCGTTACCTATAGACTCGAAACGGCTGAACCGATTTTCTTGAAAATTTACACAGTTGTACTATAAGCGTCTGCGAGTGTTCTTAGCTAAGTTTTGTGTCGAGGTACCCCCGATAAATATCAAAAATCTATAATAAAAAAAATCGGGTTATAGAAGGAGTGGTCCGATTTTAATCAAATTTGATTCACTCATAGACAAAGACATAAGAAACGATATTCAGAAGTTTCATCGTTGCAGTTCTTAAAATAGTGCAAAAAATCGATAATATATATATATGTATAAATCGATACCAGGAAATCAAAATTTGACTTACATCCATTCAGTTTTCTGTCAGTCTACGGTTTCGCTTTAAGTGGAAACTTTTTAGTCTTTCGTGCCAACGCCAAAAGAGTCTGAGCTCCAGAACCATTGATTAGTTTTAAAGCTTTCATTACACCCGAGCAACGCCGGGCTATACTGCTAGTGTATATATAAAATAGTGAACATTGAAGTCAACACTCAGGGGCGACAGACTGGTTCATGCTAAGTGCAATCATCAGGCAACTTAGCATGAAACAGTCTGTCGCCTCTGAGTGTTGACTTCAATGTTCACTCTTTTATATTTACATACGCTCTATCTCTGATATCGAGCAATTTATCCTATAAATATAGCACACCTGAAAACTATATATATATATATATATATATATATAGGAAAGAATATTAATAAAAAGTTTTGAATTTAAAAACGTACTTTTTTAAACAGTATTTGTTTATTTTTATTGTATTTTTATATTTCAGACCGTCCTCGGTCCTTCATCAGAAACAAGTGATTTTTAAATTAGAATTGGAAACGTATTTTACGATAGCGTCCGAATACTTTTTTGTTTACATCACGTGGTGTCGATAAACCAATCAGCATGCGGCACGTCCGTTTGTTTATTTTCGGTAAACCAATCAACACGCGGCACGTCCGTGGAGAGAGTCTGTTGGTTTTAGACAAAAAATCTCTTGGAATATCTATTTATATATATATATATATTATTGTAATACAATTAATTTAACATTTTTGCGACACAAAATTTACCATGTTTCGCAATCATATTTTTACTATGGCTTCATCTTCAAGCGATCATTTTTGGGGTGATTAACGGAAAAAATATTTTTTCAAAATGTTTTCCAATATTTTTTCCGTTAGTCACCCCAAAAATGATTGCTTAAAGATTAAGTCATAGTAAAAATATGAATCCGAAAAATGGGAAATTCTGCGTCATGAAAATGTTAACTTAATTATATTGCAATATTATAATATTAGCTCTACTTTTGTATTGAGCACTATAAAATTAAAAATAAACCTTAAGGAACAGTAAATGGGAACATGTGTATGCATCCAAACTTAGTTCATTAGAAGATTTGAAAGCTAAAACAACTAATGTCATTTCAGGCATTACTGTAAATCAGGGAACTGCAAAATCGTATTACCCTTTGTATTGCTAATGATGAGGAACATGTGGAAACCTAAATAAAATTTCAATATAACCTTAAAAAATATAGATTTACTTCTTTCTAATCCTTTTTACAATTTCTATCGCAAATACAAATAAAGTAATAAATTTTTTAAAGTGCATATGAACTTTATGGACACCCTCTCTCTCTATATATATATATGAAATGATTTGTTTGATCAATACTCATATTTAAGCAGATATTCTGTTTTTTGATTAAACAGTATTAAATATTTATATCTACTGGCCTGATTATTTACGATAAATTTTTATTACGAAAATGTGTGTTATTCGGACGGATTTGAACCTGCGATCCCTATCTACATAGAGGAAGCTACCATTTGATCTGGCAACGTCTTAGACCTCTCGACCATGAATGACCTCCAGTCTAAACGAGGTTTTAAACAAGCCCATATAACACACTTTTCGATTCATCGCAACAACCATATCTGCTCTGAAATGTATCGTAATGTCAACATATGTAAACATGTTACGGAAATTAACGAAGATAAACGAAACTTATAAACAACCGACAATTTGAAATGATGTTCAAATCATTTCAAAGTGTCGGTTGTTTATAACCAAGTTTTGTTAATCTTCGTATATATATATATATATATATATATATATATATATATATTAGAGAGAGAGAGAGAGAGGGGGGTGGCAATGAAGTCCCTCTACAGTTACTTATAATAACAAAGAAAAGCAGAATCAGAAAAAAAAATTGAGATGCATTTGCAGACTTAAGCCATCAGAACCATTTGTGTTACTTAACTAGAGCATTTTTAATAATAAATTCTGGACTGTCCATTAATTTCTTTGTGTTAACTGACTGCTATCGTAAGTAACTGTATAGTGACTTTATTGCCACCCTATATATATATATATATATATATATTGTCATCTGTATACAGTTCTTTTTCAGTGTATCACAGCTCATCAGTGCAACTAGACATCCGATCGCTTCTAGCCAAGATTGAAACTCAACTGATTTGTCATCATTCTCCCACTAAGCTATTGGTGCATGTCAGAGAAAGGCAGATTTTAGTTATATACACAATGTAAACAAACGACAGTAGCCAAGGATGTGCAATTCATTACTGAAGAAAAATGAATAAATAGCAGGGAGTAGCTACTGTTTTTAAAATTTACTCCTCTCCAGAGTGCTCAATACATACATACATATATATATATATATATATATATATATATATATATATATATATATATATATATATAAATATAAACTTATTTATAAATAGAACTTTTTGTGTGTGTGTGTGTGTGTGTGTGTGTGTGTGTGTGTCCGTGTCCGAAACGGCTGAACCGATTTTCTTGAAAATGTACACAGTTGTACTATAAGCATCTGCGAATGTTCTTAGTTAGCTTTTGTGTCGAGGTACCCACGATAAATATCGAAAATCAAAGAAATCATGTTATAGAAGGAGTGGTCAGATTTTAATCAAATTTGATACACTCATAGACAAAGACATAAGAAACGATATTCAGAAGTTTCAAGGTTGCAGTTCTTACAATAGTGCAGAAAATTGATAATATATATATATAAAAAGCAAGTTGTTTGTGTGTGTGTCTGTTTATCTGCCTGTATGTATTTTTTTCAGCCCTTTTATTTTGGTTTTTGTTTCGGGTTTGGCTCTAAGTAGGTATAATTGTAGTTCTTAGTCTCAGCCATGATACCATTTATCAGAGGACTTATTTAGCCTTCAAAATTCAGTTTACGACGGAAAAAAAAACTTATTTGATATTGATACCAGGAAATCAGAATTTTACTTACATCCATTCATTTTTCTTTCAGTCTATGGTTTTGCTTTAACTGGAAACAACTATTGATTTTTAATCTTTTGTGTCAACGTCCATAGAGTCTGATCTCCAGGACCATGGATTAGTTTTAAAGCTTTCATTACACCCGAGCAACGCCGGGCTATACTGCTAGTATATATATATATATATATATATATATATATATATATATAAAATAAATAAGTGAATGATAAAAATGGAAAAAAATCCTGTTAGATGTTTCATTTTTCAAAAAGACTTCTTCAGGCTAACTAATATTTTTATTGATGGAATTATATGTAGAATAAGAGAAGGAAACAACAAATATTGGTTATTATATATTAAGAGAAATGCTGAAGTTGCAGGGATGTTTAACTTTTAATTGATATATGATATATCTAGATCAGTGTTTCCCAACCTTTCTTGGTCACGCCCCACCTAATCACCTCTAGAATCCTGATGTCCCCCCTCCCATATGTTGATATATAATTCTTATGCAAAACGTGAACTCCATTTTAGGTGATGCTTAAAACACCAATACTTTGATTTAAGCTTTTATTTTAAACTTAAAATTTAAAGTTTGTTTAAGGCTCAAACTGCCTTAAAGCCTTAAGGTGGCTTAAACAAATTTAAAAACAACATGGCATCCATGAAAAACAAAAAATAAATAAAAGACAAAGTTCTGAGCAAGAAATTACCAAAAATAAAATTTTAGGGATTGTTTTATATCATTTTTATGTTTATATGAAACAATCAAATAAAGTTTCAAGGCATGTAATAGAGAATTGAAATATTTAAATTTATAAACAAAAACTAATTTCAGAGGAAGCTTTCTTCTGTAGTACTTTGATCAGTACTTTTAATTAAATTGTACATTGTACAGTAAAGATACCAAATGCAAAATATCATTCAGCTCATTTCAGATAAGTACAATATAATTAGTCAGTTAGTGAGACATTTGTGTTTCATGCCTGCTGCAAAGAGATTTTATATTAAGAACTTTTATTAGCAAAGCACCTAACAATCGAATTGTCCCCTAAAAAATGAAATTACCCCCCCCCCCCCCCAGTGTGGTGTATGCCTCACGTTGGGAATCACCAATCTAAATGCACAATTTAGCCAACATTATTCAGCTTTCTACCATTTTTATTTTCGATCTTATCACTTGTTTTTAAATGTCCCACATTTTAGCTTAAGCAGTTTTGTTAAGAAATATTATATGTTATATGATCCCGGACATAAATTTATCATAGAAGTATGGTTAAAATTATTACAATGAACAATTAATGCATTGACTGAATTATTTTACAAATAAAAAAAAAAGTCTAATTTTTGACCTGAACCAAATCTATAAAAGATGAAGCGATCTTATAATAATGTCTGATTCTATTTGGAAATAAACCAAGTGATCTTTGGAAAGGATCAAGAGGTTGTATTTATTTGAATTTAATGAGCAAACAAACTGAAAATTAGTTTAGCATCTTTTGAACTTTAAATATCCTTAGAGTACAAGAAACCTGTCATTTATTTTTACAATTTTTAATATATTCTCTATGTGTTTGTGTGTGTTTGTGTGTGTGTATTGAAAGTAATATCAACTGAGCCATAAATATTATTGCACTTATGTCTTTCCATCAAAAAGAATTGTGATTATGAAAATGTTTCATATATATCAGTGAACTTTTGACTGTTTTTTTTTCTCCTGTCAAGTTTTGTATACCATAAAAATAAATCATATATAAAAACAATTACCTTGTTTAATTTGTGACTTTTTATTGAAATTTGTCATGTTTTGCAATCATTTTGTAATATTTTTTTACTTGTTATTTGGAAATACAAAGTGTTCCTAACTTATCATTGTTTCACTTGCAATATTTAAAGCTTATCTAAACTTATTTATAAATGAAACTTTGTCTGTGTGTGTGGGTGTGTAAGTGTGTGTGTGTGTGTGTGTGTGTATCCGTTACCTATTGACTCCGAAACGGCTGAACCGATTTTCTTGAAAATTTACACAGTTGTACTATAAGCGTTTGCGAGTATTCTTAGCTAGGTTTTGTGTCGAGGTACCCCCAATAAATATCGAAAATCGATAATCGAAAAAATCGGGTTATAGAAGGAGTGGTCCGATTTTAATCAAATTTGATACACTCATAGACAAAGACATAAGAAATGATATTCAGAAGTTTCAAGGTTGCAGTTCTTACAATAGTGCAGAAAATCGATAATATATATATATATATATATATATATATATATATAAAGCAAGATGTTTGTGTGTGTGTCTGTTTATCTGTCTGTATGTCCTTTATACAAATCCACAATTTTTATCCGTTTCTCACCAAAATTCACACAAATATTCTTTAGGCTGAGTCTGAGCTCCAGGACCATGGATTAGTTTTAAAGCTTTCATTACACCCGAGCAACGAAAGGCTATACTGCTAGTTTTTTCAATAAACTTGCAATTTCTTTTAGTAACAGTGAATAAAGATTAAATTTTGCTAATTTACATTAATTAGCTGAATTTAAGTAAAATTTAAAAATACGAGTGTATTTTGAGTGCGGAAATTTTCTAATAGATTATGTAAGGGTTTAGAGTGATTTTTTTCTTTTGTTAAAATTTTAGGCATAAATTTTTTCTTTGCAAATTAAAAGAAAGTCAGATTTGAAATCAAGTGTTTCTAGTATTTCAATTAAGTAGTCATGCAATTCTTCATGTCAGAATCCATCTTGCAAATTATAAATCTACCATTTGTCCTGAATATTACTGCTATATCTGGTCAGGTGCTCGTACTGTATATCTTGAGTTTCATGACAAAACTCAAAGAAGGGCCTTTAATGTAATCAATCCCGACCTGGTATTCTGACTTCACTAACTTTCCCTCTGATGTAATGTGGCTTCCCTCTGTCTCTTCTAAAAATATTTTCCTGGCAACTATTCTAATGATCTTTTTTCTTTGTGCCTTGACTGCATGAATTTAATCAAATTACTAGATTGGCAGCTCGGTTTCACCATTTTACTAGCTAGACACAACCGTCTATTCTATTCTAAAAAGTGATTTTCCCATTTATCCAATTTCTGGCTTCTCTACCACCTACAATTGTCAAAAATTAAAATGCAATGTCAGTCATAATTTTCTGTCTTCCTTTAGTTGCTTTCTCACCAATGCAATGAGGCTTTCTTGTGTCTCTTCTACAAATACTTTCATGGCTTGTGCTCTGATGAACTTAGTTCACTGGTATCACCTATATATGAATTTATTCGAGCCGCAACAAGTTCCCACCCTTTTACTGCGAAACCAATAAATTGTAAATGCAAATTCTACTCCATCAGCTTCTTTTCTCGCATTTCCCGCCTGTGGAATTCCCTTCCATTTACTTGCTTACCCGACAGCTACAATCTCCAAGAATTTAAATGTAAAGTCAATAGTCATCTCCTATCTCACTAACTTGTTTCCTCTCTCTCATGCTCCTTTCTCCTTCCACTCCACTCACAACAGTATTCTCATACTTCTCTTACATACTTCCTGACACCCCCTATAACCTGTCACTCTTTCTCATAATTTTCCTTTTATATAACCTCCTGCACAACATTGGCAGTAAAATGCCTTGCTTGAGGCGATACGCTTATTAAAAAAAACAAAAAACAAAAAAAACAAAAAAAAAACACTGTCCCTTTATGCTCCTTTTCCTAACCAATGTCTTCTCATTCTCTTTCACACCACCTAACCCCATGAATTCCTTTTTTTTAACAATGATTTTCACCCAAGAGCAACTCGATTTACAGAGTAAGTACACCACTACAAGCAATGCCGCTATGACTCAAGGGGGCCACCAGAAATGGAAGAGAAGGAAAAGACTTTAGAAAGATCAAGAAACCGGAAACAATGGATAAACCTCTAAAATAAAATTAAAAAATCGAGGAGGAGCGTGAACAGTACGGTATGTCAACCTATCTACTTCCATTAAGGAACAAAAAGTAAATTAATATTAAATAAAAGTTCAGAGTTTTAGGTGGAAATGATAGAAGCATAGATTAGACTTTAGAAGAAACTGGGAACCCAATCCTAAACCCTAAACAAGGGATAAACCTCTACTCCTGTTCAAAAGACTGGTGCGGGGAGTGTAAACCAGATGATAGGTGAACCTTTTATGTTTGAAAAATAAAAAAAATAAATAAATGAAAATTTTCTCAAAAAATGTCTTTATTCTTTGATTTCTCGATAATTGAACCATTTTTTGATTATGGAATACACAACTTAACTAAAAAGTGGAGTATGTTCTCAAGTATATATGAAGCATTGTGAAGATGGTTAACCATTTTTATTACTCAAAATTTCTTTGTACAATGATTGTTAGTTGATTTTGTTTAATGGAATATCAATCTCTATAGGTTATTTAATACTGAAATCTAAATATTTTGAACATAATTTTATAGCTTCAACTAATTATATTTGAATGCAATTGTATGCCTTCGACTACAGACATTGTTGTTAATTCGCTATAAAATGTATTGCTGATTATTTTGGTTTAAAAATGTATTGTTGGTCATTTTACTGTAAATATGTATTATTGGTTATTTTTTATATAAAAATGTATTGCTGGTATTTTGACTATAAAAATGTATTCTTATACTTTCATAGTGTTTTGTTTTTGTTTGTGATTTCACTATTTAACCATAGCTGGGACCCTAACTGAAGCTACCACTCAGGGTCAGGGTGGATCTGGTAAGAACAGCAATTAGGAGGTAGTTGCACACTCCTCAAAACTTCCCAATCAGAGGCCTTGCTGTCAGATGTAGTTTATCGACATACTCAGGATTGCATACAAAGCCTACAAACCACAGTGTTTTCATTAATTTCTTACTATTATTTTCAAGTGTTGGCCTTTAAATATCATATAATAATTCTGCTTGTTCCTTCCTTAGTTAGTTACTTAGTTCCTCCGTCCATTACACACTTACTCTCTACACGAGCTTTTCCTACCCCTCTATCTTTTTTACTCTCCTCAGCCTTTCTCTCACCTTTGCCAAACAGAAGGGTAGTAAAGAGTGAGAGAGTAGGAGGAGAGAGCCTATAGCATTACTGTATCAGTAGCAGCTTAAGCTGGTGGTTGTAGCAGTAATTGTGTGTGCTTATATGTGTATGTACTGTACAATATAGTAAAAATAGGTAGGTTTGTTGTCGTAACCCGCGATCTAATAACGAGATTTCTGGTCTCTACATCCTTGGCCATATGGTCTTTTCTGTTTACAATGGACACAGGAGCCATGATTTTTCAGTAATAAAAAAAAGATTTTCTCTTTCAAAATCTCTCACAAAATAGCGTACAGTATTTTGGTTATGGTCTGTGCACACGCCGCTTAGGATTAAAGTAGCTTCTCTATGGACATTATTTTGTAGATATTTTAATAAAATTACACTGCGTTATCGTTATTTTATTATCCAATACTTTTATGTTTGAAGACGTTACTATCACTTGTAGTATGATAAAGTAAAATTTTTCCAAGAAAATCATAATTATCGTTCCGTGGAAAGTCTACGGGTTCCGCTAGTATAAATAAATCTCTAGTGTAAGGGAGATAACTTCACGCAAAAACGTTAGAAACAAAAAAAACAAACTTGCCATATTATTAATAAGATGGCGGATAGTAAGTGACAAAAGTTTTCTTTCTTTCGACGAAATTTCTTAAAATTTTTCAACGTTCAGTTCACAGCACACACTTCCAACAAGGAAAATTTTAAAATAATAAGTTAATAGAAACTTTGATTGGAGTCACTGACACTGAATCATTAAATGAAAGTGAGGGCAATGAAATGTAACTGCTAAGTGGGTACAATATGTCTCATATTTAGTAACATCTGTCACAAGTTCAGTAGAATAGAGGAGGCGGGAGAAGCCCAAATAAAAACAATCATGATCCTTGCACCATTGCTATTTAAATCGCTTTATATAAATGTAGAAGTCAGTCTATTACACTTCTGGTCGACAAGCTGCCACCAGATCACTATCGTTAGCCGACTCCTCCCCAAAAGATCGAATTCTGTACATTAGATGCGCCATATTTAAATTAATCTATGGTTATTGATTTGTGGTGTTTGTTTGATTCAAATTCATTTTTGATTTCTTTTATCTTCTCTGACTGCATATATACCTGATGAAAATGAGAGGCATACTTAGTCTTAAATATTAAACAGTGTGTACTATATGTTCGATATCTGTTTGGAAAGTATCCAATCATTTAATCTTAACAAAAAAAGAGCAAAAAAAAAAAAACTTACAAAAATCAACAAAAACAAAACAAAACGAGTTACTGTGAATAATGATAAAGAAGCAGACGAGAATAAACGAGAGAACGACGAGAGTTTTCAAGAACAAAAGAAGTATGAAGAAAAATAAAGATGCTTTTCTAAAATAGTGTGAAAATTTCACAAATTAAGGAAATGAAGAAAAAATGATCGCAAATCGAATTAGAAAGAATGTCGGAGAAGATAAAAGAAAAGAAAAAAGACTATTCGGTGTATAAAAAGAAACGGAGACAAGAATATTGAAATAAATCTCCGAAAACCTATCGACACCAAGAATAAATAAGCACTCGTGATATATTTACAGTAATAAATAAGGACAAGAATAAAGATTGAACAATGAAAATTAGTTTTGATTTTCGAAATTGCTGTTAAAACACCGAGTACAAAATTAAGTAGAAAGCGACGAAGTAGCTGTGTGGTGATACCAGGGACCGGATGTTTACAGTCCAGAGGTCCAGATAGCAAATAACCAAAATTGGTAAACCAAAAATAAATAAATATCAAATTCCTTTTATGGACTCTTTTCGATAGCCGACGTGAATTTTGTTTATCGTCCAATGGGAAGCCCAGAATTAAATCCGGGTTTGAATTCCCAATTGACTTGTTTGGAGCTCCAAAGACGAAATAAAAGGCCGACACAGGAAGCGTCGCCAGTTGAGAAAATACGAGCAAAATTAACACGTCCCTTGACCCTGTCAAGTGATCAAATCATGCTTGTCTCTCCTTTCTCTCTCATTTTCTTCTTCACTGTTCACTGAGCCACTTACCCGATGGACTGAGCAGAGACATTAAAGACACTCCTAACAAAGACACGCTTACACATACATACGCACAAACTCTTTTCGGCATTTACTGCTATGAACATTTTTAACGACCATTGTACCAACCAAAAGACATTACTTTTATTTGTAAAAAAAACTTGTTTTATATATATATATATATATATATATATATATATATATATATATATATATTAATTCAGATACTTCAATCCAAGGGAAAAAAGCAGGAAGGTAAATTCCAAAAACGCGATGGTTGGATACTTTCTAGACAGACCTCATAGACGCAAGACTGGAGCAGTCCGCGAAGATCTAACTCTCTACACAAGTAATATGAGCTTGTTTATCCTAACTGTATGTCGGTGTTGGGATACAAAAGGCGCTTATCTCCCTTTAGTCGAGGTAAATCAGGTGATCACATGACAATCGCTTCGTGACGTCACTCTAGATAGTGACCCAAGCGCTAGTCATTATTCAGTCCGCGAACAGCAACCAAATAAGAAGGTTGATTTCTTCTTCCTAGGCCTTTGGCTTAGGCGAACCAGGTTAAATCTGCCTACACCAGAAGCTGACAGGAATATAGATGAATCTTGCTGGGACAAATAACGTACATGCACACCGCCTCGTTTCGCTGGAACATAGATAAATCATGCCACGTCCCGCTAGGAGAAACAGCTTGCAAACAGAGCAATCTCGCTGGAATATAGATGAAGCCATTTACTATCAATGAAAAAATAGCCTAACGAGAACAAAGGTGCCTTAATTCTCTTCAAAGTAAAAATAATAATAATAATAATAATAATAATATATATATATATATATATATATATTTGTTATAGATTACTCATCTCGGGTTTTTTCGTTGGGCTACGTACTTTAACTGATATTCATGTGCTTAGCTCTTTCTTTTTTAAAACCATTTTTTCCTTCCGCGTATATACTCGGAGGATTTTTTCAAAACGAGTATAGTGATAAGTTTATATATATATATATATATATATATATATATATATATATATATATATATATTTTAATCATATCACCCCGAGCAAGGCGGAAACACCACTGATGTGCAGGGGGCTACGTAAGAGTGAAAAGCTTGGAAGAGAGAAAGAAAGCCGGAAACCACATCCTAAACAGGAAACAAGGGATGAGCCTCTTCACCCGTTCAATAGATGTGGGTGGAGTGTGAACCGGGCGATAGTTTAGTCTATCTACTCCAATTGAGAAAAAATAAATAAATAAATAAGAGTAAAAGATTGGAAAAGAGAAAGCCGGAAACCACATCCGAAACAGGAAACAAGGGATGAGCTTCTTCACCCGTTCATTAGACGTGGGTGGAGTGTGAACCAGGCGATAACGGTTATAACGGTTTACATATCACTATATATATATATATATATATAGGAAAGAATATTAATAAAAAGTTTTGAATTTAAAAAACGTACTTTTTTAAACAGTATTTGTTTATTTTTATTGTATTTTTATATTTCAGACCGTCCTCGGTCCTTCATCAGAAACAAGTGATTTTTAAATTAGAATTGGAAACGTATTTTACGATAGCGTCCGAATACTTTTTTGTTTACATCACGTGGTGTCGATAAACCAATCAGCATGCGGCACGTCCGTTTGTTTATTTTCGGTAAACCAATCAACACGCGGCACGTCCGTGGAGAGAGTCTGTTTGTTTTAGACAAAAATATATATATATATATATATCGCAAGATATGGAAATGCACTATCTTATCTTATAATCTATAAACAACGCTAGTATCGAAAAACAAAATTCAAATCTAGAAATAGTCAGTTCCTAATATGCACCTGATGATTGCATAGTGCATGAGACTCCGATTCGTTCTTTAGACGTAGGGTTATATATATATATATAATGTAAAAGGATACTGACTTGATCTCTGTGAGAAGCACAATACCTATTTCGTAGGATTACTCAATTTCAAGAAAATAAAAAAAACGGATACCAACTCAAAAACGTGTAGCCACTAAAGATAGCGTTTATAATAATAATAATAATAATAATAATAATAATAATAGGTATACATAAATCTACTGTTTAATTATAGAAAAACAGAATATTCACTCAAATACGAGTATCCATTAAAAATAATGTACAAATAAATTTAAAATAAACATGTCGGTTAATACCATTTTGTAACTTTCCGTAAGATTTCGTAATACTGTCTTTGTTTACGGTTTTTTATGGCCGCATGGTTAGACTTTATTCTTTGGGGGGAGAGTGAGGAAGTGCAAAGGGTGGGGAGGGATGGGATTGGACCTATCTTTAATGTTTATTAATATAGAATATTTTTGTATTTAAACACAGTTTTTATAATTAATCTAATTTTGTATATTTAACCTTAATTTAACATTTTCTATAAAATTCGATCACAGTTTGTGGTGTGTAATAGGTAAAAGTTCATGTAAGAGTGTTGTTAGTACTATAAAGGTTTATCGTCTCTAAGGGGTCCTAGCTTTGGCTTTTGTAGTATTTTTTAGCATGATTGTAAGGTTAGTTCTTTAATGTGTTTGCAGTTTACTGTATTTTCATGTTTCTGGTTTAAAAGCTTCTTGCTATTCATGTATTTAATGATTTCAATTTTTTCTTGAAGACAAAGGAAACAGAGTTCCTTTATTGATTTAGCTGTTCTTGCTTGTTTGAGGATTTTCCATTTAACTTTAGGTGTTTTATTTTCGTCTTTTAACTTTCAAAAGTATTTGGAGAGAGATGTCATGTTTTGTTTATCTTTGTTAATGAAGGATGAGAGGTGATTGTAAAAGCGCTTTTTAAATACGTTCATGGTGTTTCCGATATACATTTTTTCATCTTTGAGATTCTCCATGGATGAAATCGAACACATATCAGGGATTTCGTTAAGCATTTATTAGGAATGGGGCATTGGTTTGGGTTTCTACAGTTACAAAGGTTGTTATTGTTTTAACTGTGTATTTCAACGCGTTCTATTTAAATAAAATACGAGAAAATAGTTATGAATTTGTGCGCCGAGAGAAATATTTTCTCTTATTTTATTTAAATAGAACACAGTTAAAAAACAAAAATTACGTTCTACATTTTAATATTCATCCGTTAATTTACAACACTTGACACATATCTGGCGCTCACTTATATAAACCATAAACACACACACGCATACAGCTGACAGACCATACCATTCTGAAGATGAGATTTTAATCTCGAAATGTTAATGAATAATAAATAGATAATACTCAACACCTTCTTTACCTTCCTCTACTATACTAAACATATTGTGATAGCCTTCTAATACCTACCCATGCACCATATATATATATATATATATATATATATATATATATATATATATAAAGGGCTGGGAGAAAGAGAAGCAAAGAAAATAGAAAGGGAGAAAGACATACTTAATCACATTTTTGTTTTCACAAACCCACTGTTGTGCTTTTGATTTCCACGTCGTGTTTGCCAATTAATAGTTGCTTAATTACCATTGGAATCTATAAAAGCAAACAATTAGATTTAATTATCTTCACAAACATAAACTGTTTTTCTTCATAATCGTGACTAGCGATATAAACTAATGACGAACAATTAATTTACTAATCTGTCTCTTCAAGGCTCAATGTGTACACAGGTTTAAAACGCATATAAACACCACTTCCCATAGCAAATATGTCTACCAAACGCTGTTGCCAAAACGCAGTCTTGTGTTGTTTAAATTTAAGAGAGCTGGATGTTTTTAATCATTTCACCCCAAGCAAGACTATAAACCAGTGGTAACTCAGTGGTGACTGACCGTAAAGGAATATAAGAAAAAGAAAAGTATTATTAAGGAGAGAGAACAGTAAAAGAAGAAAAATCGGATAGATAACGATTGACATTGCATTTACATATTTGAAGGTTAAAGTTGGCTAGAAAGTAAGAAGTCGGAATAGAGTTTTACAGGCGTGAGGTGCTTGAAAAGAAACTGTTAACAACGAACTTACGGTTACATTTGGCAAATCCAGGTGAAAAAAATGACCAGAAGCTTGTTGCCAACCTGGTCAGTTGATTGACGAACATTATACATGCTTGGATGATCATGTCTTGAAAGAGGCATGACTGACTAAACAAATTTTCTCGCAGTAGGTTGTCATTTCTTTTTACAGTAGACTGGTTGCCAACCACGGCTATAAAACCCAATCTGTCTTGCTGTTCAACCCATAGTTGGAGGGATAACAGATGGACACGCTTACGCACAAATTTCCCAGGTAAATAAATGTAAATGTAAACACCATACCAATAGTTATCTTCTGTTTTCTTAATTCCAGTTCTTTTATTGTTCTTCTTAACATTTTTTTAAATCATCTCACCCCAAGCAAGGCATTCCACTGCCACTGTTGCGCATGGGGCTACATAGGGGAAGGTAAAGAGAAGGAGTGGTTAGACATAGGGAATGTCAGGAGGAAGGGGACAGATGAGTAAGGATACAGAGGATCTTAAAAAATAATGCATGTTTTTTTTTTTAATCATCTCACCCCAAGCAAGTCATTCCACTGCCACTATTGCGCATGGGGCTACATAGGGGAAGGTAAAGAGAAGGAGTGGTTAAACATAGGGAATGTCAGGAGGATGGTGACAGATGAGTAAGGATAACGAGGATGAAGGTTGGGCAGATGGGAAGAGTGTTTGATAGAATGGGAGCAGGTTAGTGTGTTAGGAGGTGTCTATTGACCTTACATTTAAACTCCTGGAGATTGTATCCATCGGGGAAGCAATCGTGTGGAAGGGAATTCCACAGTCGGGAAGTGCGAGGAAAGAAACTGTTGGAGTAGAAATTGCGGTTGCATTTTATCGGTTTCACTGTAAAAGGGTGGGATCTAGTTGCTAATCTAGTATCTCGTGCAAATTCGTATTTAGAGGGCACCAGTGATCTAAGTTCATCGGAGCGGAAGCCGTGAAAGTATTTATAGAAGAGACACAGGGAAGCCACGTCGCGCCGGTGGGAGAGAGACTGCAGGCGGTCTGCCAAGTCGGTATCTATCACATTACAGACCCTCCTCTGAACCTTATCGAGAAGCCCGAGGAGAATAGTAGGGGCACCCGACCAGATATGGTAGCATTATTCAATGCAGGGGCGGATGGTAGATTTATAAATGTGCAGGGTAGATTTAGACGGAAAAAACTTCCGGGCCCTAAACAGAGAACCGACTTTCATAGCAGCGGATTTAGCAATGGATTCGATATAGTCATTCCATTTGAGGTCCGCTGAAAGTGTGAGACCAAGGAGGCGTAGTGTTTTACTCTCTGGGAGGCAAGCCTGGTCCATGCTAATGGGAGGTAGGTGAGATTGTCGATGATGGTTAATTGAGAGCAGCTTCGTTTTAGAAGCATTAAAATTTACTAGCCATTTCTTACCCCAGTCCAATATGGATTGGAGGTCTTTTTCAATCTCGGCTGTGAGGTTAGCTTTGACGCCTACACCAGATTTTTGTAGGAGGCGAGAGTAAACTGTGGTGTCATCGGCGTACAAACCTATTTGGGCTCTTATGGAATCAGGGAGATCATTAATGTATATCAGGAAGAGTGTAGGACCTAAGATGGAGCCTTGGGGGACACCTGCGTTTGTATGGTAGTTCTGGGAAGCATGTCCGTTTAATACCACCTTCATTGTGCGGTTAGAGAGGAATGACTGGATTAGTTCAAACAAATGTCCAGTTATACCATAGCTCCGCAATTTACATAGAAGGCCAGCATGCCAAACTCTGTCGAACGCCTTAGATATATCCAATGCAACGGTTCGGGCTCCGCCATTCCTGTCGAGTTCCTGGTATATGTTCTCGGTGATGGTCGTTAGCATATCAGCAGTAGACCTGGTGAAGCGGAAACCATATTGCTTATCCGAGAGGAGCCTGTGTGCTGTGAGATGCTAAACCACCTCGGTGTTGATAATGGCTTCGAACACTTTGCCAAAGATCGGAAGAAGGCTGATAGGGCGGTAATTTGCAGGGTCAGTGGGTTCTCCAGTGTTTTTAAATATAGGAACTACAGAGGAAGATTTCCAACAGGCAGGAAAGCAGGAAGCAGATAGGCAGAGGTTGTAGAGCTTAGAAAGGACAGAGGAGAGTTCAGGGGCACATTTCTTTAAGACTATGGTTGGGATTCCGTCACCACCGCTCGCTTTGTGAGGGTCACGTTTTAAGATTATCTTAGAGACAAGCGAAGGTGTAATGTGGACATCATTCAGTCGTGCCTCTGTTCTAGGCGAGAAGTCGGGTGTAAAAACTCCAAATGAGTCCAGACTCGAATTGTTCGAGAATCTGCGGGCAAAGCATTCAGCCTTATCTGCTGGGGAGGTGAGGACCTCAAATTTGTTGATTAGCGGGGGTATTGTGGACTTGCTCTTGTTAAGTACTCTTTTACAGAGACGCCAGTATTCTTTAGCGCCGAATTTAGAGCATGCTATGCGTTGCTTCATTCTGGAAGCAAATAACATCTTAGCTTCGTTATGTATCCTTTTACACTTATTACGAGCTGAAGTGAAAATGCGCCTGTTTTGGTCCGACGCGTAGTTACGATAGAGTCGGAAGAAATGATTCCGGTGGGCAATGGCAGCCGAGCAAGCGGGTGAGAACCATGGAGACGAATGAGATTTAAGCTGGAATTTCCTAGCAGGGATGAAGGCATCGATACCAGCCTTAACCCAGGAGGAGACCTCGGATGCACATTCTTCGATGGGAAGACTAAAAACGTTGTTCCAAGGGATGTCACAGAGGAAGTCTCGGAACGAATCCCAGTCTGCTCTTTGATAGTAGTAGGATATTCTACTTGTCTGGGTATCATGGGTCGGGCGGGAGTGGAGTGAAATATTGACGGAGACTACAGTGTGGTCAGAGTTTCCGAGTGGGCAGAGTTGTCTGGTAGTGCAACAGTCTGGGATGGAAGTGAAGCAGAGGTCTAGAAGTGACTCCCTTCCGTTAGGGTTGTCGGAGAAACGCGTGGGGAAGTCCACTACTTGCGTAAGGGATTGGGTGATTGAAAAGTTCATGGTGTGAACACCAGCAGGGTCGGTGACAGCGTTATTCAGCCACTTGGTGTGGTGGGCGTTAAAGTCACCAAACACGAATACATGTGCAGAGGGATGGGAAGAAATGGCTTTGTCGATATTGTCAGAAATGATGTCAAGTAACGAACAGTCAGGGGAGGAAGGAGAGCAGTAAAGAAGAGATAGCTAATCGAGCTGAGAAGTGAGAGGCGGAAGCACATGAAAGAACGATCTGGGGATTCAAAAGATGACACCCTAGCTAAGGGAAGGTGTTCGCTGACATAGACACCAAGCCCATGCATATGAACATTGGAGTCCTTCCTGAAGAGGGGAAGGTAGCCAGAAACGTAGAACTCAGATGAGGGGATAGAAGGGTTAAGATTAGTTTCACATAGGGCTAATATATCAGGTGAGTTATTATGGAGGAATGAATGTACGCTGAGGAAGTTGGGGCGGATGCCGCGTATGTTAGTGAAAGAGATGCAGACAGGTTTGGGCGTTTTCAAATGAGCTGGTTTAGTTTTGCTATTATGTTTGCTTTTTTCCATAGTGATTCAGTTAAGGAGAGGTCTTAGAATAGAATCAGTCGGTCAATCGTTTGCAACTTGTGAAGGACGGAGACTGGCGCGGCCTACAACATAATGTGGCCTCGGGGTTGCCCACCGAACGTTCATGCAGGGACGCCTATCCATGCGCGATATGGCACTACAAGAACCCCGGTATTATTCAACTGTTGATCAGAGCAGCCTCTCAAGACGCTACGCAAGAGTTCGGGCTCCTAACTACCGGTCGGAAGCAGCAACCAGGAAACTGCCAACCCGGTACCCTCAGAATGTAAAGACGTTGCCACCATACTCCGTAACTGCAAAGAGCTTCCAGCTGAACTAACACTAAGACCGGAGAAGGGGGATGAACCGGGAACCCCTTCCTAAACAAGAAACAAGGCGATCACCTCTAAACTCATTCAAAAGAAGGGGGTGGAGTGTGAGACCGGGCGATAGTAGGAACTATCTACTCCAATTAAAAAAAGAAAGAAAAAAAGAAGTGACTGAGATTTACAAAGTTTTAACTTATACTAAGTCAAAAATAACCTTGAATTGCAAAATAATTTACACAAACTAACTGACAAAAAAAAAAAAAATGAAAGACGAACAAAAAACGAAAAAAAAAAAAAATTCCAAAAATTACAGAAAAACAGACTGAAAAATGGACTGAATCCCGGTTGACTTACAACAAGCAGCTAACACTGAAAAGTTGATTTAATTAAATTTCTGAAGACAAAAATAGAAATTAAACCATTTTTTACAGAATATAGTCGAGTTAAGCAGCATGCGTTCGCTGGACAACCGTTACGAATTGAATGTCTCGAAGACAGAAATTTAACTCTTCTACAAGACAAAACTAATGGAAATAATTCAACCGTGACACTATTTATCTTAAGTAAAAAAAAATAACCTTGAATTGCAAAATAATTTACACAAACTAACTGACAAAAAAAAAAAGATCAAAGACGAACAAAAAACGAAATAAAAAAAAAAATAAATTCCAAAAATTAATTAAACATTGCTTATTATGTAATATTCATTTTTTATTTATTTTGTAATATTCTTTCACACTCTGTAATTCCATTAGCTAGGCTTATCCACTGGTTAAAAAAACAAAACAGGAAAAATATTTTAGAAAATAATTTAGTCTGATGCTTCTGCTACGTATTCATAGATTCTTGATAAAACCCAAAGAAGAATCTGCACTATTATCGGTCCTGTACTGGCATCTCGTCTTCAGTCACTTTCCCACCTCTGTAACGTAGCTTTCATGTTCTTTTCTTATGAATATTTTCATGATAATTATTTTGGCCAGCTTTCCTCTTTGGTACGAAGATTTTACGAATTCAAGCGCAGTTTGGCGTCAAGGCCTCGTCATTTTATAGTTGAAATGGCCAAATGTAACCGTAAGGTCTATGCTAACAGTTTCATGTCTCGCTCTTCTCGCTCATGGAACTATCTTCCAGTTTCTTACTTTCTACTCAGCTTTCATCTTTAAAAGTTTTTAATTCTATGCCAGTCGTTATTTTCTGTCTTCTTGGTTCCTCTTTTAGTATTTTCGCACAATAATAATTTTCCTATTCTCTCACACGCCTCTTGCGTCTTAGTAATTTTATTGCCTTGCTTGGGTTGTTAAAAATTAAGAAGAAACAATTGAAATTTACGATAATAATGTTTACCCCGTACGAGGGACAAAACTACTCGAAGTATTAGATTACAGAGTGAAAATTAAGAACCGCAATTTATGAAGATATATGATCTCTCATTACGATTGAGCTCTCTAGAGAGGAACATTTCAAAAACAGTTTGCACTTTTGCTATATATACATTACTCTTCAGGAATGAATTGAGTTCTTCCGGTGACTGGCGTGTGTATACACTGCTTATATACAACACGTTAAAATTTCCCTTCTCTGATTCAATGCACCTATGGTTTAGGGGGTAGCGACTCCGACTGACACCAAATTGGTCGAGTTTCGATCACGGCCAGAAGTAAGTGGATGTGTCTAGACACACTGATGAGCAGTGATTCAGCGAAATAGGCTTGTATGCGGATGACCAGCACATATATATATATATATATATATATATATATATATATATATATATATTGGGCGCGTAAAAAGTCGGCCTTCTTTCACCGAACGCCCATAGCCCAGAGGTAGAGTCGTCGACTGACGCCGGGTTTCAATCCTGGGTTAAAAAGCAATCGGAGTCTAACCGTACTGATGAGCTGTGATACAGCGAAACAGATCTGTCTGCGGATGACAACAATATATATATATATATATATATATATATATATATATATATATATATATATGACTAACCCTAGATTTGAATAGGTTAAGATTGAAGTGATCGGGGATGAATTCTCTTGGGAGTCGGTTACAGAAAGTAATAATTTGTGGTAAAGAGTGGAACACTACACTGTACATAGCATGATGGGCCTTAGCTGTGAAGGTCAGAACTGATTGCACTAAGGAATATAGTTTGACTGATCAGTTTCCATGGAAATAGCGATAGAATAGAAAGAGGCTTGCAACTTTCCAGCTGTGAGAAAGGTGTTGTAGGATGGAAAACAAAGTTAGTCACCCACAATGCTGCGTAGACGATTTTGGAATCTATCGAGACTAAAACATGAAGACTGAGCAGTTCCTGCCCATATAAGCAGAGTCTACTCCATTTTCAGCATGATCTGATTCTTGTAAAAATAAAGGATAGAATAAGCCAGTACAGGGAACAGACCATTTTCCAAGGATCTTTAGCGATTAATCGTAAGTAAGAGTTTCACTCGAGGTCTACGATGAGCTTAAGTCCCAATAAGCGTCCGCAGTACAGGGCCTCATTGATAAATCACCCGTTCATCGCTATAGACGAATATTCAGGGCCAGGTTTCACTCGACGTCTACAATGAGATTAAGTCACAATAAGTGTTCGAGGTACTGGGCCTTCGTTGATAAAACACCCGTTCATCGCTATAGACGAATATTCAGGTTCCGTTTTTACTCGAGGTCTACAATGACATTAAGTCCTAATAGGCGTTCGAGGTACAGGGCCTCCTTATAAAACACCCATTCATCGTTATAGACTAATATTCAGGGTCCGGTTTCACTCGAGGTCTACAATGAGATTAAGACACAATAGGCGTTCGGGGTACAGGTCCTTCTTTGATAAAACACCCGTTCATCGCTATAGACGAATATTCAGGTTCCGGTTTTACTGGAGGTCTGCAATGAGATTTAAGTCCTAATAGGCGTCCGAGGTACAGGGCCTGCTTGAGAAAGCACCTGTTTATCGCTATAGACGAATATTCAGGGTCCGCTCGGTGATTATGGAACGTCATTAGTTTGGTTTTTGTTATATTGAATGTGACAATCTAGTTTCCCCCATGTGCTATTAGGGCTCGATCAGCGGAGATATCAGCTACCAGGATCTGGCTATTGAAAATTTTAAAGGTGCATTTTGATCATTTGTGGATATCTATGCTGATGATACAAAAACAGTTGAGTTAGAACTTTAGTCCAATTCGATCGTGTCTTTGTCTGACGAGAAAATACGAGTAAACTGCTACCATATCTGGTCGGGTGCTCTTGCTATCCACCTAAGTGTCTTTGCCAAAACGTGGTTTCCGGCTTTCTCTTTTCCAATCTTCTCACTGTTTTTTTTTTTCAATTGGAGTAGATAGATCTATCTATCGCCCGGTTCACACTCCACCCACGTCTTTTGAACAGGTTAAGAGGCTCATCCCTTGTTCCCTGTTTAGGATGTGGTTTCCGGTTTTCTCTTTTCCAATATTTTCACTATTACGTAGCCCCTTGCACATCAGTGGCGTTACCGCCTTGCTCGGAGTGATACGATTAAAAAAAATTATAGAGTCTGGCATGTCACGATATGAAACAGGCACTAGGATAAACGAATCACTAGTAAGTAGCCCATCGCCTAGGTAGAAGCAATGGTAAATAACTGTTGACATTGATAGGAAGGAATCATTGTAGAGACCTTACTTGGTGCTTTGTTATAATCTCTCTGTGTTAGACTAGATAAAACTTGGTATATATTTTTAGTCTAAAGTTTTATTTAGTCTAACACACACACACAACACACACACACACACACACACACACTTATGTGTGTGTGTATGTAAGGTCTCTGATTAGGAGGTTCTGAGAAGCATAGAATCACCTCTTACTTGCTGTTGTTCTCAGGTCCACTCTGACCCGGAGTGGTAGCACTTGTTAGGGTCCCAGCTATGGGCACATAGTTAACCCAAAATTGGGGTCAAAACAGTATTACAGTATAAAAATAGACTTTTATAGAAATATATACATAAAAATAAACTTTTATAGAAAAATATATATTTTCGAAGGAAAAATATTACCAACAATATATTTTTGAAGAAAAAAATTATTCCCAGGAAAATATTTTTAATACAAAACAAGATATTTTCAGTTTTTTAAAACAAAAAAGAACAAAAACAAAATTTTCATAAAAGTCTGACTAAATCAACTTACTATAACCAAACATAAAAAAAAATACCTTAAAACCCCACCTTTTTGGCATTAAATAACCCACAGATGTGTTGATATGCCATTAAACAAAACTCAAACTCAAACAGACACACACAACTTCAGAGAAAAAACCAGTGTCTGATCTGACGATCATTAAAACACTCAGTTATGGAAAGCCTCAGAGTCAAGCAAAGTTTTATTTACCTTATAGTAATCAAAGCAATTTCTAAAGAATTAATGGATTTTTATTTTTAATCCTACGCATTGTTTCAACGTAATTTTGAGTGGATACCCGTATTCGAGTAGAACGTCCTTTTTTTGTTTTTAAACAGTGTTATTTCCTCTACTGACCTGCAAATTCCAGCACACATGACACTGAAAATATCGGTTCCTGCTTGATGGCCAAATTTTTGCGCCTGTTAATTAGATAGGTGACAGTCTACGATTAACAAGCAGTGTAACCAGTTTCCTAAATAAGCTTAATTATTGCAAAGAGACACTAGGCACTGTAAACAACTATTGACATCGTGCCAAACTAAACGAAGATTAATAAATAGCGAGCTGCAAAGAACACCATAAAATGTAAACAGCTTGTAACGTTGTCTGGCTAAGCAAATCTCTGTATATAAAACGTAAAGACCTATACGAATACGACTGGTTTTCTGTGCAAATTGAATAGCTGTAATAGCTGTAACAAATATCTAATTTTTTTGACTTTTACTAACACTAGAAGGAGACATCTGGCGGGAAAAATTCCTGAAAGATTAAGATTATATTTGACACGATTGAAAAA
Source organism: Ascarosepion bandense (assembly GCA_037127315.1). Taxonomy (NCBI): domain Eukaryota; kingdom Metazoa; phylum Mollusca; class Cephalopoda; order Sepiida; family Sepiidae; genus Ascarosepion; species Ascarosepion bandense. The sequence continues at coordinate 10,104,025 of JBBBDQ010000927.1, forward strand.
GATAGAGTAAGAATGGATTTAGTTGATTCCCCCCACTTGAGTTTTCGCCTGGATGCTTAGATTGAACTTCATGGAATGTTAACTAACAGTACTCATTTTTTCTCCAAATAAAACGGAACAAATGGTACTAGACTACATAGATGGCTGGTACTGTGATCTACAGGGTGTCCCTAACGTCTAGACACATGCAAAAATGCATTTTTTTTTAATCATCTCACCCCAAGCAAGGCATTCCACTGCCACTATTGCGCATGGGGCTACATAGGGGAAGGTAAAGAGAAGGAGCGGTTAGACATAGGGAATGTCAGGAGGATGGTGACAGATGAGTAAGGATAACGAGGATGAGGGTTGGGCAGATGGGAAGAGTGTTTGATAGAATGGGAGCAGGTTAGTGTGTTAGGAGGTGTCTATTGACCTTACATTTAAACTCCTGGAGATTGTAGCCGTCGGGGAAGCAATCGTGTGGAAGAGAATTCCATAGTCGGGTAGTGCGAGGAAAGAAACTGTTGGAGTAGAAATTGCGGTTGCATTTTATCGGTTTCACTGTAAAAGGGTGGGGTCTAGTTGCTAATCTAGTATCTCGTTCAAATTCGTATTTAGGAGGCACCAGTGATCTAAGTTCATCGGAGCAAAAGCCGTGAAAGTATTTATTTTTAAGAAATCAAATTTTCAACAATGTTCTATTGAATTGGAATATTAACAAATGTGCGTTATGGTGCAGTGGATATCGTCTCGGAACGACAAATTGGAAAGCCGAGTTCGAATTCCGGTTAAATTCGTGGCATTCATTTACGCACAAATACCCTTGGAAAAGGTATTAATCCGTCTCTTCCCTCCAGTTATGGGTTAAATAATTGGAAAAATTGAGTTCTATAGCCTTAGCTGACGACCAGTCTACCACAGAAAACAATGGCAACCTACTGCGGGATAATCTTCTGCCCAGTCAGTCATGTCTCTTTCGAGGCATCATCGCCCAAGGCGTGTATTACTTATGGCACTTAACTGACTGATCCTCTTCAATATGATTTCCATCATTTGTGATGCAAAGTTTGATGCGCCTTGCAAGAATCATGTGAACACGAGGCAATAGCACCACATTGCCGTCAATTTTAGCACATTCCCTTTTTATGCGGTCAGTCAAGTGTGTTGCATCTGAGATTTTCATTGAGTATACCTTCTCCTTTAGCCTATTCCCCCAAAAAGAAACCAATTCTTTCTTTTTCCAACAAAAGCTTGTTTAATCTGCGGAGGTAAAATGTGTCCAATCTTTAAAGATACCCTGTAGTAAGTAGTTTACCCAGGAATTCTTCGTCTATGTGCTGAGTCCCTGCAGAACAGAGGCAGTCATGGCTCTTCACAGCTTTTTATTTCGTGTGACTCTTAGCTGTTTTTCTGTCCCGTTCCGCCATCACATAAACTCGTTAGGTCAGTGACTGACTGTCATTGTTGGGGAGCACCCCTCTTTGCACATAAGAATGGACTCGTCTGATGTGTGCATATAATCCTGCCTATACAGAGAACGGTAGTGATTGTCAAAGCGTTTTCTCGCTGCGACGGCATTTCTCACTGTCAGCTCTCTGCCTTCGGGCAGAGGGCGCTCTCTGCTTCCGAGCAGAGAGCACAAACCCAGTCGTGGTTCCGCCGAAGGGAAGAACCACGACTCGGTAAAAATAGACAGACATTTTTTTTGGCCCGGCTATATGGCCGGGAATACCCACTTTAAAATGACCATGTGTCACATCCGGCCTTGCGTGGGAAGGCTAGTAAATACAGTGATTGTCAAAGGGAATGATAGAGTTGATTAGTTGTCTGGCCGCTTAGTTGGTCAGCAAGGATATAGACTCATTCGTTGTGGTGCATTGGATATCGGCTCAGAACGAGAAATCGAGGAGCCGAGTTCGAATTCCAGCTGAATTCATTGCATTCACTTACGCGCAAATACCCTTGGGAAAGGTATTAATCCTACTATTCCTTCCAGTTAAATAGCAGGACAGATTGGGTTCTATAGCCTTGGTCGGGGACAGATTGGGTTCTATAGCCTTAGTCGGCAACCAGTCTACCGCACAAAGCAATGGCAACCTACTGCGGGATAATCTTCTGCCCAGTCAGTCATGTCTCTTTCGAGACATGATCGCCCAAGCGTGTATCACGTATGGCACTTAACTAACTGACTGACCCGGACATAGTTCTTCACTACAAGATTGTATATATTGATTTCTACTAACAGTATTTCTGTTATTTCTGAATTGTCTAACCCGTGTTCCCGTTTGTATATTTTTGTTCAATATAACTTACATTTTCTATCGCCATATCTGTTTTTGTTATTTAATATTTTGTGTGGTTTCTCAACAAGAATCCACAACAGCCATCCTGTTATGGACCAGGTTAAGGTCCGAAAAGAACAACACGACCACAAGTGTAAAAATAACAAATATATATTAACAAGAAATAACAATACAAAATGTGGAAGACGTTAGTATGAGTGTCAGTCTGGTTTGGAGTGAACTACCACCAACTCGACTCCTTCTCTCTTGAGAGGCGTAGTATATATAGTGTTAGGAAGGGTTCATTCTGAAGTTACAGGTAAGGACCCATGACACATCTTCTATCTCTCTTGCCCTCAGTAAGCCACGTAAGAGCTACGTTTTCGGAGCCCTCATTCCTCATTATGTGTCCAAAGAATTTCAACTATCTTTTCCTGATTTTGAGCATAAGTGTTATTTTTGATGCCATTTTCTTTTAGACTTACTCTAAGTAACGAGTAAGCAACAAGTAATTGTCTAATATTCACTCTCAAATCAGAGGATGGATGCAACATAGCAACACAGTACTTTTTTCTTTGTTTCTAACGAAATTTTTCCCTTTCACAGTACCTTACTTAGCTTTTGGAATGCTTCTTTCGCTAATCCAGTGCGTGTTCGGATTTTGGTGTCGCATTTTCCATCCTCTGTTACAACGCTTCTCAGCATCACAGTAACCTAAGTTATTTAGCAGTGCCTATATATTCTCTAAATAGAGAGGGATGGGCTTCACCAGGTGAAAAAGATCCAGATGCGCCACATAGTGAACACACCAAGAAACCACTTGCGGAGACTCATGCTTTGGCTCACGTCAGCAACAGAAGGAGAAGTATGACAGACAGCTCAGCATACCGGCGCCTCAACGACTCCATTCGAAGAAAAAGAATATTGTCTAAAATTAACAACGAAGAAGTTAGATGGGTTCCATTGTTGGATGGTTGTTCCCACGATCTAGGGGATAGAGCTCTGTTGAATATTCACCGCACCACTAGGGACTGCATCTCTTCTCTAAAGGAAAAACAAACTTTGTTACATAGTTGAATCACTGTCTCGATAGCCTTCAATATCTGTAGGCTACTTTGCTCAGTGATTAACATTATGTTTTCGTATAGCAGAATTACTTGAAGGCATCCATCTCTCCTACAAATTTTTAATACTAAATTTCCGTTAATACGAAGCTCAAGTCGAGAGTCACATTCAAAATGGTAATGATAAATGAGGTGTGGAGTATGAATGCAAGAAGTGAAAAGAAGTTATGATAATGAGAATAAAGAAGAAAATAACCATTGACCTTTGACTTGAAAATGTCGAAATTGAAGTGGGAAGCGCCCATTCTAGAGTTTGTTCTATAAAGTGACAATTTATCTGATGAAAGTTTATCTTGAGATTAAATATTCAAATGCTCAATTCCAAAGAGACGCTTCTGATAGACATTTTTGAACTGTGAACAAATGCGTCGGCGACGAGTTGTTTATGATCCTCTGTGTACACTATTTTTGGTCGATCAGTTTTGGGAACATTAAGACTTGAACCAGTGGCATCGAATTTGGTAGGTATAATTTAGTAGGTATAATTGTAGTTCTTCGTCTCAGCCATGATACCATTTACTCAGAGGACTTATTTAGCCTTCAAAATTCAGTTTACGACGAAAAAAACTTATGTGATATTGATACCAGGAAATCAAACTTTGACTTAACCCTCTAGGGCCATTCGTATCATATTTGATACAGTATTTCCCTATAAGGAAACATTTGGTATTTCCATATAAGGAAACATTTGGTATTCATTGACTGAGCAGTCAGTACTGCTTTCATTTGAAATTTATAAAATATTTCTCTTAAAAAACTTTTCAGGAAAATATTTCTTTCAAGGCTTGTTTTCATACTGTATCAAATATGATACGAATGGCCCTAGAGGGTTAAATCCATTCATTTTTCTTTCAGTCTACGGTTTCGCTTTAATTGGAAACAACTATTGCTTTTTAGTCTTTCGTGCCGACGTCCAAAGAGTCTGAGCTCCAGGACCATGGATTAGTTTTAAAGCTTTCATTACACCCGAGCAACGCCGGGCTATACTGCTAGTAACTTATAATTGCTAGAGTTTCAGTCTTTGGATTTCTATTTATTAGGTATTTTTACCCTAGATCATAGGTTCCCAACCTTTTTTGCTGCGATTACCCCAAAATACAATTTCACTATTATCCATTACCCCAATAAACAAATACCCGTAATATAGGAAAAGAAGTAATTATATTTTCATACATCAAAAGCAGACAAAGTTAATGGAAATTATTCAATACAATCGTACCAATCTATAATAATCAGAGGTATAGTAGCCGTAACATAGCCGTGATTCTTAATGTGAGTGTTGAGCTTGTATTGCCTGTGCCAGTTTATTTATTCTTGTCTTTGTGACTGAAAGGGCAATTCGGGCGTCGTCTGCCACGTTGAGACTGCTACGTTTCTTGGTCTTCATTCCAAGGACACAGTGTGAAATTATAAGCTGATTGCTTCTTTCCAAACCAAACATCCATTATCCACAAAATATGGGCTCATTACCCCCACTAGGATAATTTACTCCGGGATTGGGAACCATGGCAGATCATAACTTTTTTTTAAAAATTGGAAAATTAAAGCAAAAAGTAATCTCAGATAAAAATAATTTGGGAAGAAAACGTATGATGTCCAGTTATTTCAAATTTCTTGGGCTATATTTTATACATATTACTAGCAGTATAGCCCGGCGTTTCTCAGGTGTAATTTAGAACTAATCCATGGTCCTGGAGCTCAGACACTTTGAACGCTGGCACGAAAGACTAAAAAGCAATAGTTGTTTCCGGTTAAAGCAAAACCGTAGACTGAAAGAAAAATGAATGGATGTAAGTCAAATTTTGATTTCTTGGTATTGATATCAAATAAGATTTTTCGTCGTAAACTGAATTTTGAAGGCTAAATAAGTCGTCTGAGTAAATGGTATCATGGCTGAGACTAAGAACTACAATTATACCTACATAGAGCCAAACCCGAAGCAAAAACTAAAATAAAAGTGCTGAAAAAATACAGACATACAGACAGATAAATAGACACACACACAAACATCTTGCATTCTATCTATCTATCTATCTATCTATATATATATATATATATATATATATATATATATATATATATATATATATTATCGCTCTTCTGCACTGTTGTAAGAACTGCAACCTTGAAACTTCTGAATATCGTTTCTTATGTCTTTGTCTATGATTGTATCAAATTTGATTAAAATCGGACCACTCCTTCTATAACCCGATTTTTTCGATTATCGATTTTCGATATTTATCGGGGGTACCTCGACACAAAACCTAGCTAAGAACACTCGCAGACGTTTATAGTACAACTGTGTACATTTTCAAGAAAATCGGTTCAGCCGTTTCGGAGTCTATTGGTAACGGATGCGCAGACACACACACACAAAGTTCCATTTATAAATAAGTTTAGATTAGATACATGTTTGTATGAACATAATTACTAGAGGTAGCGATGTTTATGCTTGATGTTGTAGTTTTGTTGAAATTATATTTTGAAAATACAATTTATTTCTTTTAGAAATTGTAAGATATTATATGGATTAACGTGTTGAATGAGTCCTTTCATGTTTGTTGATGTATTGTTGGTAATTTTAGTATAAAATAAGCATTGTTCGTAATTTTTTACATAAAAAATGTATTGCTAGTAATTTTTCTATAAAATAAGTTTTGTTGGTATTTTTTTAATATAAAAATGTATTGCTAATAATTGTACTATAAATAAGTATTGTTGGTAACTTTTTATATAAAAATGTAAAGTTGGCATTTTTTCTATACAAATGTATTTTTATATTTTCATAGGGTGTTTTTTTTTTGTTTAGAGAGGTTCACTATTTGTTTATAAAACTGAATTTTTGAATTGTAAGAATTCTTAGAGATAATAATGATTTAAAACCATAGCAGGGACACTAGAAGTGAATTCATACCTTTTTCAATGGTATTTACGTACATGTGAATATATCGAAAAGACTGAATTTGGAACTCAATTCTCAGGTTTCCAATTGTCAGCCAGTATCCATTGCACCACCCACACATCTAAGCTTACATCATCTGGCATTCCAAAGCAGTCACCCATCTAATTACTGACCAGGCTAGACCTTGTTTAACTTCGGTATTTCAGCGTGATATAGCCGTAAACCATAAACTAAGTTATAACAAAGATAAGATTGATAGAATTGTGCATGTCATCAAGACACTAACATCTCCCGCTGTACATAATTCAACTCATGGCCTATCACATAATACAAGCTCATCTTATATATCGTTAAGTCTCTTGGAATAAAATGCTATATGTTATGAAATTATATGTATATTTATCCGGAAATAAGGGAAGAAAGAAACATACAGGGACATTTTTTTATTGATTAGAGAAACAAAGAGAAGAGTACTGGATTGCTATGTGATGTCAGTTCTACAATATGGCAGTGAACGCTGGACAATATCATCAAAGATGAGGGAAAAACTTGAAATGTGGTTCTACAGAAACATACTGGATATAAAGTGAGGGATCAGTTCCGTATTACAATTAATATATAAACTGACCCCTCACTTTGTGACCACATCAGTTTCTATACATTTATATTTCTGAGATCCAAAAGCACAAAGATGCATTACAGGAGCTGAGAAGAGTATTAAGAAACAGGACAATTTCACAAGAAACAAAGAAAAGAGTACTGGATAGATATGTGATGTCAGTTCTACAATATGGCAGTGAACGCTGGACAATATCATCAAAGATGAAGGAAAAACTTGTAGCAGCTGAAATGTGGTTCTACAGAAACATACTGAATATAAAGTGGGGCATCTGATCCATATTACAATTAATATATAATCTGACCCCTCACTTTGTGACCACATCAGTTTCTATGTACTTATATTTCTGAGATCCAAAAGCACAAAGATGCATTCCAGAAGCTGAGAAGAGTATTAAGAAACAGGACAATTTCACAAGAAACAAAGAGAAGAGTACTGGATTGCTATGTGATGTCAGTTCTTCAATATGGCAGTGAATGCTGGACAATACCATCAAAGATGAGAGAAAAACTTGAAGCAACTGAAATGTGGTTCTACAGAAGAATGCTGTGGATATCATGGACCAAGCATGTGAGCAATGATGAGATCTTGGAAATGATGGAAACGAAAAGGAAATTAATACTGAGCATCAGGAAGAGACAGCTGAACTTCCTGGGACATGCAATGAGGAAGGAGGGCTTGGAGAATCTGATACTAACAGGCCAGATAGAGGGAAAAAGAGAAAGGGGAAAGCAGCGGATAACATATTTGAAGGATCTAATCAGGTGGATGATGAACGAGGATTGTGTGGTGTAACAGGAGAAGGCGTGATAAGAGCCACCAGGGATAGGAAGACGTGGAAACCCATGATCGCCTATGTCCTGAAGGGGCAGGGAACATAGAAGAAGAAGAAGTTTGTTTAATAGCATATGGGTCTTTAGGGGTTATTTAATACCAAAAGTTTGTTTTCTTGGGAACTTTGAAGTAATAAAAATATGATAAACGTTATTCTGCTTTCAAAGTTGCATACATGGTAGATGATCCTCAGCTTTTGTGCACATATTTGTAAGCCGTGATTACTAGAGGCGGTGATATGTGTTTTATGCTGTAATTTTGTTGAAATTATATTTTGAAATACAGTTTGATATCTTTAGGAAATTGTAGGATATTATATGGACTAATGTCAGGAAAGAGTTCTATCATGTTAGTTGCTTTTATTTGGCTCCATATCCACCTCTATGGGTTATTTAATTTTTTTTTTTAATCATTTCACCCCGAGCAAGGCGGAAACGCCACTGATGTGCAGGGGGCTACATGAATGTAATAAGATTAATTAGAAAAGAGAGGAGTACAAAATAGTTAGAAAGGAACAATAGAAAGCTGAGAAAGCAGGTGCGATGACAGATACATAGGTGGAGAGAAAGGGAAGGTTATACGGGGGTGGGGAGAGAGCTAGAGTCCAGTGGTTAGTAGATGAGTATTGACTTTGCATTTAAATTTCTGGAGGTTGTAGCCGTCAGGAAAGCAAGAATACGGGAGCAAGTTTCACAGACGGGAAGTGCGAGAGAAGAAGCTGCAGGAGTAGAATTGTCGTCTGCATTTGGCTAACCTGACTGTGAATGGGTGGGACCGAGTTGCCAGTCTGGTTGCACGAGTAAACACCTGTTGAGAAGGCATCAGTGACTTAAGTTCGTCTGAGCAGAAGCCATGAAAGTATTTATAGAACAGACAAAGGGAGGCCACATTTCGACGATGGGGAAGTGGCTGCAGTCGAGTGTCGAAATCTAAACATTTTTATATGATTTTTATACTTTCGATGGTTTTAGATATATATATGTTTTTGATCATTAAAAATGTATTATTTTTAATTTGACTAAAAAAATTACTATGACTTTTTGTTTGGGTTCTCTATTAACTTATAGCTGGAACTCTAACAGGTGCTACCACTCCGGGTCAGGGTCGACCTGTGAACAATAGCAACTAAGCAGAAGTTCAAGGCTTTTCAAAACCTCCAAACTATGCTGCCAGATGTACTTTATCGTCATAACCAGGACGACATAACTTCAATTTAGTTTATTTACCCTTCTGTAAAATATCTTGTTAATACATTTATTAATTTTTGCTTGTTTGAATTCCATGTTTTCTGTTCCATTTTTTACCTGGACTCATATGAATCCACCTAATATTGTTTGCGAGACAAATGTACCAGGAGGCAGGGCTGGTGCAAGGGTCTTTTATACCCTCGAATTTATGATACCCCCGAATCATACACAGCCCCCATTCAATTACATCTCATTTTTCATAAGATACTATTCATATAAAATACAAATTGTTATTGTAGTCTAATTATGTACAATAAAGGATCATATCAAATATAGGTAAATAATTCAACAAGAAAAATGGAAAAAAATACAATATATCTAAATACAAATAAAAGACATGTCAAAACAGATCATGCCATCTTAAATAAATCAACAATGTTTTGCCGCATGTTTTTAGAATTTAAATGTTCTGGGTATGACGATAAATTACATCCGGCAGCAAGGCTTCTTGACCAGGAGATTAGAGGTTTTGAGGAGCGTGGAACTACGTTGCTGTTGTTCTCAGGTTCACCCTGACCCTGGGATGGTAGCACCTGCTGGGTCCTAGCTATGGAAAAATAGTGATTCACCCCACCCCACAAAACAATATGAAAGTATAAACATAGATTTCAATTTCAAAAATACCAGAAATACATTTTTGTAGTTGAAAGGATACAATTGCGCTTAAAAGATATTTATTTGAAACCAAATCATTTAGATCTTTCGGCATTAAATGTATCATAGGGATTGATATACCGTTAAACAAATTCAACAATATCACTTTGAGATTCTTCTTGTTAACGTCAGTCAGTCAGAGTCACACATGGAATCTGCAAAGACGACAAGCTAAAATGTAACGAGAGAAACTTCAAGCGACTCAGACATTGTCCTCTTTCTCTTTATCTCTTTCAACAATTACTACTACGAACATTTTGCACGAACTCTACTCATAAATTATTAATAATGTTTCTAATTGAAAAATAACTTCTACAACTTGTGTAATTCCGCCTTTTAATAAATTTCTACATTTCTACATTCAAAATGTATATTTTATTATTCCACTCTTCTAAACTAATCCACACATTCCAACTGACAACCAACCTTCTGATGATGAAAACCTTCTGATAATAATTCTGCATAAATCCTGTCAGCTGTAGGGAGTTCGGTTAAGACTGGCACAAGGCTGAATTAAAGAAAAATTAACCTTCTCCCAACGACTTTACTGGTGACTCCCGACGTAAAAAGAACATGCACCCCTACGATACAAATTTAATTTGTAACGTGTATAAATGTAGGTAGAAAAAAGTAAATGTTGATAAAATAGCGAGGGTCACAAAGTATTGCTCAGACCCTCCAATTTGATTTTCTACTATAACAAAATACGCCACAAAGAATTGATGGAGATGCTCAGCAGGCTCAACATATTTAGGAAAGACATTAGGGTAATTAAAAACCTCTACTAGCAGCAAACTGCCTGCATACAGACAGGTAACGAATTCAGCAGTTTTACAAAGATAGAAAGAGGCGTAAGACATGGATGTGTATTTTCACCGGATTTATTTAACTTGTACAGTGAGAATATTTTGAGGACCCTAGATGTTATGCCAGGATTTGTCATCGGAGGTCACAATCTGAACAACATAAGATACGTAGACGACACAGTGTTGCTTGCAGACACGGGAAAAAAAACTGCAGGACCTTCTATAGAAGATAACTGAAGAGAGTGACATGAAGGGATTACAAATAAACTGCAAGAAAACCGAATGCATGGTCATCAGCAAAAAGAGGAGCCCAAAGTGTCAAATACAGGTAGGGGTCTTAAAATCGAGCAGGTACGAAAATTCAAATATCAGGGAAATGTTCTAACTGAAGACGGAAAGTGCGACACAGAGATCCAAAGGCGAATTGGCATGGCGAAAGACGCGTTCCAGAAGCTGAGTAAAGTATTAAGACACAGGAAACTTTCACTAGAAACAAAGAGGAGATTACTGGATTGCTATGTGATTTCAGTTCTTCAATATGGCTGTTAATGTTGGACAATATCAACAAAGATGAAGGGAAAACTTGAAGCAGCTGAAATCTGGTTCTACAGAAGGATCCTGCGGAGAACCTGGACCGAGCATGTGAGCAATGACAAAGTTTTGAAAATGATGGAATTGAAAAGGAAATTAATATTGAGCATCAGGAAGAGACAGCTAAAGTTCCTGGGACATGCAATGAGGAAGGAGGGCTTGAAAAGCCTGATACTAACAGGCCAGATAGAGGGAAAAAGAGACAGGGGAAATCAGCGGATAACATATTTAAAGGGCCTGACAGAACGGGGGCTGAGAGACGTTACAGGAGAAAGCGTGCTAAGAGCCACCAGTGATAGGAAGACGTGGAAGGCCATGATCGCCTACGTCCTGAAGAGTCAAGGTACATAAAAGAAGACGGTTACTATATAAAATGACGTTCTATATGATCTCTTTTAGTTTTATTAAGTTGAACATTAGAAGATACAATGGTAGCTTAACGTGCCTTCACGCAACTAACATTAACATAATAAAATATATAAGCGTAAAAAACAAAACAAAACAACAACAATAGAGTTAAAATAGTTATGTTGAAGTAATTTCATGTTTCCTGGCCATGGCTATTAATTTGAGAAATTAAGTTTTTTTTATTTATTCCAATCACTCATTGTGAATTGAATAGTTGCGAAACTCTTTGGCGTTTAGTAGGAGGCGAATTGGTGTCCACGTTGTTATCAGATTGGACTGGTGTCGTGTGGCATTTGGTGACAGGTGGTTATCCGTCTGGGCAGACTGGTCATTTGAAAAATACGAATCCAATGGATAAGAGCTGTCGCCAATGTTAGTCGAGCAACAGTGATTTCTCATGAAAATCAGATAAATAGGGACACGTAAATTGAGAAAGAAAGAAAGAAAGAAAGAACGCAAAATAAGAGAGAGAGAGAGAGAGAGAGAGAGAGAGAGAGAGGGTCGTCGTACGTAGATAAAGAGAAGTTGAAATGCGCTTTCCCGCATATTCACACACGCATACATGCATATAAGTGTGTGTGTATTCATGGTAGTGTCTGTAGGTGTGTATATATTCATCACAATATAGCAAAAAAGATATAAAGGGGGTAAAGGCTTTCAATATGGAGGATGGCGTATATATTTCAAACGTGTGTGTGAAAAGAATTGGAAGGGGGGTCAAAAAAGGAGAGTACGCATGAGTAGACAATGGCAAGCCTAATCCGTGCGTTCAAAACCGTGCGTTCAAAACCGTGAAAATAGAAAAGGCGAATAAAAAAAAAAAAAAAAAAAACGAGGAAGTAAAACATTTAAAAATATATTAATGAAAATCGAACAAAAAAAGAAAAGTTAAACCAAACGATTTCATATCGAATTGTATATCTGCAGTAACAGGTGGAGAGTAAAAGAAAGAGAATAAAAGAACATTGGAACAGAAAATGGAAAAGAAAGAAAGAAAAGAATAAAACAGTAGAAGAAGAAGAAGAAGAAGAAGAAGAAGAAGGGAAATTTAAAGGAATTGCTGGTGGTGTCGGCCACGGTGATTTCAGAAGAGAAAATAAACTGAAAATAACAGATAACATGATTCAGACGCTATTTGTTCGACACTGACGATTTTCTTTTTTTCCTTATTTTTTCTTTTGGATACGTGGAACGCGAAAAAGCGACACAAATTTGCTAAGGAAAAAAAAAGTAAAGGCAAATTAAACATAAAGAAAGAAAAGAAAAAAGAACAAATACTTTTTTCGAAAAGTGGAAAAAATTCAAATTTTTAAATTTTTATACTCATAAAGGACGTTAAAAATTGTACTAAAACCCGTCAAAAAAAAAAAAAAAAAAATGAAATCCTGCATTTTGTATGTATATATTTTATTTATTGTGTCTTGTCATCGTCTAATTCATGCCGACGTGTTCAGTGCAATTTACAAAATCAAAGAACTGACTGAAGTTGAGAATAAATTATTAAAGACTTTGCAAACATATATCGAAGAAAGGGACAAAGCCGAAAAACCAGTACAAGATTATATAAAAACGTAAGTAACACGCTTTTTGCATACTTCATAAAAAAAAAAAAAAAATTAAGAGACTGTTAGCGTTAAGTAACTGATCTACAGGAATTTGGTGATGTTGTCTCATTTTGGAAAGAAGAGAAAACAAACCAATCCTAAGCTTTAAACGCCATTATTCTATCAGGGTGGGAATATAACGCACCACAATGGTTAGCGAAGCTGTCTTGCTGGGATAGTAATTTGGCTACTTCACAACGATGGCCTTGTACCAAACTAAGATAAGCTTAGTAAATAAACATCCGTATGTGTTTATAAGCGTTTTTGATCGACAGATCTGATAAGGTAATATAATTTACTGCCGGTGTTATCCCCCAAAATCACAATGTATTTTCCTGGCACCGTCTTCTTGTCTTTCATTATGATCTGAGGAAGAGACCAACAGACAAAAAGGGGTGAACGCATCATTTATATGGTTTTCCACTCTGCTTCATCATCCGCCCCCCCCCCACAATATATATATATATATAGTTATTAAAAATCGCCTGAAGACACCACTCATGGTAGAAACCTGGGTAGCGAAATAACTCGTTTAAAAAGGGAAAATATTCAAAAGTTCTACAATATAATTGTATTGAACACCTTTTAATACAAATGTATACTGGTCTAACCCTATTAGGACCCAAAACTAAGTATTAAACAATATATATATATATATATATATATATATAGAGAGAGAGAGAGAGAGATAGATGTAGGATAATATTTAATAGCTCTGTTATTTTACATTGAGCATTGTTCTATTAACATCAGAAAAATATTTTTTTTATATATGTGCGTGTAACTGCGTGTATACCCATGTATATTTATTGATATTCATACTTTATATATATATATATATATATATATATATATATATATATTGTATTTTGGACCAGCAATCTTTCTTTTAAACATGTTTCGTTAAAAATGACCGACAAGGAAGATTTTTTTATAATTTTTTATTTTAATTTTCCGGTATTCTTACAGGTTTTCTTTTTGGTGGAGATAACCAGTGTAAACAAATATTCCATAATTTTTGATTCTTCGATCGCTTTCAGCCACTTCACTGGTCATTTTCATTATTTTTCTGATGTTTTGACTTTAATGCAATTTTTGTGTTTTTTGGAATGAAACATTCTTTAAAGCTATCACATAATGCCCGCAGCTGGGTATAGCGTGAGTGTCTGTCCATTAAAAAAAAAAAAAATTAAAAACTTTTGTATGTTTATATAGCCAAACACTTTAAAAAATATATCGATTTAATTTTAGCATTCCCTTTGTTTTTCGTGGACACAGTTATATCAATGTAAGCATCGCTTAATTCAGTGAAATCCTAAAAATGATGAAAGTTTTTCTCCTTTGTCATTAATTTTCTAACATTATTCTGGCATATAAAGATCTATATCGTATTTTTATTTCTGAGATAAGCAATTTTCAATATATTGGTATTATTCTGAACTATCGTTCTCATCTTCGTTTATATAGATCTTATTATAGACATAACGTTTCGACCAATACGCTCTGGTCATCATCAGGCGTTCATTGATTTAGTGGCGAAACGTTGTGTCTATACTATAGTAAGATCTATCAACCAAGATGAGAACAACAGTTCGAAATAATATCAAAATACGGAAAATTACTCATCTCAGAAATAAAGTACTAAATTAAAAAAGTGGTACAAACCTACAATCATAACTTCTAATTGTCAAAACCCATCTGATACTGAATATGATAAAAGGTTAAAACATAAACCACTAAATCAATGGTCACTTGATGATTTTCAGAGGGTACTTGGGCGAAACTTTGTGTCTATATTAACATATATATCAACCAAGTTGAGAAAAATATTTCGAAATAATATAAAGATTTATATATAAAATTTTCTCCCGGGTTATAATAATGTTTAGCGCCAACATTGTTTTTTTTTTTTTCGGTAGTTTTTACTGAAACGGTATTTTGGCAAGCAGGTACACACACACACACACACACACACACACACACACACACACACACACACACACACACACACACGAATAGAATAAGTAAAGAACAAGTAGGAAAAAAGTGTCTTTAATCTAAGATGTTTCACTTGAACAAGCTTCTTCAGAGATTTATTAAAGACGAATGATTTAAAAATCTAAGCGACAGTATGTTGATTGAGGTATAGTTTCATTGGTCAGAATCGTGTCACGTGTGATAAAGCAATAGATGAATATTAAATGTAGAAGAAAAAAAAAACTTGTGTCTGTTTACGTGTGAGTGCCAATGCGTAATAAAAACATTAGATGTTTATTATGAATATATATATTGATTGTTTAATACTTAGTTTTTAGTCATAATTATTGTTAGACCAGTACACATTTGTATTAAAAAGTGTTTGATACAATCATATTGTAGAACTTTTGAATAATTTACATTTTTAAACGAGTTATTTCGACACCCAGGTTTCCACCATGAGTGGTGTCTTCAGGCGATGTTTAATAACTCTTAAAAATCTTTATTAAAAATCGCCTGAAGACACCACTCATGGTGGAAACCTGGGTGGCGAAATAACTCGTTTAAAAATGGAATATATATATATATATATATATATATATATATATATATATATATATATATATATATATGCAAAACATGAAAATAGCATGGAAAAAATAACATCCTCGAAAATGCCTAGTGAAGTGGAAAAGTGTTTTGAAAGTAAAAAATTATGATAAATTTTTACATTCCTTATCTCCGGCAAAAAGGAAATATGTAAGAATACTGGAAATATTAAATCAAAAATTAATAAAATCTTCTTTGTCAGTCGTTTTTAACAAAACATGTTTAAATGAAAGATTGCTGCCTAAATATACATTAATATATTATATATATATATATATATATATATATATATATATATATATATATGGGATAATCATATATCAATTTAAATGTTTATTTATTAAGAAGAGTTTTGTGGGAAAAATGTATAACAAAGTGTAAAAGTTTTCATATGACGCGTTTCGTCCCCTAACATTTAATCGGAATAAATTTATTAATGTAACAAATTCAGTTTGATGAAGTCCTAGGGGACGAATTGTGTCTCGTAATTTTTTTCCACTTTGACATATATATATATAAGAGAGAGAGAGAGAGAGAAAGAGAGAGATAGAGAGAGAGAGAGAGAGAGAGAGAGGTGTGTGTGTGTGTGTGTGTGTGTGTGTGTGTGTGTGTGTGTGTGTGTGTGTGTGTGTGAATTTACCCGAAAGTTAGTAACTGGGCCATAATTATTGTTATGAAATTGAATAGTTGTTTTTCACAATCCAAAATCCAAAGAAGGATCTGTAATTTTATCGGCCCTAACCAGGCATCTCGATTTCAGATACTTTCCACACCATCGTGACGTGGCGTGGTTTTCCTCTGTCTTTTTTTTATAAATATTTTCATTGCAATTGTTCCAATGAGCTCTCCCCCTTGGTACCCTGACCGCATTAATTTAAACGTAGTACTAGACTGGTAATTAGGTTTCATCGTTTTACTGTTGAAATCGATGTAACCGTAAGTTCTATTTTCATAGTGTCTTTAATCGCACTTCTCGCCGATGGAACACTCTTCCGATTTCTTGCTCCATTGCCATTTACAAAAATTTACAGAAAATTCAATCATCATCTTTTGTTTTCCTAAAACCTGTTCTTTTATTGTCTTTTCTTCCCAGTAATGTTTTCTCATTCTCTTCCACTTCCAGTAACCCGTTGAGTCATAGTGGCACTCTCACCTTGTTTGAGGTGAAATAATTAAAAAATAATAATTAGAATATATTTAAAATTTCTCATCTAAAAAATGAATGGAAAATTTTTTGCAATATTTGATCTAAAATTCCATTTTCAAATAAATTTTTGGCATGCAGTGCGTATTCTGTCTATTGAAAACAAATGAAAAAAATTAAAGATTGTCATTAATAAACGAATATAGATTTTTATATAAATGCATTGTAAATTATTTTACTATGGCAATGAATTAGAAATAATTTTAATATGAAAATGCAATTATTATTTTATGATAAATTACAAATCAGGAAGAAAGGGATTGTCAATGGTCAGGATAATTCTATATGTATAGTCAGTCAGTTAAGTGCCATACGTGAAACACACTTGGGCGATCATGTCTCGAAAGGGACATGACTGACTGGGCAGAAGATTATCCCGCAGTAGGTTGCCATTGCTTTCCGCGTTAGACTGGTTGCCAGCCAAGGCTATAGAACCCAATCTGTCCTGTTATTTAACCCAAAACTGGAAAAAGAGACGGATTAATACCTTTCCCAAGGATATTTGCGCGTAAGTGAATGCAAGGAATTCAACTAGAATTCGAACTCGCTCCCCGATTTCTCGTTCCGAGCCGATATCCACTGTACCACAACGCACATCCTAATACATCATATGTATAGTATAAGTTCCAAAATGCAGTTCAAATACTTCAACGTATTTATATTCCTTTTGAGCAGCATTTTTGAATTTTTTTGTTTATTTGTCGATTGTTCTCGAGCTCTTGGCTGTCAGTGAAGTTGTGGACGAATTTTCGGCGCTCTCTACGCCCTCGTCAGATTGATGACAAAAGTTCTCGATTGATAATTCGCCCCTTTTTGCCGGTTAGTTACGATGTGTCTTATTCATTTTGCATGGCATCTTCTTTTAACTGTTTTGTTTTTGTTTCACAAATTCACTGACAGCGACGAGCGACGAGCGACGAGCGACAACAAACGACAAATAAGCAGTTACTATTATTTTACAATTTTGCGATTTTGCATTAAAAGTCAAGAAAATAATGGATTGCTGGTGTTCAGAAAATCATATAAGACTTATTGACAGAATTAAATTAATAAACATATAATTTACTAGCAGTATAGCCCGGCGTTGCTCGGGTGTCATGAAAGCTTTAAAACTAATCCATGGTTCTGGAGCTCAGACACTTTGGACGTTGGCACGAAAGACTAAAAAGCAATAGTTGTTTCCAGTTAAAGCGAAACCGTAGACTGAAAGAAAAATGAATGGATGTAAGACAAATTTTGATTTCCTGGTATCGATATCAAATAAGTTTTTTTCGTTGTAAACTGAATTTTGAAGGCTAAATAAATCCTTTGATTAAATGGTATCATGGCTGAGACTAAGAACTACAATTGTACCTACTTAGAGCCAAACCCGAAGCAAAAACTAAAATATAAGGGCTGAAAAAATGCAGGCATACAGGTAGATACACACACACACACACACACACACACACACACACACACACACACACACACACACACACACACACATTGCCTTATATATATTATCAATTTTCTGCACTATTGTCTGCAACCATGAAACTTCTGAATATCGTTTCTTATGTCTTTGTCTCTAAGTGTATCAAATTTGATTAAAATCGGACCACTCCTTCTATAACCCGATTTTTTCGATTTTCGATATTTATCGGGGATACCGCGACACAAAACCTAACTAAGAATATTCGCAGACACTTATAGTACAACTGTGTAAATTTTCAAGAAACTCGGTTCAGCCGTTTCGGAGTCTATAGGTAACGGACACACACACACACACACACACACACACACACACACACAGATAAAGTTCTATTTATAAATAAGTTTAGATCTTGACGCAATATAAATGCAATGCGATAATGCTTGCAGATTCCCTGATTCCATAACAGCCCAAATAGGTTTGTACGCCGATGACACCACAGTTTACTCTCGCCTCCTACAAAAATCTGGTGTAGGCGTCAAAGCTAACCTCGCAGCCGAGATTGAAAAAGACCTCCAATCCATATTGGACTGGGGTAAGAAATGGTTAGTAAATTTTAATGCTTCTAAAACGAAGCTACTCTCAATTAACCATCATCGACAATCTCACCTACCTCCCATTAGCATGGACCAGGCTTGCCTCCCAGAGAGTAAAACACTGCGCCTCCTTGGTCTCACACTTTCAGTGGACCTCAAATGGAATGACTATATCGAATCCATTGCTAAATCCGCTGCTATGAAAGTCGGTTCTCTGTGTAGGGCCCGGAAGTTTTTCCGTCTGAATCTATCCTGCACATTTACAAATCTACCATCCGCCCGTGCATTGAATACTGCTGCCATATCTGGTCGGGTGCCCCTGCTGTTCTCCTCGGGCTTCTCGATAAGGTTCAGAGGAGGGTCTGTAATGTGATAGATACCAACTTGGCAGACCGCCTGCAGTCTCTCTCCCACCGGCGCGACGTGGCTTCCCTGTGTCTTCTATAAACACTTTCACGGCTTCTACTCCGATGAACTTAGATCACTGGTGCCCCCTAAATACGAATTTGAACGAGATACTAGATTAGCAACTAGATCCCACCCTTTTACAGTGAAACCGATAAAATGCAGCCGTAACTTCTACTCCAACAGTTTCTTTCCTCACACTTCCCGACTGTGGAATTCTCTTCCAAACGATTGCTTCGCCGACGGCTACAATCTCCAGGAGTTTAAATGTAAGGTCAATAGACACCTCCTAACACACTAACCTGCTCCCATTCTATCAAACACTCTTCCCATCTGCCCAACCCTCATCCTCGGTATCCTTACTCATCTGTCACCTTCCTCCTGACATTCCCTATGTCTAACCACTCCTTCTCTTTACCTTCCCCTATGTAGCCCCATGTGCAATAGTGGCAGTGGAATGCCTTGCTTGGGGTGAGATGATTAAAAAAAAAAAAAAAAGAGATGTTGGAGTCCCAAAACATTATGACAATACGAAAATTTTCTATTATAGGTTCTTAAATAAAACGCGAGTGTACAATCAATTTCTGTCCACCAACACAACTTACCCAGAGCATCCTGTAAACGCCTACAGAATGATCAAACGTATCCATAACTCTTGGGAAAATCTTATGGAAGAAGTAAACTGCCCAGATTGTGAGTCCGATAATAACACAGAAGGTAAGTATAAAAATATAAGATTGAATTGTTTTGATTCGTTCTTTTTTTACGGCTTATCAACCCTTTACAGAAAATATAGTTAGACTGCAAGAATTGTTATCTATCTTTTAATTTAGGATTAATATCCCTCAAGAATCGTTTGCTTTCTGGAAAGATTGTGTTGCGTTGTACGTACGGTTATGTGTATACATCTTGACAAATATAGCAAGGAAAACGAATCATGGCCCATATTTGAGCCGTGGCTGCAGGATTCCAGCTGATATTTCAGATCTCGCCCAAAATGACGATTACGAGATTTCAAATGCCATCGCTTTAATAATGATAATAATAATAATAATAATAATAATAATCGATTGACATAATAATATTGACAAAAATGGCATAATGATAATAATATTAATAATAAAATAATAATGACATAATAATATTAATAATAAAAATTGACAAAAATGACATAATAATAATGACATAATTATAAAATGACATAATAATAAATTGACATAATAATATTGACAAAATGGCATAATATTATTAATAATAAAAATAATAATGGCATAATAATAATATTAATAATAAAAATTACATAATGATAATATTGACAAAAATGACATAATAATAATAATAATAATAATAATAATAATAATAATAATAATAATAATAATAATATTGACAAACTATTCTATTTATTTTTTCTTACACTTCTCGGTTTTTTGTTTCTCAACGATGAGTATTTCTGACGAAATTCAAGAGAACACAAGAATTATTATGGCCAACAGAGAAAGACGTTAAAGGAGCCGCGTTGGCTATCTTTCGGTAAGTCATTGATTTTAAAGAAATTCTTAAGCGTTTTGTGTAATTGTTTAGTAAAATATACGGTAATAAGGTTCGTGGTTGGATCAACCTACTTGGGAAAACTTAGAGCTGCTTAGTGTGATTAATGAATAACCAAAGTAACAGCAGTAATGATAAAATGAAAAAAAAAAATGGTTTAAAATTAGTAATGCAAGAGTATGTTGCAACCATCGGTATTGAGAGACCTTGGATCTGCGCCCCTAAAATGATGCCTCAACTGTTGATGATGGTGCAGCATCTGTTATAGCTGTACAAGTCTTGAGTGCAACGAATTCATGCAAAGATGCTCTCTCCCGATGTCGCCTTGTTATTTCATTTACGTCGAACACGGCCCTCCTTGGCGGCAAGCCTTCGTTTCGCCTCTCCCCGCTTCAATCCTCATTGTAAATCCCTTCCTTAATAAAAATAGGACTGGTACTCTGTTCGTCACGCACTGTCTGCTAGTGTCTTTGCATGTTCGTACGTGATATATATGTGTGCCTGTGTTAGACGTACATACACCTACAATTTGGCTAAATTTTGAAATAAGACATATGAATAACGCATTCCACTCCAATTTACTCTGGACTACCTCTACCCTTGGCTGAGCAATAAAAAAAAACAGCTCCATGTCTATCAAACTGTCTCTTTGCTTACACATGTATTAAGCCTGTAAAATAAAATTTAAAAAATTCAATAAAAAATAATTAGCTTTTATCTATGCTAGAGAAGTTTAGTATCTTGTCGATAATTATTTAACTCTGCTTCTATCAATATCAGTCTATTCATGCCTTTCATAACAGTATCAAATAACGGAAACTACATCACTTAAGGACTTCCAACAGCAGCAACAACTAAAATGGATAGCACATGTAACCCGATGTAACCATTATTTTTATTTTAAACTAGCAGTTTAGCCCGGTTTCACTCGGGTAGTTTAAGGAACAATAAGAATAAAAACATGTGATGAATTTACATAGCAAATACTTACACAACATCCACCCTCGTCACTTTTATAGATATAGATAACAATGTAGAATGTCTCTATTGGATTAGGGTGGGAGGGAGAGGGACAACATATATAGATATAGATTATATAAAGTGGGGTGATCGATTCTATATTATAATCAATACATAAACTGATCCCTGACTTTGTGGGGTAATAATATATATTTTTCTACCCCTAATTTTGGCTTTCTCAAAAATTTCAAGGTGTCATTAGCGTTCTAAAATTTTGATCTACATCTGAGCGCAACTCCCGTCGAGCTAGACCGCAAAATGCAGACGCTAAGTCGAACCTATCAAACAAGCAAATACTTACACAACGTCCACCCTCGTCACTTTTATAGACATAGATCACGTTTTTATTATATTTTCATTGGCACTATTCCCATTTTGAAAGAAGTTTTTGTCGATCTGGTGTTCTTCGACCGTAGAAATAAACAGTGTGTAATCGGCGACTACTGTATTTGATGGCGTATAAGACACTCTTCCAGTTATTCCCAAGTCTTATATGTGAATTTCAAGTGCCTGATAAGCTAATGATGTTTATTCAGGTGCTTGTATCAAACCTAACTCTATAATATTGAAATATTAAATGTAAATGGAGGGGGTCTTCTACGTATCAAATATGGCGTTTTCTGTCGACATATGGGACCAGAATTCAAATTTTGTTGGAAATTGCATTTTTATTCTGATATTATGTCATTTACTTACACAGTCTATGAAATTATCGACTTGGAATGCAGCTGTACCACAAACAAATAATAATAATATATAATAATATATAATAATATATAATAACAAATAATAATAATGATAGTGTTGTGGTCTGGACAACTTGGGTTCCAATATGTAGTAGACTGACCGTCGGGGTAGTGATTTCAACAGTGAAACCACCACAATTATAAGTAAAATAACTCAAAGCACAATGTAACGAATATAACATTGTATTAAGTAAGGGTACAGAATTGAATAATTCTTGAATGTAAGATGTCGTGAAAAGAGTTCTCTCTTAGATATTAAAGATATTGTCTGAATATTCATGATAGCAGAGTTCCTGAAAGGAAATAATATGTTTATACTGAATAATAGTGAACATAATATTACATGTACTGAAATGTTCTTATACAATAGAGAGAAACATTTTATGTGGCTAATTGCTGAATGCAATTAGTAGTTTGTGTGAGTTGGAAGAGACGAACGGTTTTTGGTCCAAACACTCCGAAAAAAAAACATCTTTCAACTGGCTAGACACGTGTGGGAATCAGTTTATATATTTCTTAATAAACGCGGGAAAAAAGTAAGCTTCACGTGCAGTTCTCACATAAGAGTGTGTAGGTGTATGCGTGCGAATGTGTGTGCATGGCAATGTAGGTATGTACGTGCATGTAGAAGTGATTCTACAATAGAAAGTTTTTGTAAACAATCTTCTAAATTGAAAAGAGAAATTCTTGCACCTATTTTACCTGGATTTTTATTTTACCTGGATTTTATTGTCTGGATTTTATTTTACCTGGATTTTCAGAATAATCAACCTGTACCGGCTGAACATAACCGAATTGATGTTGGGTAACATCAGCAACTATACGACCAGCCCAATGACCACAAAGGAAGTTTTTCAGATCGGTCACGTGGCCAGCGACGAGAACATGATCTATGACGAGATTGTTTGGCTACAAGCTTTGTATAAATTGTTCAAAGAAAATCGAATCGAGAAGGATGTGTATAGCCTGGAGCATGTCGATCGTGCCCTGGCCAGCGCATACAGCAGGGTAAGATTACTCTTTCGTATTGTCATACAGTAAATCAATTTACAGTTAAAAAAAAAAAATTAGGGCGGACCTGAAGGAGACTACCACCACCTTTAAATTTGTTGTTTTTCATTTTTTTTTTTTTTACTTTTTTCAGCGCAGTCTTATCAATTACACCCTAAACTCTCCGATTGACAAAAAAAAAAAAAAAAAGTTAGAAAAATTTCAATATTCAAACAATTTTAGTGGGGGCTCAGTTTTTCATACAACGTTATAGTAAATCAATCCTCCACTCGCAGGTACGACATTACCACCACCTGTAAATTTGTTGATTATCAATTTTTTTTTTACGTTTTTCAGTGCAATCTTATCGATTAAACCCTAAACTTCCCGATTGACAAAGAAAATTTGGAAAAATTCCAATATTTAAACAATTTGGTGGGTTTTTCATGCAACCTTATAGTAAATTCGATCCTGTGCAATTAACTTTTTTGCTTGCGCATATTCAAAAACTGAATCCTTTGCAAAATTTTTGAATAAAGCCATTCTTAGAGTTTCCGAGGAAGATGCCATCGTAAGAACTGAAGAAAACTTTGAAAAGACAAAAACAAGAGCAACAACTCGTCCCAAATAAAACAAACTAAAGCGACCCCAACGCGAGTGGTTCCAAAATGGAGGATCGTTTTACTATAACGTTGTATGAGAAACTGAGACCCCTAAAATTGTTTAAATATTGAAACTTTTTTCAATTTCTTTTTCTTTTTTTTTTTTATAATCGAAAACTTTATGCAATAATCGATAAGACTGCGCTGAAAAAAGTAAAAAAATTAAAAAATAATGAAAAACAACAAATTTAAAGGTGGTGGTAGTTTCCTTCAGGTCCTCCAAGATTAGAATAGGACATATAAATGGATATAAGAACAGAGAAGTGTAGGGAAGAATACAGATTGATTTTATCTTTAATTGTATCAATATTCATAGTTTAAGCTTACCTTGCTTTCAAAAGAAAAAACAAACAAAAAAAAAAAACAATTATTCCAATGACCCCTGGACTCCTGTCACTTATGGCCTTTTACTTGTAGACTAAGGTAACCAAAGTGCCTCACTGTGAAGCACTGGGAAAGGTATGAAACTTCTCCCTCCAGCTATGGGTTAAATAGCAGGACGGATAGGATTCTATAGCCTGGTTGTTAAACAGTTTACCGCAGAAAGAAATGGCAACCTACTGCAGGAAAATCTTCTGCCTAGTCAGTCATGAATCGAAAGAGACATGATCGCCCAAGCGTGTATCATAACTGACTGAAATGCGCGGGCGTGAGCCCACCCCATATATATATATATATATATATATATATTTCTTTAAAAATGATTCGCAAAGTACTTTCCTAAATTTGTTAGTACATTTTTGAGTGCGAACAAGAGATTTCTTTTAGGAATTCTTTTGTGTGCATAGAAAATTTTCAAATGATTGTTCGTTTTGAGCGGTTACAGAAGTTCTTTGTTGGTCAGAAAGAAAATGAGTTTTTATATCTATCAATCTGACAGATTTTTATTAGTTAGCTGTTATTTTTAGTGGTTACTCGTATTTCAGTAGACGCTCAGTTTATTTATTAAATAGTATATTTGTTTATTTTCGTCTACTGGTCTGAATATTTACTACCGGAAACCGCATATTTTTTTTCTAAGATATTTCACACACACACACACACACACACACACACACACACACACACACACACACACACACACACACACACACACTATTCTTGCATATATAAGAGTGCACTACTTTAAATTCATTTAAATGAGATTTTGAATACACAGTAAATAACATTTTTGTTTTATCTACTCATTTACAGTGCGTTTGCACGATAGCGATTTTTCAAAAGAGGTTACTTCTTTTATGTGCCCTGTCCTTTCAGGACATAGACGATCATGGCTCTCCACATCTCCCTATCCCTGGTGGCTCTTAGCACGCTTTCTTCTGTTACACCACCCAAACCCCGTTCTGCCATCCACTAGCTCAAGACCATAAATCTAAAATATAAATGTATAAAAATTAGCATGGGAACAAAATGAGGGATCAGTTTATATATTGATTATAATACAGATTTGATCCCCCATTTTATATCCACATTATAATTTCTTATAAACAGTTTGCATATATATTCTTCTTCTATGTGCCCTGTCCTTTCAGGGCGTAGGCGATCATGGCTTTCCACATCTCCCTATCCCTCGTGGCTCTTAGCACACTTTCTCCTGTTGCACCACGCAACCCTCGTTCCATCATCTACCTGATCAAGCCTTTCAAATATGTTATCCGCTGCTTTTCCCTGTCTCTTTTTCTCTCTATCTGACCTGTTAGTATCAGGTTCTCCAAGTCCTCCTTCTTCATTGCATGTCTCACTTATGTTAAAATGCATATAAGAGCTAAAATTCAAATAGAGAACTCCAGTAGTAGAAGTGTAATAAAAAGAATAAAAAAAATAAAGCAAATATAGGAAGAAATTAGAAACTACAGATGATAGAATTTAGAGAACGTGAATAGTTTGTCAAACAAAAGGAATTAAATTATTTCTGCAGGCTCACGCATTAAAACCGTAATTCTTTCTTTTTCTTTGTATTTCAGTATGGCCTACCCTGGGAATCGCTTAAATATATTCAGGAATGCCTCGAAATTAGTAAGTTACTAAAGTTGAATTGTTTTTATTTTATGTTGTGGGTATGCGAATGATACGAAGCCTTATTGTTGCTTTTGTTATGCGTTGTGGTGCAGTGGATATCGGCTCCGAGTGAGAAATTGGAGAGCCGAGTTGGAATTCCAGTTGAATTCGTTGCTTTCACTTATGCACAAATACCCTTGGGAAAGGTATTAATCCGGTTCTTCTCCCTCATCTATGGGTTAAATAGGAGGACAAATTGAGTTCTATAGCTTTAGTTGGCAACCAGTCTACCGTAAAATAATGTGAACCTACTGCGGGAAAATTATTCTGCCTAGTCAGTCTTTCAAGACAAGATTGCCCAAGCGTGTATCGCGTATAACACGTAATTGACTGTTATATCATCTGTCCACAACATGTTAAATTAATATTATTGTGCAATATTAGCAATATTACATGAAATCATGATTGATCTTTGATTAAACACACAATTGTTTACATAATTAATTCATATTATTCAGAGAATAAGCATATATATATATATATATATATATATATATATATATATATATATATATATATACTAGCAGTATAGCCCGTAGTAAGTCCTCTGAGTAAATGGTATCATGGCTGAGACTAAGAACTACAATTATACCTACTTAGAGCAAAACCCGAAGCAAAACCTAAAATAAAAGGGCTGAAAAAATACAGACATACAGGCAGATAAACACACACACACACAAACATCATGTCTATATATATATATATATATATAAATTATCGATTTTCTGCACTATGGTAAGAACTGCAACCTTGAAACTTCTGAATATCGTTTCTTACGTCTTTGTCTATGAGTGTATAAAATTTGATTAAAATCGGACCACTTCTTCTATAACCCGATTTTTTCAATTATCAACATTTATCGGGGATACCTCGACACAAAACCTAGCTAATAACACTCGCAGACGCTTATAGTACAACTGTGTAAATCTTCAAGAAAATTGGTTCAGCCATTTCGGAGTCTATAGGTAACGGACACACACACACACACACACACACACACACACACACACACACACAGTTTCATTTATAAATAAGTTTAGATACTATTACTGTAATCGAAATATATTTGTAAAGAAATTACATTTCATTAGAAAATATAGTTTATCAACAAACAAGTGAAAAGTTTAAGCTTTTAATTAATTGATTTAAACAAACACTGAAAAGTATTTTTTTGATTGGTCATTAAGATACGATCATGTGTGGAGAAAATTACTGGACAAAAATTTTAGGACCAGTCAGTGTGCTCATATTTTCAGGCGTGTATACATCTATTTAGGTCATTCCAGCATTAAATTGCAGATTTTAAAATGGTTAAATGTAAAATTCTAACAAAGTTCGAACAAGGCAGGATTGTTGAACTTCAAAGACGAGCCATTGCAAATAAAATTGGCCGTAGCAGAACAGTCATTGCTAACTTCGTTAAAAATCCGGATGTGTATGCTTTTAAAATACCACTCGATTGCTCCACAAAATTCTCACTACCTCTAGACAGATGCATGAGACAAGAAGTTAAGAGAGATTCAAGCCTAACATCAAATCAGATAAAAGTAGATACAGATGATGTTGAATGCAGCTCTCCAACAATTTGACGTCATTCAACAAAGAAAGGATTTAAGAACGTGAAACGGCTGCAAAGTCATTGCTTTCTTTCTCACCATAAAACATTCCGTTTGCAATCTTTTTGTGGGGTGTGGATAAATTCAACCATGATAGCCTAGACGGTTTTCAGCGTTACTGACATGCAACATAACACAACACAATGGGGATGAATCAGCTATGGTCAGGGGTTCATTTTCGTACAATAAAACTGTTGAGTTACAGGAGGGAAAAAGTCGTCAAACAGCTGCTAGTTATATTGACATGCTAAGAAAGGCCTCGTTAATTACTGAAGGCTCTTGTCTATGTGGAGAAAGTTGGATTTTTTAGCAGGACAATGCTACAATACTCGATGGTCGAAGGAGTATTTTTTTTTTTTTTTTATAAAAAACAGCATTCAGTTTTTGAGACATCCACCGTGCTCTCCAGATCTAAACCCAATCGAGAATGTTTGGGGATGGCAAAAGATGTTTATAAACATGGATCGCAATTTAAAACTGTGGTCGCTCTTCGTGCTGCAGTTTATACATCCTGGGCAAGCATCCCTAGAAACCTCATGCAGAAGTTAGTAATGGGTATGCCAAAGCGAATTTTCAAAGTAATTCGCAAAAATGGAGGGTATACTGAATACTAAATTGTCGTTGTGACTTATTTGATCTCTATTTTCTATTTTTATTTACAATGACTTATCTTTATGACAAAAAAAAAAAAGTTACGTTTTTAAAGTTTTTTCATTTAATCAATTAAAAACTTAAAATTTTCACTTGTTTGTTGATAAATTACATTTTCTAATTAAATGTAAATGCTTTGCAAATATATTTCCATTAAAGTAACAGTATTTGGCGGACCTGAAGCAGACTACCACCGCGTTTAATTTCGTTGTTTTTCTTTTTCTTTTTTACTTTTTTCAGCGCAGTTCTACTGATTGTTACTTAAACTTTCCGATTATCAAAAAAATTTTGAAAAATTACAATATTTAAACAAACTTTTTGGGGCGGTCAGTTTCTTATACAACGTTAAAGTAAATCGATCTTCCATTTTCAATCCACTATAAGATTGTTTGAGAAACTGCCCCCCGCCTAAAATTGTTTAAAGATTGAAATTTTTGAAAATTTTTTTATCATTCGTAAAGCTTAAGGTGTAAAAGATATTGCACTGAAAAAAAAAATGATAATGAACAAATTTACAGGTGGCGGTAATGTCGTACTGGCGACTGGTTTCAAAATGGAGGCTCGATTTACTATAACGCTGTATGAGAAACTGATCCTCTCCCCATTAAATATTGAAATTTTTCAAAAAAGTTTTTTGTCACTCGTAAAGCTAAGTGGGTAATCGATAGGACTGCGCTGAAAAAAATTAAAAAAAAAAATTAAAAATAGTGAAATTAAACGTGATTGTAGTTTGTTTCAGGTACGTCCAGTATTTTATATATTTTTAACCCTTTTGTACCTGGTCTTAAAATTTTGACCAGGTGTGTAGTTCTTTATTAATCTTAGGCAGCAATAGTAAAGCCTCCAAAAAGTGTCTTACTTGCAGTAGCGTATCGGTCTCCGGAAGAGTCTGCTCCCGAATGTTAATATTTCTCGTTTCATTATTGAAGTAAAAGGATTAATTCCGGTATGATTTTTTAATCGTTATTTTTTCTCTCTTTTTTTAATAATCTAAGAACCGGACAACAAAGGCTGTTTAAGAGATAAGGACTATTACGAGATGAAATTGAAAGACATTCCTGTTGCCTCAAGAGATAAGAAACTCGAAAGAGAAAATAAAACTGAAGAGAAAATAAAATACGAAGCCTTATGCCGCGGGGATAAACTTTTGGTAAGTTAAACGAAAATGTCAGAAAGACGTTAGTAAGTATCACAAAGATTTATGTTAATATTACAAATACTTTACTGAATATTACGGAGTTATAACTGATCTAGTGAGACAAACTTGTTAACCATTACACTACGTCAAAGTACTCCACGGCGAGGTGCCTATAGATGTATTCATTAATTAAGCAAATTTGATCAAATAACTAAACATATTTTTTTTTTACTTCCACCCGTTTTCGATAATTATGTTTTAAATAAATTTCAATAAATATAATGCTTTATTGAAGCTTTCAATTTAGCTTTAATTGAAAGCCAAGAGATTAAATTTCCTAATTCCAGTAATCAAAATACTCTGATGCATTTCAAACCGAAATTATATTTATTGGAATCTAAAATTTTTCAGATTGAAAAAAAAACTTTCAATTTTTCGGCCATTTTTCATCGATCGACACATATTTTAAAAAAGCTTGCAAAAGCAAAATATATCTCGCTGACACGTTATTTTATGCAAATTAACAAATTTAAACTTACCTTAATTTAATTTGAAACAAGTATTACTTGCTTACTGCCTGAAATGTACTATAAAAGCATTTCTTAATCACGGTAGCAGTCCTATGTTATCATCTCTTATCTGAGGTAACGAATGACATGTGACAAACGGAAGCCGTCAAACAAAAGCTAAGTATAGTAGCCAAAATTGATGTAAATGTATGTAGCTTTATCGTACGTTTCGTTTTTTGTTTTTAACTATCTAGCAAAAAAAAAAAAAATTAACATAATATTTTTAGCAGTTATCTACTATTTTATAGAATTTTAGTTAGTTTAGCTTTATAGCCTTACGTCTGAAGATATTTTATGAAAAATAAAAATTAAAATAATATAAAACTTTCTTTTAAAATAATTTTACAATTTAATCACAGAGAATGAAATTATATATGCATTATACGTTGCAGTAAACTAGATTTTTATTATAAACATTTATAATATATATATATATATATATATATATATATATATATATATATATATATGTGTGTGTCTGTGTGTGTGTGTGATACTGCAGTGCGGACGGCAACCTCAGGCCAGATCCTTGGTCACGGTACCCAAATGTGTAACACTGCACAGGGCGGACGCGCCTCAGCCTGGATGGCCGTCTGTCTAATGTGACGCAATAAAACATTAATAATATCACCAATATCAATTTCTCTCTCCGTTGTTTTAAACCAACCAAAGGAAAATATCCACGCGGGAGAAGGGAAAGCATCACCGCGTGAGATAGTGTCACATATATATGTACTACCGGCCATAATTATTAGGCCACCCCAGTTTTTGAAAAGAAATGATGTAATTTATACTATTTTTAGTATTTATTGTCAAGTGGATAATTCTAGATGGAAATAGAATGGTTCTTTTGTTTTTATTACTTTGCAAAATTTAACAAGACAAGGAAGCAGAGATGAACCCTAAATTTTCTTCATTCTTTCATTGATGAAACTGCAATGTAGGTAATTATTAAATGTTTATAAATTCATTTGATGCAAATATTTTTGTGCAGTATTAACAAAAGAACCGTTCTATTTTCATTTACAATTATTCACTTGGCAATAAATACTAAAAAATAGTATGAAATACATCATTTTTTTAAAAACTGGGGTGGCCTAATAATTATGGCCGTTACTGTATATATTGTAAATTGTGGCGTACAAGTCGAGTTTTTAAGCCTAAAGAAACATTCGAAATCTAGAGGCTGACTTATATGGTAGGTATAAAATGCAAACTTTTACCACCGAGTTGTAAACAAGTGGGACACCACTTCAAATAATTACGATACACCACTTACAGTACCTCCAGCAGGTCTGCCACACATATATCCCACTAAAAACTGTCTTTGATAGACATATCTGGCATATTAACACAGAAATTAATATCAAATAATAAAATACCAACATACCGATACAACATACGGTACCTACCTGTGTCTGTTGTAGGCTATTTGATGCACAACGCATATAGAAAGATATGACGGTTAGTGTCTCAGTATACAGGTTAGTGGAAGGACCTTATGTAGTTTTGGAACAGGTTATCGTATACTGAAGCGTAATTTAATTTAACGGTATACCTAATGTTTGGACTACAGGTAGTAGTAGGGCCGATTGAGGGCCGATTTCAAACATACGCACCGTAATGGGAGCGCTAGAGGGTGTCGTCAGTGATGTCATCGCGAGGATCACTAGGGGGTTTCGGGTCTTTCAACATCATACCCCCCTCACCGCGCCGACCCGACCAGAGATGATCAGCCTTCGGCCCACCCTCGATAAGCGCTTTCAGACACTGGAAAATTACGTTTAGGCCCGGTACAAAACCTTGCAAATGCTTCTGATTGGCGACAGTCAGAGCCACTTTCCATTTAGAGGCGAACCGTACACGAGCTCGTCTGAAACATTAATTTAGACGCAGAATTTCGGGGAATTTTAGCTAACAATTTGGAATCCAGGCAATCTCTCTTTTGATCCATAACCAATTAGCTGTTCTTTCCGCTGTTTCGATTATGGACTTGAGTGCTTTCCTTTTTTTTTTTTACACCCACTATCCCAATGTCTGTTAAGGCTTTGCATAAGAACCTTGCTGCAAATCCTCTAGTCCCCACTTCTATAGGAGTGCAGCTAGCCCTCCAGCCTTTAACCCTGCAACTCTCCAGCAGTTCGTTATATTTTAACTTCTTCCTTTCATGAGCTTCCTCTGCCTTTTCTTCCCAGGAGACCGTCAGTTCCCACAAGACTATCTTCTTCAAATTATGTGAGAAGAAAACTATATCTGGGCGAAGGTTTGTGATGGCAATTTGCTCTGGGAATTTCAATCTTGAGCCTATATCGGCCCCTAGTTCCCAGTCTGTTGCAGGAGACAGCAGGTTTGGATTTACCTTTCTATTTCGAAGGATTTTCGCGCCCGCTATAATAAATTTTATCTGCCTTGTGTCTGGGTTGTAAATATTCTCTTTGATAGCACTTTGAACTATTTTCACGATCTCTTTTAGAATTTCGTCATGGCGCCACCTGTAGCGCCCATCAGCTAGTGCAGATTTACAGCTACTCAGGATATGTTTTAAGGTACCTCTGCGCCCACAAAGATGACAATTTGGCGACTGGGTTTTATACCATAATTGTAAGTTTGTGGGGCTTGGCAGGGTGTCGTATACTGCCCGAATCAGAAATTTTAATCTGGAGTCACCGTGCCATATTTAGGACCATTTGATTTGACGTTTCAACATAGAAATCCAGGTGGTCCATGCCCCTTGCTGTCTCATCCCGACTTGGATTGCTATTCGTTTCTCTTCTTCGCCGTTTCTGATTTCTTCCTGCAAAAGATGACTTTCCTTTTTTTTCCTTGCAGTTTGTTATATTTTTCTGAGGGAAACCCGAGGCCTGTGCGTCCAGTAGCTATGGTCCCTAGTATTGCCTTTTCTCGGATTCTTTCTTTTGCTGTATTCAGTTCTTTCGAGGCGTTCCATTTTCTACCTGTATATACTGATATTCCCGCACCGGCTACACTGGGGATCTTTCGAGCACTAGTACTGGATTGTGGCTCTCACTTTAGCTACTTTAAATTCTTCGTGTAGGCTTTTAAACAGGAGTTTCATTGCGTTTGTTTTCCCGTATAATGCTTCGCTGCATAGAGATCTTTACAAACCTAACCACCTACGTAGTCGTGATGTTATGCTTCTTTCCATTAGTTCTACCGTGGAGGAAGTGAAATCATAGATAGTTACAGGCCAGAGTATTTTTGGAAGAATGACGTGTAGATAAATCCAATCTTTATATCTGCCAGGTAAGCCAGACTTATCAACCCTGATTAACCACCCTTCTAGATTGTCCTTTGTTAATATTACGGATCTTAAATCTTTTAGGGTTTCATCGAACTGCTTCCCCAAGCTCTTTACTGGCTTTTGATGTATTGTAGGTATGTCATCTCCAAAGAGCTTAAATCTTTCGTTTTTCGAAAGCTTACCTTTCTTCATTACTGGGGAACGTGATTTGGAAGCGTTACAACTCATTCTCGCCCAGTCGATGAGTTCTTCGATGCCCTTCAGCAACCGCCTTGCCTCAATGGCGGACGTGCTGGTTATGGTCATGTCATCCATATACGCGCGAATCGGTGGTTGCCTTACACCGGATCTGGAGAATGGTCCTTGACATTCCACTTCAGCCGCTTTTATCAGCATATTCATTGATAATGCGAAGAGAGTCGCTGAAATGGTGCAGCCTGTTATTATCCCTCTTTCAAGATTGTGCCACGCTGAAGTTGAGGTCTTTGTTACTGCCCTCATTCTAAAATCCTTATAGTAGTTTAAAATGAGCTTGGTGAAAGCAGTGGGTATATGGTACAGGATTAGAGCTTCTTCTACCAGACGATGGGGAATTGACCCATAAGCATTCTTAAGGTCTAACCAGAGGACTGCAATATCTCCCTTATTTTCTTTGGCATCTTTTAGTAGTTGGGTAATGACCCCTGTATGTTCCATGCATCCTGGCATGCCTGGGACTCCTCCTTTTTGAACAGAGTTGTCAATGTAGTTATTTATTATTAGATATTTTGACAGCCTACTGTTTAATAAGCTGAAGAAAATTTTTCCTTCAACATTCAGCAGCGAAATACATCTGAATTGGTTGATTTTCTTGGCGTTTTCCTCTTCGGGGATCCATATCCCCTCGGAATACTTCCACTGGTCTGCTATTTTCCCTCTCTTCCAAATGACCTTCAGTAACTTCCATAGGATACGCTGAAATTTTGGGCATCTTTTGTACACTAAGTACGGTACTCCATTCGGGCCTGGAGCGGAGATTGACCGAGCTTTTTTAAGCACTAATTGCAATTCAACCAAGCTGGGTAGTCCTATGTCGAGATCAGTTGAAGGAGGATCTGGTGTAAGAAGTAGATTGTTTTCGCCAAGTTGTTGCTGCTGGTAGGGGTCGCTTAAGGAGTCTTTGAGAAAAGCATTTATTTCCTCTGTGCTACTTTGTAGCGTTCCACTGCGGGTTTCACCCAGTAATTGTTTGGTAAATCCAAAAGGATTGGATATGAAGGCTGCTCTTTTCCGAGCTCTTGCTCTCCACCTCCGGCGGTGGCATTCGGCTCTTCTTAATGCTTTTAAATCCGATCGGATCGAGACTCTTAGTTCTCTTAAGGCTTCTTTTTCTTCGGGCTTTGCATTCTTATATTGTTTTTTTAGTGATTTTAATTCTGCTCTGTGTTTTTTAATTCGATTTTCTCTTCGATTCATGGTGCTATTCGCCACTTTTTTTTCCTTCGCTGTTTCCAAATCGTTCTGCTCCAAAGCTCACGATTATTTTGCTCATAATTTCTAGTCGTTTATCAACGGAGCCTTTCAAAATCAATGTCAGGATGTCGCTGACGTCCAAATCAAAAGCTTGCCAAGAGTTTGTATTTGTTGCTGCAGGCCATTTGATCTTTTTCCGAAAATTACTTAATGTTATGTTGCTGGACATATTGACTGACCCCTACTTGGAAGGACTGGGTACTGTGGTGTGCATCCTGGCCCTGCACTTCCTGCGTCTCACCAGGAGAGTATCCTGTGCGTTGCAGATTGTCAATACGTGCCATGCATTTCATTTTCGTCTGATGTATCTTCAGGCCACGTATATTTTTTACATTTACTGCCACAGGGGCAAGTCAACTTCGATTGATGTGGTAAGCAATGGTTCGTAACCGGTAAATCTGTTCAATTAGGGATCTCATTCTCCCCTCCCCTCTCGGGATCCCTTGGGGGTGTCTACTTGTCATTGTGTCTGTAGCACATTCATTTTGACATGCTGGGTTGCTAGCCCAAGCATGTATAGGCCTAACTCAGAGTTTTAAGCTAAAAATCTTTATGTCGATTTATACACCATAATTTACGGTATATATATATCTCCGAGTGAGCATAGAATGAGGAGAGAAAAAAGAAAAAAAATTTCCGTCCAAAATATGAATTTAAAACAGTGCTCGATATATGATGTATAGAGCAGTGAATATTTATTATAAATTATGTTTTAGAACATGTACATAATTTCTTCTATATATGTCCTCTTCCCTACAATCATATGGTTGTTTCAGTTTAAAACACTTCTTCGGGAGAAATAAAGGTTTGGAATCATTCTCTGTTTATATTTGGTTCGTTGTTGTCGTGTGGGTTGGTTGGGGTTATTGGTAATTAAGTGAATGTCTCGTTTTGATCGTTAGACTTTTGAGGAATTTGCTGTGTAGGTGTGAAATTGCTGATTAATGGTATTATTTGTTGGAATGTATGTTTTATCTTTTTATCGGTTGGGTATATCTTTTGGTTAGGATTTCTAAGAGGGCACTGTTGAGTGATCATTTTTATGGTTGGCTATCGTTTAATTGGTTGATGTCTGCTGTTAGTGGAACTAATTCATGTATTTACTTTGATCCTGTGTCTAGGTTTTCATAGACGTGATAGGGGTGGGGTGTTTTTTCTTTCCAATTTAGATTTTTTCGGTATGGAATATTTTTATTTTATAGGGTTCTTTTAAAAAACAAAAACAAAACACACACACATATATATACCCCCTCTTCTCCTCTTTCTTCCTTCTTTTTCTTTTCTTTCTCCCTTCTTTTTTTATATATTCAAGTTTGGAGTATAATTGTATTTAGGCGAAGTTATTTCAAGGAATCTAAATTTGTATTTTTTGGGAAGTAAATGCAAATTAGCGTTTTGTATAAAGTTGTATGTTTAATCTTAATTTTAAGTTTAGAAGGTCGGTTTTTTCTTTTAATTCTTTTTTTTTTTTTTTTAAATAAATTATCGTTTGGAATCTTATTTATTTCTTTTAAGTTCTTATATATTTTTTTATTTAGATATTTTTGCGGGCATTAGATCTTATTTTAAGGATTTATTACATCGATTTTTCTGTAGCATTTTTTATAATAATAAAAATATTTATTCAAATTCCCTGTATTTTTTTGGAGTGATTGTAGGGTTAGATCTTACGTGTGCTTACAGTTTATTTTTGTGTATGATATAATTATTCTGAAGTAGTATATTTAATCTTGATTTTGAATATATGAATTTTGATTCTTTTTCAAGTTTGGGAGCCATTTATTTAATTTTGATTTTTCTAGTAGGGAATATTTTTGCATTTAAGTAAGGTTATTGTGTTAAGTAAGGTGTAGGCTTTAGTGATAGGCCTTCCTTTAAGGATTTATTGGATCGATTTTTTCTATAGTATTTTTTATCTTTTATAATGAGGATATCAATCGAACGCTTTGTATTTCTTAGCATGATTGTAGGGTTAAGTCCCTAATGTGCTTGCAGTTTGCAAATCCCCAAAATAGCAACGAAAGAAGCATATGTACTGTTGAAGGACCACAAACCTGATTTTTACAGCAAATTACCCACAAGGATAATAAACCCCACCAAATCTGAAATAGGTAGGATAAGGAAAACAATATTGGAAAGAGTCAACAAACAGATAAAAAACAAAATTAAACTAACGTAGTGGAAATGTACGGTAGACGTAATCGAGTGGTTTGAAAAAATTGGTGGAAAAAATAAAGCCACTTTTTTGCAATTCGACATTGTGGACTTTCACTCATCAATTTCGGAGAACCAATTCAGCCTCGCCCTAGAGTTTGCTGAGTTCTACTCAGACATCACAGAGGATGAGATTAGAAATATCTGGAGCTACAGGAAATCAGTTATAATCCACAACAACGAACAGTGGACTAAGAACTCAAAGGAGAACTTTGATTTATCAACGGGTGCACTTGATTCTGCAGAAGCTTCGGATCTAACCGGATTATTCTTACTGTACAACTTAACTGCACATAAGGAAATAGAAACGAGCAGGATAGGACTGTATAGGGACGACGAACTGATGATAATTGATAAATCTACTGGAGGTAAGGTTGATAAAACCAGAAAATTAATCCATAGATTCTTTAAATCCTTTAGCCTTGAACGTCGCATTAACACACACTCATCCAACAAAGAGATATTTGATAAGCACAAGGTAATTTATAATAGAATCCTTAATGAAAGCGGGTATAAATAATCAAAAATCAGTTTTGTGGAAAAAATCGAAAGTCCAAAAAGCAGAAATAGAAGCAGGAAAATAATATAGTATAACCCTCCATTCAACCAATCAGTTAATTTCAAGCTGGGACATAAATTTCTTAAATTAATAGAGAAGCACTTTCCCAAAAATAACCCTCAAAGCAAAATCTTTAATAAAAATACCATAAAATTAAGCTATAGCTGTTCTAATAATCTAGAAAAAATAATCAAAATGCATAACATAAAAATATTAAAAATACACAGCAAAAATAAATCCAACACTAATACAAGTCCGTCCCATGACAACAACCTCTATTTTAATAAAATAAGAGAAAATATTTCTTTCGGCGCACAAATTCATAACTATTTTCTCTTATTTTATTTAAATAGAACGCGTTGAAATACACACAGTTAAGACAATAACAACCATTGTAACTAGAAACCCCAACCAATGCCCCATGGCCAATAAATGTCTGACGAAATCTCTGATATATATGTGTTCGATTTCATCCTTAGAAAATCCTAAAGATGAAAAAATATATATATATTGGGAATACCATGAACGTATTTAAAAAGCGTTTTTACAATCACCTCTCATTCTTCAATAACAAAGAAAAATAAAACATGACATCTCTCTCCAAACACTTTTGGAAATTAAAAAACGAAAATAAAACACCTAAGGTCAAACGGAAAATTCTCAAAAAAGCAAGAACAGCAAAATCTATAAAAGAATCATGCTTTCTTTGCCTTCAAGAAAAAATAGAGATTCTTAAATATATAGATAGTAACAAGCTCTTAAATCAGAGACACGAAACCACAGTAAACTGCAAGCACATTAGGAACTTAACCCTACAATCATGCTAAGAAATACAAAGCGTTCGATTGATATCCTCATTATAAAAGATAAAAAATACTATAGAAAAAATCGATCCAATAAATCCTTAAAGGAAGGCCTATCACTAAAGCCTACA
Source organism: Ascarosepion bandense (assembly GCA_037127315.1). Taxonomy (NCBI): domain Eukaryota; kingdom Metazoa; phylum Mollusca; class Cephalopoda; order Sepiida; family Sepiidae; genus Ascarosepion; species Ascarosepion bandense. Next base: position 10,142,762 of record JBBBDQ010000927.1, read on the forward strand.
TCTTACTTAACACAATAACCTTACTTAAATGCAAAAATATTCCCTACTAGAAAAATCAAAATTAAATAAATGGCTCCCAAACTTGAAAAAGAATCAAAATTCATGTATTCAAAATCAAGATTAAATATACTACTTCAGAATAATTATATCATACACAAAAATAAACTGTAAGCGCACGTAAGATCTAACCCTACAATCACTCCCAAAAAATACAGGGAATTTGAATAAATATTTTTATTATTATAAAAAATAAAAAATGCTACAGAAAAATCGATGTAATAAATCCTTAAAATAAGATCTAATGCCCGCAAAAATATCTAAATAAAAAAAAAATATAAGAACTTAAAAGAAATAAATAAGATTCCAAACGATAATTTATTTAAAAAAAAAAAAAAAAGAATTAAAAGAAAAAACCGACCCTCTAAACTTAAAATTAAGATTAAACATACAAATTTAGATTCCTTGAAATAACTTCGCCTAAATACAATTATACTCCAAACTTGAATATATAAAAAAAGAAGAGAGAAAGAAGGAAGAGAAAAAGAAAAGAAAAAGAAGGAAGAAAGAGGAGAAGAGGGGGTATATATATATATATATATATATATATATATATATATGTGTGTGTGTGTGTGTGTGTGTGTGTGTGTGTGTGTGTGTGTGTTTGTTTTTTAAAAGAACCCTATAAAATAAAAAAATATTCCATACCGAAAAAATCTAAATTCGAAAGAAAAAACACCCCACCCCTATCACGTCTATGAAAACCTAGACACAGGATCAAAGTAAATACATGAATTAGTTCCACTAACAGCAGACATCAACTATTTAAATGATAGCCAACCATAAAAATGACCACTCAACATAGCCCTCTTAGAAATCCTAACCAAAAGATATACCCAACCGATAAAAAGATAAAACATACATTCCAACAGATAATACCATTAATCAGCAATTTCACACCTACACAGCAAATTCCTCAAAAGTCTAACGATCAAAACGAGACATTCACTTAATTACCAATAACCCCAACCAACCCACACGACAACAACGAACCAAATATAAACAGAGAATGATTCCAAACCTTTATTTCCCCCGAAGAAGTGTTTAAATCCAAACACTGAAACAACCATATGATTGTAGGGAAGAGGACATATATAGAAGAAATTATGTACATGTTCTAAAACATAATTTATAATATATATATTTTGATGCATGTTTCATTAAATAATATAGACAAGTTTTGTCTATTTATTTTATGTATATTCTTTTCATATCGTCTGATAAGCTTCATAGCATTATCGTTGAAAGAAGAAAGAAAATCACAATATTGATACATGCTTTTTTAATCCTTTCTGAGCTTTCGACTTACATCAGCCATTATCAAAGATGACAATTATATTAAGTGTACTAAACAGTTCGCGGATGACCAATTGTAGTAGTCTATTTTGTTTGCTTGGAAGATTTTCAAAGCAACGGCGAACACGTGCGTGCGTATCAGTGGAAGCGAAAAAGTCTTTGGTAAATGAAGTGAAAGCAGGATTTCGAATGCAGATTTTCAAAGTCAGCAGATACCCTTCATTGTGAAGATTGGTGCATAAAAATATCAAGTTCCCTGTTACCCCACCATGCACTGTACTTCGCTTCAATGTAGCGTAATTTCTACCAAAATGATCTCACAAACCATTCCAATGTTTTCAATGTATCATCATCATCATCATCATCATCATCGTCATCATCATCATGTGGTCCACTGAAAGCAGATATAAAAATCTGATAGAAACCAAGTTTGTTTTGAATGAGCAAATGTACAAACTTCTAGTTTTTAATGATATATACCGTGTTAAACAAGGAGAAATAAGGAGATTTCTGGGCGTATTTAGAAGATTATGTTGCGTCAGTTATTAGAGTGAGAAATGTCAACACGCCGAAAAAATTCGAATTTATCATCTTATCTTTTATCTGGTTTCAAATGTGGAACTCGTGGAAAAGAGGTCATCCTGACAAACCGCGAAGAAGCAATAATATTTATTAATTTACAATTGTAGCGCACCCAGTTAATATGTAACTCCAATGTAGACGCAACACTGTCTGCCAGAACGGGGTGTAATGGTTAGCAAGCTTGCCTCGCTAGAAACTATTACAACTGAGTAGTGAGGTCCATCCTCATTGGGTACCCCATACTTTCGGCCTTGTGCCACATCTAAGCGGTGCCTAGAAAATAAAATATTCGCACCTATAAATATATATGAGCGTCTTGACATTTAAAGTTTCTTCTCTCTTTGATAGTCAGATGCCGTCGCTGCCCGACAAAAATGTTTCTTTCGTTCAATGTCGGTTCCTTACGAAAGAGTGAAAGAGGAAGTGTTCAGCTTCAACCCGCGAATCGCAATGTATCATGATATCATCACGCCATCGGAAATTAAGCACATTCAAGAGCAGTCAAGGAAGAAGGTAAGATATCTTAACTGACAACGTTAAACCGCAATTAATCTCTCTCTCTCTCTCTCTCTCTCTCTCTCTATATATATATATATATATATATATAAAGCTAAATAAAAAATTCCTCAAATTTTTCTTCTCATATTCGACGATATGCGTTTAAAAGAAAGTTTGCTGCTCAAATATACATTATGTGTGTGTGTGTGTGTGTGTGTGTGTGTGTGTGTGTGTGTGTGTGTGTGTGATAATATATAGTTTTGCTATAATTTTATATATAGTTTTTATCGCTCGGTATACTATATTTATGGGTAAAAGTGGTCAATATCAGAGATAGAATGTATGCAAATATAAAACTGGACACCAAGATAAACATCGAGCAGTGACAGTCTGTTTCATGCTTGAACGTAAGCTTCAGGTCATCTTTTTTATTGTACTATCAATCAATCAATCAATCAATCAATCAATTTCTCCCATTTCATTCACTAATGAATTAGAGCACTCTGGCTATTGGGCGTGTATAATGACAATATGCATGCTAAAAGGTCTGCCTTCTTCTACCGTGCGCCCATGGCCCAGAGGTAGAACCGCCGACTGACGCCACTTCGGTCGGGTTTCAATCCTGGTTAAAAGCTATTGGAGTCTAACCGTACCGATGAGCTGTGATACTGCGAAACAGATCTGTCTGCGGATGACTATATATATATATATATATATATATATATATATGTATGTGAGAGAGGGATTGTTATATATATATATATGATGCGATGGATAAATTGACGTTTAGATTACATGAAAATAAAAATAACACTGAAAACCCATTTTAACATATACAGAGTGTTCATGAAGTCCGTGTGCACTTTAAAAATTTATAACGCTATTAGTGTTTGTGATAGAAATAATCTGTAAAAAATGTTATAAAGTTTAATCCACTTAGTTTTAAGTATAGTTATTGAATAATTTTTTACCACAAAATTTACAACAATTTTTAGATAAGTAAAAAATATCAACTGCAAAATCGTATTACTCTTTGTATTGCTAATGATGGAAGACATGTGGAAACTTAAATAAAATTTCAATAAAACCTTACAAAATATAGATTTACTTCTTTCTAATACTTTTTACGAATTATTTTTATCGCAAATACAAATAAAGTTATAAATTTTTTAAAGTGTCCACGAACTTTATGGACACCCTGTATATTTACGAAAATTGAACAAAAATATTTTAAATAATCAATTTGTTAAATTAAATCGCGATGGGCTTCAACAACGTCCTCCAGACGACCTTGGAATCTCCCGCATCTCTTCTGGACGATCGCCTTGTTTAAATTGGTTAATGCTGCCATAAAATCTTGCCTTTAATCTTTGGTGTTACAACGAGTTTTGTTGGTCAATCACTCAACTGCGCTTCACACATTATAATCAAGAGGATTGCAGTCTGGGTAGGTAGCTGGCCAGATGTAAGGGGTGATGTAGTCACAGAAATTGTCTGACAACCATGACTGGCTTCTCCTACTTGTGTGACATGGTGCAGAGTCCTATTGCTAGAAATAGAAATCTTCCAGCAGCCACTCTCTTCACTAAGGGCATCACTGCCATTTCTCAACACTTTGGAAGATGAATAGAAGCATAACGTGGCCATGACTAGTGATCATTCCAAACACTATGATGTTGACTGGATGTTTGACTTTCATCACTCTCGGTACATCTTTTGGGGATACAGCATCATCTGCACTCTCCTTAGATTGACACCCAAACAGTCTGAAATGTTCCTACTGGAGCTTCCGGAGCGAATGCCAAACAGTACAGCATGCTGTTTCCAAATTTCTGGCGGAGGGAATTGAGTCATGGTGCTCCCTTTCTCACAGACGGTGCCCAACTGACCCTACTATACTGTACAGTTGACAAAATAAAAAAAACAAACGCACATGCGACTAATTAAAAATATAAAAGGATGACAATTTACGCATCGCACTATGTAAATATATATAAAATGACGATAATTTACCCATCGCAGCGTTCATATATAATAAAATGTATATAGACGCTATAAGAAAAGTAAAATTTTTAAATATATATAAACAGTCTCAGTATAAGAAATATAAGAAAATTATATTAAAATATTGCTGCTTTTCCGCGACTTAAAGTTTCATGTAGACACCCAATTTGTTTTATAGCAGCAACACATTCTTCAGGCAGTTCAAGGGACAAGATACACAATTCTATATTTATCTAACACCATATTTAAATATAGTGTCAGTCATTATTACTGGAAGACGAAAGAACAATTTCTGAACCTGGCCGCACTTTAACTATGACTTCCAAATATGCCATAGTCGTGGTCGATAGATAAATCATTAATTGTGCCGGTTGTTCAATTTCCACAAGAATTTACTCGGGCAACCAGACTGGCACCTTTTTACTGTTAAATCAACTAAATGCAGGTGACAATTCTACTCCATTAGCTTCTTTTCTCGCGCTTCTCGCCTGTGGAACTCCCATATACTTGCTTTCCTGACGGCTACAACCTCCAGGAATTTAAATGCAATGTCAATTCCCATCTCTTATCCACTTGACTCCAGTCCTTTATACATCACCCTGTGTATCTTGTTCTTTTCCTTTCTCTTTACCTTTGCAACTGTCTTCACTCCTGTGTTCCCATCCTTCTCTTGCCCTTTCTCTTCCACACCCTGTTTCGTATTTGTCTTCACTCTCCTCCTGCCTAATACTTTAACTCTTTTATGTAGCCCCCTGCACATCAGTGGCAGTACCGCCTTGCTTGGGGTGACATGATTTAAAAAAATGTTGAAACCCGACTAGTATTGGTGACTCAATTTTCAGTTTACTCCTGTCTACCAAATACAAGTGCCGTATAGAATAGTAATGCTGGTGGGATTTTTTCAGCGTAAACGCGAAATTTTAATTTATTTTATACTTTCTGTAACAAAATAATCGTGCAGCGGAGAAAATTATTTGAAAATAATAAGCCTACCGTTCTAAAGGAATATCGTTCCTAGCAGAAACTTTAATGAAAATAAAATAAATTCTTAATCGTACCTCGCGGAAAATTAAAGAGAAACTAATTTAATCGCGCCTGTAAGTCTGCTTCAATTAGTCCTGTAAGTGTGTTTCCCGTCGTCAACATGCTAAAAAAAAGAATCGATTGACTGAAAAATTATTCTAGACATAAAACATTAGCCAACATATTCAGAGAACATTTACTATCCCTAATTCTTTTAAGTCTGATAAAAAAGACAGATTCTGTTTACACGTAAAACAATCCTGCATGACACAGTCTCTAGTGTGCGTCTATTCGTTGCTATTTGTTTTAGCTTTTCAGATCTAAGGTTATTTCTGGAGACAATGACCAGTTAAACAGTGAATGGAGGAGTCGTGTGAGCCAAAGGCAAGTATTTAAAAAAAAAGGTCGATTTTATTGTATTTAAATTTTATTTCATATGATAATGTTTTCATATATTTTGGTAACATAGATAAAGGTTCTGAACCGTTCAGTACACGCACATATATATATATATATATATATATATATATATATAAGGTGTCACCTAAACGGATCTTCAGGGAAGAGCCTACCTTCCCTGAAGATCCGTTTAGGTAAAACCTTGGTAGGTTTGTTGGGTCACTCGGTTAATTTATTTATTCTGCTCTGCTTACGTATTGAGCGCTTTTTTGTTATTGATTACTCGTCTCGGGTTTTTTTTCTTTGGGCTACGTACTGGCTCGGTCCAAATTGCTTTGGCTGATGTTCATGTGCTTAGCTCTTTCTTTTTTTTTTACATATATATATATATATATGTGTGTGTGTGTGTGTGTGTGTGTGTGTGTGTGTGTGTGTATGTGTGCGTGTGTACATATACATAAGCCTGATGATTGATATCGAGATAGAGAGAGAGAGAGAGAGAGCGTTATAATAGCAATAGAAAAAAAGGGCTAAAAAAAGAAGAAAAAGAAAGACTTAAAAGCAATAAAATATCAGCCACCTGCAAATAATACCCTAAAAAGAAGTTAACACAACAAAAGCAATGAAAAACAATTAACCACCTGTAGAACTACTCACATACCAAAATATCAAATTCAACCAAACCCCATAGAAGACAGAAAAAACAAACAAACCAATAACAAGAGATTGAAGTTTAGCTTTGAGGAGTGAGATTATTATAACAGTACCTTCACAAAAGTCGGCATGACTCTGCTCAGTTAAGTGACGAATATCTCCACACACTATACATATATATATTAGACATCCACATACAAGCCTGTTTCGCTGTATCACAGCTCATCAGTGTGGCTAGACGCATCCACTTGCTTATATATATATATATATATATATATATATATATATATATATATATGTGTGTGTGTGTGTGTGTGTGTGTGTGTGTGTGTGTGTGTGTGTGTAGGAGGCAACAGAAATACTTTTACACATTTTCAGGGCGGGTCTCTCACACCAAAACAATGACAAATATCTACACAACAAAAAGAAAAAAGGAAAAAAAAAAAAGCTCAAGAAGACCCTCTTTACAAAAACACGTCAATGTAAATTGACCTAGAAACATATTTCTTATAAAGAACGTACCTCCACTAAATCACTGAAAAAGAAAACAGCATAGTATGAAAAAAAATGTCTTAATAAAAACCAACATTTTCCATCAAAATATTTAAGAGGAAAGATCAAAGTATTTTTTGATTATTTTTAAAAGATATTTTTAATAATTTCTAACACGTTCGAAATTTTGGTAAAAGCCTTGATTTTATTTTCGTTAACGGGGAGCGGGCAAATCTTTACGAGAGTTTACAATGGAAAACTCAATATTACATTATAATTTTTTCCCGTGACAAACACATTAATTTAGAAACTCTTGCAAAGCTGAAATAATCTTCGGATTTTAATTAAACTTTCAGGATTTATTCACAAATGAATGAAAATATTACTAAAATCATTACTTTTTAAAATCTTTGTAAAAATATTTTTTTAACATCTGTTATCCCCAATCCACGTAAATTAATGAAATTTTAAGAAATTAAATTCTGTAGGCAAAAAAAAGTTTTATTAGTTCAACACTGGAGTTGGGGAATGTAAATCATATATTATTTTTTCAACCATTTAGCCCCTTTTACCGAAAATTTGCTCTTGAATAGTAAAAAAAAAAGTAATAAATCTCTGATATTATTTAATTAGATAGGCTTTTAATTACTTTAATAAATAATATAAATTAAAGATATTATAGTCTGAAGAAAAAATTCGATCAATAATGAAATTTTAAAAGAATTGTTTTCGTTTTTTTAATTATAATAATTCATAAAGTTTCAAAAATATTTTTTGATATTTTAAAGACTTGTAGAGTTAGGTTGATAATTTATTAAGTGAAGACGGTATTTACTAATCGAAAATTGAAAAGTTTAATACAAATCATCTAGCCATTTTTTTGTGTGGTAGTTCATGTGTTTCACGGTTTCTTCCCCTTACAGGAAAAATATTGTACAATTATATCAGTTGTTATCACCACACACTTAACTAATCTCGCATCTGTCGATCTGTCATCGACATGTCAAATACAGGAGAAAAGTTAGAAAGTTCTATGTTTAAGAAATAGTTTTATTCTAAATTTCATGCTATAAATAAGTAATACTTGTGTAAATCTGATTAATTTAACATTAAATTTGCTAATTATCAGTTGGATCCCGACTAGTGTTAGTAACAGATCTATATTTTATTTTTGCAAGATTTTTAAAACCGAGAAATTTAAGATTCCAAACAATATAATTTCTGTTTGAAATACACCAGAGTATTTTGCTTACTGGAAATAGTAAATCTAATCATTTACCTTTCAATTAAAACTAAAATAAAAGATTCAAGAAAACGTTTCTAATTTTTAAAAAATCAATTTGAAAGTTAGTTATCGAAAATGAGTGGGGTGCCTTTTATAAAGAATACATATTCTATTCATACGAACGTATCCTAAAAATCTTGTCCGCATTAAATAACCCATTTAATTTGATATGCCGTAAAACAAAATAAACTAATAAACTAAACCTGAATCTATCTTACATATTTATAAGTCTATAATTTTTCCATGTTTGAATATTACTGGCATATGTAGTCCGGTGCTGTATATTTATAGATTCTTGATAAAATCCAAAAGAAAATTCAGTAATATTATTGGTACTGACCTGGCATCTCGGCTTCAGCCAGTTTGCTACTGCCGTAACGTACCTTTTTATAAATACTTTCATGGAATTCCTCGGATGAACTCTTGACTGTGGTACCCAGACTTTATATATATAAGCCCAATACTAGATTGGCGGCAAGGTCTCACCAATTCACAGTTGAAATGGCTAGATGCAAGCGTAAGTTCTATGCTAACAGTTTCTTTTCTCACACTTCTCACTTGTGGATCTCTCTTCCGGCTCCATATTTTCCAGCTAACTTTGACCTTCAAAAATTCAAATACAATGTCAATCGTTATCCACTGTCATCTTGTTTACTCTTCCATTGTTCCAGCTCCTTAATAATGTTTGTTTTTTCTTATTCTTTCACACTCACTAATCCCTTGTGTCTTTGTGGCTTTACTTCCTTGCATGGGGTGATATGATAAAAAAAAAAACTAGTAAGTATTCGCGCGCAATCTTTAGTTTCATGCCTTTCGAGCACCCACTGCTTTAAAGGTGATATAATGAATAGAAATGTGATTGGCTGGGGTCAGTCATAAATATAGACTAAGGCGAAGACGTCAAGAGATCTTCCACCATAGTTCTATTGGTCTACCACTAGAGGTCTACAACTAGAGAGTTACGACTAGAGAGCTACGTCTACTGACTACGCCTACGTCCCAGGATACTGCATACTCCGAGTACCGTCATTACGTCAACTTACTAGATTGTTCTATTCGGTTACATTTGCCTAAAGCACTTATCTACCTCGAATGATATATATATATATATATATATATATATATATATATATATATATATATATCTTTCCGGGACATATCAAAAGGTGACGGGTATCTGTAGCCTTGTCCCTTGTTTAAGTTTTCTTTCTGTTTCCATTTCACTTTCAGTTTTTATGGTGCAGTGGATATCGGTTCGGAACGAGAAATCGGAGAACCGAGTTCGAATTCCAGTTGAATTCGTTACATTCTCTTACGCGCAAATACTCTTGGGAAAGGTAATAATTCGCCTTTTTCCTCCAGCTATGGATTAAATAGCAGGACAGATTGTATTCTATAGCCTTGATTGGCAACCAGTCTACTGCAGAAAGTAAGGACAACCTACTGCGTGAAAATCTTCTGCCCTGTGAGTCATGTCTCTTTCAAGACATGATCGCCTAAGCGTGTATCACGTATGGCATTTAAGCGACTGAACCCAAATAGAGCGAGGATTATCAATAGAAAATTGTTTTATTTCTTTTGCAAACTACCACGACAGATGATTACTGATCTTTGCGCAACAGTTTTATATGACATTTAACACCACAATCCAGCTGCGTTTACTCCTATTAAAGACATTTTGGAATTGTGGTGACGCCTCTGAGGGCGATCCGACGTTAGCCGATCGGGTGTAAATCGACGTATGATTATGTTAATTTTTGTTGAATATCTCGCGGTTACACTGAGAATTTTGGTGAAAACTTAGCGTTCCGAGATTTTTTTTTTTTTAATTCAGAAAATGTTAGCATTGAATTTTTGTTTTTGTTTTCAGCGCTTGGCTTTGGGATTCTGACGGCGTGATCCGCAAACTGACGAAGAGAATTGAAAAAATCACTGGCCTTGATACACAACTCAAAGTCTATGCCACGTGTGCCGAACCATTTCAGGTGACTATAATGACTAAATTAAGATTAGTTACGAATTTAATTTAGAATAATTCCTCCTCATAATTTGTTATTTTTATGAATCTTTTTGTGCTATAGACCTATTCTTGCAAACAAGCGCATAAATCCGACCAATGTTTGCCTTTAGACTCAAGTGTAACCGATTTTTGTCTACCTTCTTGACTATAGTAAAAACCAAACCGGTGGCTACCTTTTTGACTAAAATATAACCGCGACAGATTCAAGTATAAACCAGATCTATATATACCATTTTGACTCAAGTATTAGGTTGTTACAAAAATAATGGGCGATTTCCGAAACAATTTTAATAAAAAAATAACTGTAGAAATGTTGAAATTAGTCAAAATACGAGCCTCGAGCATTTATGCACCTCTGCCATCAACAGAAAAGGCTTTTTATTCCTCGTTGATAAAAGTTATTGGCTGTGATGCAACAAAATCTTTGAAAGCTTATTCGACCTCTGGTTTGTACCTAAAAGTTTACCATTTAAGAATGCGCTTAATTGCTTAAAAATGATAATTAGCGGGTGAAAGGTCAGGAGAATATGGAGGCTGTGGTAAACTCTCGTATCTCAAGTCTGTGAGTTTTTGCAATGCCATTCTTGTAACACGTGGCCATGCATTGTCGTGGAGCAGAATTGAACCCATCGATTCACCAGTACAGGTCTGTGGGCGATCGGACGTTAGCCGATCGAGTGTAAGGGTCGCCATAATCTTTTTGCGGGTGTGCATGCATTTCAGCAAGTTGATTGCAGTAAAGATATCCATTAATGCTCTGATTGGCTTCCCGAACGCTGCAGTGGATAACACCAATTGCAGACCACTAGACAGTCACCATAATCTTTTGCTGATGCAACTTTAGCTTTGGGAATGTTTTGGGAACTCATCACGATCAAGTCGTTGACCTGATCGTTTACTGTTATCATTAAGGATCCACTTTTTATCCCAAGTGATTATTCGGTCAAGAAAGGGGTCATTGGTGTTATGCAGAAAGATCATCGAGAACACATCAAGACGTTTTTGATTTTCATTGATATCATGAAGAACATATTTATCAACCTTTTTCACCTTGCCAATACTCTGCAAATGGCGTGAGACTGTTGCAGTGCTGACACCACGCGTCCGAGACATTTCTCGGACACTTTGACGTGGGTTTTGCCCAACGAATGCTTGCATTTGTTTGTCGTAAAGACTGCAAGACCGTTCTTTACCGTCTTCATCTTCAAGGCTCTCATGACCATTACGGAGTTTCTGGAACCACGTTCATTCTGTCCGATCACTTGTGAACCCATCCCCCCATGCTCTGTTGATATTGGCAGAAGTTTGGGAGGCACTGTGCCCAAGTTTAAATTCATGCTAGAAAAGTGAACGAAGATCATATTTAGTCATGTTTATAATTAAGGCTTTCTATGCTTCAAGATGTCCGTTTTGGTGCAGTGGATATCGGATCGGAACGAGAAATCGGGAAACCGAGTTTGAATTCCAGTTGAATTCATTGCATTCACTTAAGCACAAATACCTTTGGGAAAGGTCTCTTTCAAATCTGTCTCTTCCTTCCAGTTATGGGTTAAATAGCAGGACAGATTGGGTTCTATAGCCTTGGCTGGCAACCAGTCTACCGCAGAAAGAAACGGCAACCTACTGCGGGCTAATCTTCTGCCCAGTCAGTCATGTCTCTTTCAAGACATGATCGCCCAAGCGTGTATCACGTATGGCACTTAACTGACTGACTGATGCTTCAAGAATATTTCTGCCTGAAAATAAGTTTAAAATTATTCAAGAGCACATATTAATGATTAATTTGTATACCGAAATTCACCTAATATATACTGTGAATACTATGTTAAAATGACTTTACACAATACACACTTTGAGCGGCCATTATTTTTGTAACGACGTAATATAAGCCAAAACTATACCTACCTTTCTGACTCAAGTATAAATCAGAACTATATCTGCTTTTTAATTCAAGTATAATTCGGACCTACTTCTACATTTTTGACCCAAGCATAAACCGGATGTATATCTACCATCTTGACTCTAGTATAAACCAGAACTATGTCTACCTTTTTGACTAGAGTATAAACCGGACGTATATTTACCATTTTGACTCAAGTATAAACCAGGACTATGTTTACTTTTTTCACTAGAGTACAAACAGGGCGTATGTTTACCAGTTTGACTCTAGTATAAACCAGAACTATGTCTACCTTTTTGACTAGGACATAAACCGGATCTACATCTAACTTTCTGACTCATGTATAACCAGACCTATATCTAATTTTTTAACTCAAGTGTAAACCACCATTTATGACAAATTCGTCGCAGACCAAGAAGTACCAAATTTATGGTAAGTATTTAGAATGTAATAATTCGAAGAGAAGTTAACGCCCGTCACCAACATTCGATTTATGTGACGTAGGCTAGAAATTTTGGAGATATCTTATGAATAAAAATGCCTTTTGTCAGCAGCAAAATATGGTATATTGCAAGCATCAAAGGTTGCTCCCTAACTCAGTCCGCAGTTACAACCACTGTGACACTGGGCATAGTAAATATCTACAAGACAACACTAATTACAATCACCATAATTCTACTTTCAAAAATGTATCTCCTTTCTACCTTTCAGTTTCCTTTTTATAGAATTCAAGACATTGATTGAACTTCTTTTAAACCAATCAATCAAAATGAAATTTACTAAATAAAAAACGTCGAAGGCCGGTGTCCATCTGAACACAGACTCTTTCTCTTCTCTCTATATATTCAACTTAATATAGTACATTTTTCCTCTTTTCTCTCTTCTTTCTCCCGATGCCAAAGGAAACCATATTAAATAAAGCCTGGCATCCATATAAGACAAGGATATTTACATGACACGAGTTTTTAGGTTAATGTTTTGGCTTTGTAGAAATTGTTGGTGTCAGCAAAATCACCTATTACGCAATCTATTTTATAGCCGATTCCTTATCTACTATACTCAGTTAGTTAAAGTGTCATACGTGATATATGCTTGGGCGATCATGTCTCGAAAGAGACATGACTGACTCGGTAGAAAATTTTCCCGCAGGAGGTTGCCAATATTTTCTGCGGTAGACTGGTTACCAACCAATGCTGTATAAGCTAATCTGCCCTGCTATTCAACCCATAGCTGGAGGGAGAAAAGATGGATTGATACTTTTCCCAAGGATATTTGCGTGTAAATGAATACAACGAATTCAACTGAAATTCACACTCGGCCCTCCGATTTCTCGTTCCGAGCTGAAATCCAATGCACCACAACGCACATCTCTTATACTAAATGTGATATAACTGAATCGGTAAATAATGAAAATATTTAATCTCAGAAGTGAAATAGTTTAAGAAATTTTATCTTGAAAATTAGTGCTCAGAAGACTTGCAAATGTAAAACATTTTATTAATCATACGATTTTTCGATCCACAGGTTTTAAATTATGGAATTGGTGGAATGTACGAGCCTCATGTGGACTATATTGTAAGTAAAATATATATGTATATAAAGATGACTTTATTGCAAATGAAAGTTTGGATTTGTCAAAGGATTTTGATGTAAAATTTAGGGATATGATATTATTTTTGGTCAGTCAAAATTTATATATACATATATATTAAGTAAATCATCGAGCTTTATATTCGACCTCAACAGAATGCAGAAAGCACTGGACGGCCATTTCGTCCTTTATTTGGGACTCATCAGCAGTGCGCATCCACTACCAGGAATCGAACCCAGACAGTCTTGGTTATTAAGCTGATGTTATACCGACTGCACCACGGGCCCTGGCGTAGTGCAGTCGGTATAACATCATGATTATTTATGGCTTTTACGTTACGTTCTTTGGTTGCTGAATTGAACGCAGTTTGGTTCAGCCATTAAATTGAACGCTTTCACTCACCTGTGAATAACCTGTGGCAAAAGATGCCTGTCTCTGCCGTTACGCACATAGCTTAGTGGTAAGATGTTCATCTAATGACAAATTAGTGGAATTTCGATCCTAGATGGAAGCCAAACGGATAATCTAGCTGCACAGAAGAGCTGTGATGTAACGAAACAGGCTGCAGACTGCAGATGATTATATATATATATATATATATATATATATATATATATATATATATATATATGGTAGTTGTTCTTATAATAATAATAATGGCATAATGCAACTCAACAGCTATAAAGTTTCGGTGTAAAAACCTGTTTTGTTTTAATATATATGGATAATAAATTTTAAAAATAAAAATAAAAAATAAATAAAACCATAAAAATAAAGAGGTCAGCTCACAAAAAAATAAAAATCAAATATTAAAATATAAATAAAAATAAATTCTTAAAAGGAATTTATTCATAAGTACAAAGAAAAGAATAATAGTAATTAAAAAAATTGCCAGTTCAATAATCTATTTTTTTTTAAATTTATAAAACAAGCAAATAGTAAAAATATTGAGATAAATTTCAGATAATTTCAGATATAATTAAGGGTATGGAAGATTCCATGTTTACAAAAATTAGTAATTTCATTGACTTAACTCTTTATTCTTATGTTTGTATTTATTTTTTATTTTAACTTATTTTTTTAATTAATATTTTTTTAAAATCTCTTTATCTATTTATATTACAAAATAAATTAACCACATTTTACTGCCTGTTTTATAGCTATTGAGTTGCTATAATAATAATAATAATAATAATAATAATAATAATTACCATATATTTATACTCTACTTTTGTATTGAGGCTTTTTTAAAAGTAAATATCTAACCGTGGAATGTACTTCCATTAGTAACCATTACTTATATATATATATATATATATATATATATATATATATATATATATATATATATATATACTCCACCAGCCATAATTATCCGGCGAATACAGTTTTTTTTAAATGATATATTTCATAATATTTTTTACTGTTTATTGCCAAATGGATAATTCTGAATAAAAAAAGAATAGTTCTTTTGTTATTTTTATTTTACAAACTTATAGAAGACAGCAAGGAAGTCTTTGCTTCGGCCATCCAATAAGAGACTACCATCAGGAAGAGAGCACAAAAACTGGACACCAGAACAGTTCATTTGATGCACATGTTATTGTGCAGTATTAACAAAAGAACCATTCTATTTTCATCCAGAATTATTCACTTGGCAATAAATACTAAAAATAGTATGAAATACGTAATTTTTTAAAACTGGGATGGCCTAATGATTATGACCGGTAGTATATATATATATATATATATATATATATATATATATATATATATATATATATATAATGTATCAGAATGAGACATATAATGAGTGTTTATACACGCTAATGAGTCAAGAACAATGCGGGTTATTCAAACACATTGGAACAAGGAACGCCATATTTATAATTAGGATGTTCTCCAAAAGGGCAATACAAATGAAGAAGGACTTGTACTTATGTTTTATCAATTATGAAAAGGCGTTCGACAAAATACGCCACAAAGAATTGATGGAGATGCTCAGCAGCCTCGACATATTTGGTAAAGACTGAGTAAAAGAGTAATCATGAATCTGTGCTGGCAGCAAACTGCCTGCATACGGACAGGTAGCGAATTCAGCAGATATACAAAGATAGAAAAGGGCGTAAGACAAGGATGGGTATTTTCTCCGGATCTATTCAACTTGTACAGCGAGTATTTTAAGAACCCTAGATTTTATGCCAAGATTTGTCATCAGAGGCCACAATTTGAACAACACAAGGTGCGCAGATGATACAGTGCTGATAGCAGACACGGAAATGATTCTACAAGACCTCCTACAGAAGGTAACTGAAGAGAGTGACAAGAAACGACTCAAATAAACTGTAAGAAAAACGAATGCATGGTAAAAATCAGTAAAAAAGAGCAGCTCAAAATGCCAAATACAGGTCGGGGATATTAAAATCAAGCTGCTACAAAAATATAAATACCTAGGAAGTATTCTAACAGAAAACGGAAAGTGCAACACAGAGATACGAAGGCGAATTGGCATGGCGAAGGATGCATTCCAGAAGCTGTGTAGAGTTTTAAGAAACATGACAATTTCGCTAAAAACAAAGAAAAGAATACTGGATTTCTATGTGATATTAGCTCTCCAATATAGCAGTAAATGATTGACAATATCATCGAAGATGAAGGAAAAACTTGAAGCAACTTAAATGTGGTTCTACAGAAGGATGCTGCACATATAATTAATCGAGCATGTGAGCAGTGATGAGGTTCTGGAAAGGATGGAACCGAAAAGAAAATAATTCTAAGCATCAGGAAGAGATAGCTAAAGTTCCTGGGACATGCAATTAGGAAGGAAGGCTTGGAGAATCTGATACTAACAGGCCAGATAGATAGAAAAAGAGACAGGAGAAATCAGCGGATAATATATTTGAAGTGCCTGAGCAGGTGGATGACAAAACGGGGGTTGCGTGGTGTAACAGGAGAAAGCGTGCTAAGAGCCACCATGGATAGGGAGACGTGGAAAGCCATAATCGCCTACGTCCTGAAAGAACAAGGTACATAGAAGAAGAATGAGTCAAGGAAATAGTTATACACAGGCAGGTCTGAACGTGATTTTATTTTTGTTTTCTTGAAACGCAAACCAAATGTCCTTTGTTGTCGGACAGTAGAGGAAATTGTACGCGTTCTTGTTATACTGCTACTCGAAAGTGAGTGAAAAGAATATGGAGCAACGGATTTACCTCAAGCTTTGTTTGAACATTGGTAAAACGGCTAATGGAACATTGGTAAAACGGCTAATGGAACATTACCACTGTTAAAAACGATTTACTTAAAACATGTTTTGAAGAAACGAACTGTTTTTGAGCGATGCGGGTGGTTCAAAGTAGGGGGAGGTGTTCAAGATGACGCAAGAAGTAAGCAAGTAAAAGAAATGCAAGGAACAGATGCAAAAGCGGACAGAGTTCAATCCTTGGTGACCTCAAATCTAAGATTAATTGTGTATTTGATAGCAAAAGAATTGAATATGAAAGGACAAACAGAACGGTAAACTCTAACAGAGGATTTGGGGATGATAAATATTATGCGTTAGGATATCATGGTTTGCTGACTTCTTCTATGTGCCCTGTCCGTTCAGGACGTAGGCGATCATGGCGTTCCACGTCTTCCTATCCCAGGTGGCTCTGAGCACGCCTTCTGTTACACCATGCAACCCTCGCTCCGTCATCCACCTGATTAGGCCCTTCAAATATGTTACCCGTTGCTTTCCTCTGTCTCTTTTTCTATCTATTTGGCCTGTTAGTATCAGATTCTCCAAGCCCTCCTTCCTCATTGCGTGTCCCAGGAACTTCAGCTGTCTCTTCCTGATGCCCAGTATTGAGTTGCTGACTAAGAAATCTATTACAAAAATATGCCATTCACCTAATTCATCAAACTTAGCTTCCCACCCCATGTGATTTCTTATTATTTCCTAGATTTACTGATATGTCTGGCATATGATATTAGGCGACTACTTTACTTAAAGTTGTCCAATAAACGAATTCCAAGAATATTTCCAGCAATGGCTTGATGCGCATAGTTTTACAAGAGAAGGTGACAACCGTCATTTTGACCAGGTAAGCATAACGTTGTAATCGAAACAACTCACATAAGGATGTTCGCCTAAATAATTAATTGAATAATGGCGTCTTCACTTCAGAACTTCAAACATAAGTGAAATGAATTTTAATAGCGACTGCAATTGGGAATGGCGAAAGAATTTTGAAATTTCATTAAATACATAATTACTCCTATCATTCATAAAAAATTTAGTTTTAAAACCCAGTAAATGCATAAAACCGCGGATATTACCGAACAACATAAATAATTGCAACGCCCTTACAATGAAGTAGAATTTAAACAGTTTATGGGGATGTAGAAAACTTTATTAATGCTCTCCAAGCAGATACTGAAATTGTATATAACTTTATACAGCAATAACTATTAAAACAGCAAGAATAATAAAATAAATTACCGTAAAGAGGGAAATCGATTATTTATTTTAATTACGGTAATTTCCTTTAATGCTCTTGTTATATTTATTGCTGTACTAGCAGGATAGCCCGGCGTTGCTCGGGTGTAATGAAAGCTTTAAAACTAATCCATGGTCCTGAAGCTTAGACTCAGCCTAAAAAATATTTGTATGAGGTTTGGTGAGAATCGGATAAAAATTGTAGATTTGTATAAAGGACAGACAGATAAACACACACACACACACACACACACACACACATACACACAAACATCTTGCCTTTTATATATAAATATTACCTATTTTCTGCACTGTTGTAAGAACTGCAACCTTGAAACTTCTGAATATCGTTTCTTATGTCTTTGTCTATGAGTGTATCAAATTTGATCAAAATCGGACCACTCCGTCTATAACCCGATTTTTTCGATTATCGATATTTATCAGGGGTACCTCGACACAAAACCTAGCTAAGAACACTCGCAGACGCTTATAGTACAACTGTGTAAATTTTCAAGAAAATCGGTTCAGCCGTTTTGGAGTCTATAGGTAAGGGACACACACACACATACACACACACAGACAAAGTTCCATTTATAAATAAGTTTAGATATAGTTATAAACAATTTCACTATATCCATTTTTGAATTAATAAAGTTTAATTCACAAATTTAGGTACAAGTGATAACGAATAAAATAACGATTATATTTAGCGAGTCAAAAATAGCGCAGATTTGTTTTTGTTTACTTCTGTCTGTTGATTGTTTGCCATTTGAAGGTTCAAAATCATTGAAAGACATGTTTATCTAATCATTTATTCAAGTGGAAAATATTACAAAAATTGACGAAGTGGTTTTACTTGCAATATTCAAAGTACCTTTCATCGTGAAAGCCACAGAGTGGCCCACACAGAATTCTATATCAATCTCCTCAGACTTGATCTGAGCCTTCAATTTTTTAATGGTACAAAGTTTTTTGCGATAAACAAAAGCGTGTCGATTACTCGACTAGACTACAGCATCCAATTTGTGGGTAGGTTTTCTTCAAGCCATTGACAAAGAGGTGGAGCTTCCTCTTGCAGGAAATTAGTCCTGATATGGTACACTGGACCAAAAGACAACTGTTAACATGACTTCCCAGAATGTGGACGCTATATGTAGAGGTTGCAAAAAGAAAAAAAATTAGTCACGACAGTCAGGTTTTTACTAAATTGAGAACTTTAATTTTTCTTTTTGCGACGTCTACTTAGGCGTATTTGAATTTTACTTTGGAACCATCTTTGAATAAACTACATGACTTTTTCATTTGTAAGTGTGAACAGTTGGTGAACTCATTGACACCGCGTGTGGGGAGATGGGGGACTGGTGTATATAAAAATGAAATCAGCACTGCCAATTGATTTTTTTGTTTTTCAAGTTCGTGATTGATTAAAACTGCTCTGGTTTGTTCTTTCGTTCCTTTGTTGCTAGGGGAAAGATCTGGATGTAAGCAAAGTTTACAAAATGATTGAAAAGGCGGGTGAAAGAATAGCCACTTGGATCACGTTCGTAAGTTCAAAGTTTGTCTCCCATCATTGAGATCGTTTTTCAATTATTTTCTTTTTAATAATGGCGAATTTCATTTTAATTTTCTGGTAGGGAACTGCGAAACTGCCTGACGAGATGAACCCCGACTATTTACACGATGCCGGCGATCGTTTGGCAACGTGGTTAATTTATGTGAGTAAATACACAGAAGATCCCCTGTACCTATCACCACCCTCCATCGCACCTGAATAATTGCACTAGAAATATAATATGATTATTTTTTTTTATGGATAACAGAATACGGTCTTTCATGATTTCCATTTGTCGTACTAACGCTAAAAGCTACCAATTGCAACACGATTTATTTGGGTGATATCAATTATTTAAGAAAGAAAATGTAAAGGAAAATTTTATTACATGTCAAAAGAAAACAATCGAAAAAAATCCTAATTTAAATATTCGATGTGTTGTCTTTCGGCGAGTAGCGTTTATATATATATATATATATATATATATATATATATATATATATATATATATATATAATATAGTACACTTGGTATTACAATCCAGGTAAATTCTGATAGAGACGAGCTCAAGAGAACTCAATGTTAAATTCATTTATTTTGGGTCTGACGAGCTGCGATAATAACATCAGGATGCGGTGAAATATGTATTACCTATTGTAATAATCTAAAATCTTTTATAAATTATATATATATGAAATTAATTGTTTGAACATTATTTTTGATCGATACTCGTATTTAAGTAGATATTCTGTTTATAATCAAACAGTATTATATACCTATTTCTACCGGCCTAATTATTTACGATAAATGTTGTTACAAAAATGTGTGTCATTCGGCAGGATTCTTACCTGCGACTCCTATCCACATAGGGGAAACCACCAAGTGATCTGGCGCGTCTTAGACCTCTCGACCACGAATGACGATTTGTCTAAACGAAGACAATTTTCGATTCATCGTAATAACCATATCTACACCGAAATGTATCGTAATGTCAACATGTTACGGAAATTAATGAAGATTAACGAAACTGGTTATAAACAACCGACAATTTGAAATAATTTGTTTGAACATTATTTTTTATCGATACTCGTATTTAAGTAAATAATCAGGCCGGTAGTAGTAAATATATAATACTGTTTGATTATAAACAGAATATCTACTTAGATACGAGTATCGATCAAAAATAGTGTTCAAACAAATCATTTCAAATTGTCTGTTGTTTATAAACAGTTTCGTTAGTTTTCGTTAATTTCCGTAATATATATATATATATATATATATATAATTAACCGTGTTGATAAGAATGTGTTCATGGACATCGCCTTTACTGATTTGATGACGGAGAACGACCGGAATCATTATTACATATAGTAACACTTTCCTCACCCACGCGACATTGCTTGTCTTCTATCTAGTAGTAGTTGTAGACATAATAATCTTAAATTGTCTGAATATTATTCGATGATGGATTCAGATGAAGGGGATGTAGTTCTATGACTGTAAATTTGAGTACATTTCCCTGGTTAGTACGCGTGGTCAAGTCGTTAAAGGTAGACATCAACTACTAGCTGCTATGCAGGAGATATGAGCTCAAATGTTCTCATAGGATACTTTTTTTTTTTATTTCTGTTCTATACTGCCTGTTTAAAAACGATCATAGAATGTAATGATAAGAAAAGATAGTAAGATGAAGTTTTTTTTATTAAAATTAATAGTTGGATATTCTGATTTGTATGAATTTAAGCAGTACCTAATGTTCGCGTTTGTTATTGCTAAGGTTCGAGTACTGTATAAAATGCTGAAGCAGTTTTTACGACGAATGGAAATCATTTATACTTCATGTGAAGTTCGTGGAATCATGGTATTTGAAAAGAATGAAAAAAAAAAAAGAACTTAAGCATTTTATTTTCCCCACTTCTTTCTTGAAATTACACTCACTGCCACGTATTCATTTGATAGAAAATTATTGAAATGATTTGCTCACTGTAAACACCTAAGTTTTACAACAGTCAATTCAGTTTTATTAGGAATATTACACAAATTTACAAGATTAAGATTTGAAAAGGATTTGCGGAAGGTGTATTGAATAACGACTCGGAATGGGAAATCGGAAAGCAAAGTTCGAATTCCAGTAGGTTTCGTTAAATTCACTTACACGCAGATACCCTTGGGAAAGGCATGAATCCTTCTCCTCCCCACACTGCTAAGACTACATATTAAATAGTAAAACTTGTATCTGTAAAATCATTATTATTCTCAAAAAATGGCTAATACAATTTTCATTCGATAGAAAAGCAAAAACAGCAACAAAAAACAAAAAAAAAAAAAAAGAATTACTCTTACAATTCAAAATATGTTTCAGCTCTAAATAACCAACAAAATGTTCATAAGCCGTCAAAAAAAAAAAAAAAAAAAAAAAAAAATAGAAAACAACGCACTTTATAAAATAATATGCAAATGAGTATCATAAAATTCTGCGTGTTCCTCGTTAGTAAGTTTGCGCGTGCATTACGCCCTGCCGCTATCTCAGATAAGCAATGGACCATTCCGTTTTGATTGCGAGGAAAGACAGAAGAAAAAAAATGTCCCGGCGACTCTATTTACATTATTTACATGCGAACTACTGACTTTATCTTTGTTGTTGTTGTCACAACATTTCAGACCTTGTTTCCTCCACAGGGACACTATTTGGGTTTAGTGAGAATTAAGTAAGGATATATAAGAAAGGGAAGATAGAGGAGGTCGTAAATTATCTCGTGCACTTAATATTAAAGCAGACTTCAGTGAAATGGAAAGCCTTATCAATTTTGAATCTTTTCATTTGTATCCCCCTACTTCTTTAAATAATGACTTGCATTCCGACTTATGATTGCTATTGTTATAGTTTGTTAAAGTTGTTTGCTCAAATATTTAACGATACAACAGACGAATTTCCACGGGGATTTCATAGTCGGAAGAACCGGCAAGGAGATTATTCAATCATTAAATTAAGATTTATGATTCATCAGAAAATTAAGCGGGAAAGAGAAAGAGGGAGAGAGGGTGAGAAGGAAAAAGAAAGAAAAAAAGAAAGCGAGAAGATAAAGAAGGCAATAAAGCTTTCATGTGCTGAACATTTGCTTCAGTGAAATGGAAAGATTTGTCATTTTTAAATCTTTTCATTTGTGACCTCTTTCTTAAATTCGTTGCATTCACTTACGCTCAAATACTCTTGGGAAAGGTATTAATCCGTTGCTTCTCCCTCGAGTTATGAGTTAAATAGCAAGACAGACTGGTCTGTATAGTCTTGGTTGGCAACAAGTCTACCACAGAAAGTAATGGCAACCTACCGCGGGAAAATCTTCTACCCAATCAGTCATGTCTAAAAAAAAAAACATGATCGCCAAAGCGACAACTGACTGACTTTTTTTAAATAATGATCTGACTGAAGGAAAGCGAGAAGAAAGGACTAAATAACAAAGAAGACAGAATGCGTGGTTGTTAGCAATAGTAATGCAAAAAAATAAATAAATAAATATCTAGAAAATGTTTTAAAAGAAGACGGAAATTGCGACTCTGAAATCCGAAGCCGCATCGAGATATAGAATCATGCCTTTTAAAATCTAAGCAAAATATTAAAAAACAAAAACATTTCGTTAAAAGCAAAGATGAATGAAAAGATATATCATAGACAGTGTTTTGTTTTAGTGAAAAAAAGAAGGCATGCATATTAACAAGAAGGAAAAGGAAGATAGAAGTTGATATTGCTATCATACATTTAACATCTGCTTCAACGAAATGGAAAGCCTTGTTAATTTGAAATCGTTTCATTTGTACCCTCTTACTTCTTTAAATAATAATCTATATTCATTATTATGATTGCTATTTTAAAGCTCATATATTTAACGAAGCAATAGTGGAATTGCCATAAGTAATTTATAGCCCTGGAAATTGCAAGTCATTAAAATCAGAATTATGATTCACCAGAAAATCCAAATAAGAAAACCGAGAAATGTTCACTGGTAGTGTTGGTTAACGATCGTTAATCTTTGCAAATTGAATTGTTTAGCAAGGAAACAAGTCTTTTTTAGCAAGTAAATAATGCGAGAGATAGCGTAATAACTAGAAAAAAAGTTGGACAGTTAACAATATGAAGAGAATCCAATACATACATTGGGAAATATATTTTTATAAATATTAGTAAGCACTTTTTTAACTAATGTTTCCCCAACACAAGGCTCAAGAACCACTCAAAGTAGAGTGTGAATGTATGGACATATATAAGCGTAGCAAAGAACAAGGATTAAGAGTATGCAGCTGAAGTAGACCTTAGAACCAACAGTAAACCCAATCTTAAACAGGAAATAAGGGATTAACTTTTAATCCTGTACAGAAAACAGGGGAGGAGTGTAAACCGGACAATGAAAAACCAAAGAATTACCAACAGCACATTTTTGTCGTGAAATTACCAGCAATATATATATATATATATATATATATATATATATATATATATATATATATGCGTGACTCTTCAGAAATTAATTGAGTTCTTTCGGTGACTGGCGTGTGTATACACTGCTTCTATACAAGACGTTAAAATTTCTCTTCTGATTCCATGCGCCTATGGCTTAGGGAGTAACGACTCCGACTGACACTAAATCCGTCGAGTTTTGATCCCGGCCAGAAGCAAGTGGATGTGTCTAGCCACACTGATGAGCTGATACAGCGAAACAGGCTTGTATGTGGATGACTTATATATATATATATTTAAGTTACCAACATTAAATTTTATCATCTACAAACTATATCTAAAAAGACGTTTATCCTGAAAGAATAAAATTATGTACCAATATATCTGTAGTTGGAGGAAAGCATAAAATTGCATACAAAATATATAAATTTTGACATCAAATAATCCATAGAAGTTGATATGCCATTAACCAAAATCAACCAACAAACAAACAACTCTTCAAGTGCCAGATCAGACCATAAATGGATTATTACTGATATATCTGGGCTGGAGCTAGCGTCTTTATTTTCCAGTATACTTTTCCCACATACAAAACGTTGTCAGCCTCTTGCTATTCGTTATTGTTTTCATGGCGATGTTCAGGAGAGTTACATTTTTTAGTTCTACCAGTTCAGAACTTCACAGATAGGATTCGCTATGCCACGCACACTGTCAACATCTAAATTCCTTTCGTATTAGCAATATATTCTTATAGCAAAATGTCAATCAATACAACACTACAAATGGATGACAATATATTTTTGTAATGAAATTACCTGCAATACATATTTTTTTCAAATTGCCGATAACATACTTTAGTTCTACCAGTTTAGAACTTCACAGATAGGATTCGCTATGCCACGCACACTGTCAACATCTAAATTCTCTAGTATTCTATTGATAATTCCACTCAGTGTCTTCTCCAGAATTGTTAAGTTGTAAAACAGACTCCTGAAAAGATGGTTCCCCGATCACTAAACTCTTCACATTTTCAAGTCTACAGTCAATCATTATTTAGCTTACATATCCTTATAATACGTAACGTGCGGGAAAATCTTGTTAGAAACAAAGAAAAGAGCCCTGAAAATGGTTTTCGTTAGCAACAAAGAAAAGAGCACTGAACTGATCGTAATGTGTCTTCCTATATGCCAGGGAATGCTGGACAATCTCCTCACAGTTGAAGAAGAGACTTGAAGTAACAGAAATGAGGTTCTACAGAAGGATACTGAGAATACGATAGACTGAATATGTGAGGAACGACATAGTTTTACACAAAATAGAAACAACAAGGATAGCTATACTTAACATGAGAAAGTGACAGTTGAAATTACCAGGGCGCATAATGATGAAAGAGAGCCTGAAAAATTTGATACTCACAGAACAGATTGACGGCAAGCGGGAGAGAGAAATACAACGCCTAACTTAAAGCTGGGGGTAAATAGATTACAGGGATTAAGAAGAAATAACCAAAAGAGAAAATTAAAAAAAAAACCCCAAAAGACAGGAAGTTGTGGAGAGTCATGATCACCAACGTCCTGATCGCACGTAGATGAAAACTCCTTTTTTGTACGCCCTCACAACAATCTAATTTAGTAACCCTCTAACTTGAGTGGTTCTTGTGCCTTGTATTGAGTGAAAAATAGTATAAAAAAGAACAAACTTTTATAGTATATAAGGTATTTACTTTTAATCATTTAAGATTAATAATTATTTTTAGTAATGATTATATATGTTCATGTACTTTTTTGAATGATTTCTTAATGGCGTATTTGCTACTTTACATTTTATATTAGGACACCTTTGGAAATTTCCTCTCTTTCTTTATTAAATATATACACATGATTCTACGAACTTTATGACGTTTAGAATTCTGACTTTGCCTGAGGAAAATAGTCTATGCGCATGCGTATGTCCTGCTTGCTAAAATAGAAAGCACGAAAAGATTCTGGGACTCAACCCGAAGATTAAACATTGATTGGTTGATTGATTCGTTTTTTTTTTTGTTTTTTTTTACGGCTTATGAACCTTTGATTTGAATTTGGGCCTAAGTTTAAAAATAGGTCTGGTTTATATACAAAATCCATACTTCATTCACTGTTTGCTACTTAGGCGCTACTTACCGTATTTAACGGTGTATAAGACGCACCCCAATTTTAGCTGGGCAAATCAAGGAGAAATTTGTAATTAGCAAAATTAGTAAAATTATTAATAAATGGTACAGGCTAGGATACCTTTATGGAGTATAAATAATAGGAAAAAAAAGAAAAGAATACGTGCCTATAAAGAACTTTATTATAGACAAAGGTAAGAAAACATAATAAATATCAAGCATATAAGACGCACGGAAATTGTAAAAGATATTTTTAGTTAAAAGAAGTGCGCCTTATATGCCGTCAAATACGGTAATGTTGCGCATGTAGATATTTTTCTTTAAGGTAGATCACAATTTATGAACCATCCACGTAGATCACTAGAGAGTGGTACAGTCTTTGTATCGGGTGATGCGTTTTGATTTCAAACTCGCACAGAATTTTACTCCCGCCGTACTTTAGTTTGTTCCCCACCCGTTTGATTACTTCGTTAAGTCCTAGTCGTTCGCACAATTTGAGTTAAAAGAGAAATTTGACTTGAAGTGACAAAAATATTCTTCTAGTTTTTGTCTTATAAAAGTAAACTTTGATGGATAGTTCCTAGTTTTCTTTATAATGGCAAAATCCGTAACAGTTCATCGATACGAAATGCTGCAAAGTTAAATCATAAATGAATTCATTCTTCCTTGTTGAATCTGGGCAAAAAGCATCGAACTAGTAATTTTCGCCAAATGTATTAATATGAACTGCAGCCATTGACTGGTGAGCTGTGTTGGAACTTGAACCAACTGGAAATTATTGTAAGTATATGCGTGCGTACATATCGGAAGTTAAAATAGTAGTAGTAGTAGTAGTAGTAGTAGTAGTAATAATAATAATAATAATAATAATAATAATTACTATTATTCAACGAAAATTAATCAGCGTTTCTCAACATTTTTGTAAGTAAACATTAGGATCGCAATAAAATGTGCTTTAATCATTTTTTTTAATGTTTGCTTAATGATAATAAAAATTAAGTCACTTTTGTTTTGTAGAAAAAGAAATCATCTGGTTAAATATAATTTTCGGATGTTTCTGCAGGCTGCTGCTGCTAATAATAATAATAATAATAGCAACAATAACAATAATAAATATGATGATTGTGATAATGAATAACAAATGACAATGATGACTAATAATAATGATGATTCTAACGAATAATAATAATAATAATAATAATAATAATAGAGAGGCAGGTAAACACTAAGTTTCTCATTTTTTATTTAGTTTATATGTCGATGCAGTTTCACTGATAGAAATATCTAACAATCTTCTTTTTCTATGTGCCTTGTCCTTTCAGGACGTAGGCGATCATAGCCTTTCACGTCTCCCTATCCCTGGTGGCTCTTAGCACGCTTTCTCCTGTTATACCACGCAACCCCCGCTCAGCAATGCACCTACTCATGCCCATCAAGTATGTTACACGCTGCTTTCCCCTGTCTCGCTTTCCCTCTATCCTGTGAGTATCAGATTCTCCAAACCCTCCTTCCTCATTACATGTCCCAGGAACTTTAGCTGTCTTTTCCTGATGCTACCAAAACCTCATCATTGCTTACATGCATCTAACAATAGTATCTTGAAAAATTATAAAATGATTTGAATTAACAAAGTTTCCAAACAATATCGAAAAATTGACTGCGGAATATGTGCATAGCTTTTAATTCCCTTCGCCAACAAATTCCTTTCTTTTAATCTGGCGAAGGGAATTAAAAGCTATGCACATATTCCGCAGTTCGACGGTTACCGGTTTACATTTTCCAAATATATAAATGCAACATAAAAACACAGCCATCAAATTCCTACTCCCGTGTACAATGTTCTGTCTCCTTTAGTCTAGATTCCTGATTTTATTTACATGCTCAAGAACAAAATAAAGAAAGCGTCGTCTAACAAGAAATCTATTTTCATCTCTGATAGTTATCTTCTCTTTTTACAAAGCCAGAGATTGATACGTTTTTGACGGACAAATAAGTTTCATATATTTTGCCACTTTTACGTAATTAACATTAATTGATAATTAATTTCAGTAAATATATTAATAAAAAGTAGAGTCAAAACTGACAGAAGACGGTTGAGAAACAGTTTTAAATAATTTCTCTTTTTCATAGTCATTGCAGAAATGGTAAATTTTTTACTTGTTCCCCGAAGGCCTTTACTCCTTCAAATCTTTCCAAAACATACTTATTTCCGTGCAAATGTAAATGCTGAACTCAAATCGATAATTGATTATTGACGAAACCTACCTTTTTTCAAGTTTACAACCAGAAAAATATCGAACTTCTTCTATGAAAGTAATAAGCGTAGAAATATTAGCGCACTACTTTCATAACAGGAAGTACATCGTCGGAAGTTTCAGTAAAGGAAGAAAATCGACCAAAAATCGCCCGAAATTTGTTGCCTACGTAGAACGTTATTCTGCAGTTAATTACATTACTTCGTGAGAGTTACGGGAGAGAAAAAGTGCGAGATATAGTTCGTTTTTTATGGACATTTAGACAAAAAAAAGGTAAGTTTCTTCAATAACTAATTGTTGATTTGAGTTCAGAATATACATTTGCACACAGATAATGCTATTTTGGATAAGTTTGAAGGGGGAAAACCGTCGGGAGCTAAAACGAAAATTTACCCCGAAGAAAAAAAAAAAGAAAAGAAATTTATTCAAATAATATTGTTTATTTTCATTCCAAATGACTGTGGATGATGTGCACAGCTTTTCACTACCTCTGCCATTAAACTTCTTTTAATTTTTGCAATACATGGGTTAACGGTTTCAATTTTTTTCTTTTAATTATTTCACCCCGAACAAGGTGATAATGCCACTAAGACACATATGGTTACCAAGAGTAGAAGAGATTGAGAAAACTTTAGTAAGAAGTGAGGAGAAAGAACAATAAAAGAACTGGTTTCGGGAAGACAGAAGATGGCGATTGGTGTTAAATTTAATTTTTTGAAGATTGTAGTTGGCAGGGAAGAAAGAAATCAGAAGGAAATTCCTCAGTCGAGAAGTGCGAGAAAAGAGACTATTAAGATATAACATATGGTTGCATCTATCGAGTTCAACAGTAAAACGGTTAGACCTAGTTGCCGAATGTACAAGGTTTTACCAAAAAAAAAAAAAAAAAAAAAAAGCAGAATTGTCGAGGGGTATTTAGTTTAGTTTTTGGCATAAGATTAGTAGATGACAGAAGTCCGGGAAGTTTTTGTACGCAACTCACCAGAAGCAAACCGGAACTGCGTGATAGAAAAAGCGACAACTGAACTCAATGAAAAAGTCGTAAATATTTTTTTCTTTGACGAGACCGTAAAGTGGATGGAAACCAAGCATTGTATGAAGACAAGTGATATTGCTTTTGTTGAATATCATGACATATAAGAGCGTTGGAATATCATGACATATAAGAGCGTTGGAATATCATGACATATAAGAGCGTTGGAATATCATGGCATATAAGAGCGTTGGAATATCATGACATATAAGAGCGTTGGAATATCATGGCATATAAGAGCGTTGGAATATCATGGCATATAAGAGCGTTGGAATATCATGGCATATAAGAGCGTTGGAATATCATGGCATATAAGAGCGTTGGAATATCATGGCATATAAGAGTGTTGGAATATCATGACATATAGAACTTCCTTAAAAAAATGAAAAAAAAACAATTACCGGAACTTATACGCAAAGTTAAGGTTTGTAGAAAACTAATTTTTATCCAAGCGCTGGAGGTTAACAATTTTACTATTTTAACTATCTTAACTCCATAATAATGTAATATTAAGAATATATATATATATATATATATATATATATATATATATATATATATATATATATCGCTCGCTCTTCTCCTTGTCTGTCTGTCAGTCTATCTCTCTCTCTTTCTCACTCTAAATATATACATATATATAGGGCGTATTTAGTCAGAAATTTTTCATTTAAAGTTTCTTGTTAATTATTTTTTAATTTATTTTTTGATGTTCATGATTAATTTCTTAGAGTTATTTTCATATCTAAGAATATCATTTCTAATGACAGTACTTAGGGCTAACGCTAACAGTAGCCATCATCAAAGCATTTTCGTTGGCTTTATTTTCAAAAACGGCGTTTCGCCTGTTCACGTGACAGATCGTGTATTTTCTTTTAAATATATTTTTAGTTTATTCAATTTTAAAGTTGATGTTTCTTTATTGATACTGGGTTGTTTGTATTTTATGCTTACTGCTTCTACTATTTGTAGACATTGGCAATGTGTCAGTTGTGAAACCAATTTTTTATGTATTGTTTGTATTAATATTTTTAGGGAAACATTCTCCAAGCAGCCAAACGAATTCATAGACAACGTTGGTTTGTCGAAGTTTTGACTTTTTTATTGTTATGTCATTGATTACAGGTGTGTAAAAGTAGACAACGAGGTATGTAAAAGAGCCAAGGGGCGACAAATTGTCTTATGCTTAAACATAATCTTCAGGTCATGAAGAATGCATTGGCCAGGACTGTCGCCACTCAATGTTGACTTCAGTATCAACTTTTGCATTTATACATGTTCTATCCCTGTTATTGCGTACTTTTACCTATAATGTAATATAATATATATATATATATATATATATATATATATATACAGAAAATCTAAGCAAGAGCCAACAACCTACCACGTAGAGCGAAACCGTGGTAGGTTGTTGGCTCTTGCTTAGATTTTTTGTCTTTGTTTGCTCTAATTTCGTATTGAGCGCTTTAGTGTTAGGGTTTTCGTCTTGGGGTTTTTTTCTTTTTTACGAGTGCTTGACTTTTTGTTCATGTAATTCGTTTGTTTCTTTATTTGCTTCCCCTTATTTTCCATCCGAGTTTGTTCTCGGTGGGTTGTACAAGACGATTTAAATTATAGCTTGATTAATACTAGTTGTACTATTGGTATTGTTGTTGCTGTAGTTAATATATAATTTAATTTAATTTCTTGTAATGTTAAAAATTGCGCGTTCAAAAATTCCCCGCTATTTTAGTGTTCAAAAAAATTACCGTTATGTGAGCGTTCTAAAACAAAAAAACAAAAACAAAACAAAAAAATAAATAAATAAAAAACGGTAAACGGTAAAATCAGTTATTGCAAATTACCTGAAGACATCAGATGGTAGAAACCTAGGTCGCGTAATAACTCGTTTACAAATGAAGAAATATATATATATATATATATATATATATTGTAACAAATTTGTGGAATTCGTAGGTTTTTTAACCTGCTGTTTATGCATTTACTTTTATAAAGAGTGCTCGATACAAACGTAGAGCGTTATATTGTAATAGTTGTTACAATGGTTTATAAATTCATAGTATCACTACACAAACATTTTCGCGTTTCGAAGCTACCTTTTTTTAGGTGCTTCTCATCGGGTGAAAAAGTTGGAATGAAAATTATCTGGTGAAAAACGGTTTATTTGTGGTGAATATGCTTTAAGTCCAGCTACCTGTAAATGATAGAAAAATAAAAAAAACTATCAACACTGCAAAAAAAAAAAAACAACAGCATATATCCCAATACAAAATAACTTAAACTAAACGAAAAAGTGACCAACCCAAAACTAAATAACACATATCCTCCTCTAAACCAAATAACAGCACCTTAAGAACTATAAAAGAATCGACTAGACCATCCAAAAATTACACACCACTCATATCATTAACAACGACGCCACTACGACTACATCCAGACAAGATAAATAGGAAACCTGTCCTGAACTAAGCCACCTCTCCCAACACCTAACTCTAAGACTACAATATGGCCAACATAATCCAAATAAGCTCCCAACCTAACTTTCACCATAAAAAAGAAAAGCATATTCACCACAAATAAACCGTTTTTTTCACCAGATAATTTTAATTCCAACGTCTTTAACCGATGAGAAGCAGCTAAAAACAAGGTTAGCTTCGAAACGCGAAAATTTTTGTGTAGTGATACTATGAATTTATAAACCATTGTAACAACTATTACAATATATATATATATATAACTGTAAATTTGTCTTTGAACACGTTTCGAAAAACCCACCGAGTATAAACGCGGAGGGGAAAAAATGGAAACAAAAAAAAAAGAAACGAACTAAGCACTTGAACATTAGTCAAAGTACTAGTCGAAAGAAAAAACCCGAGACGAGGAACCTAACACGTAAATACAATAGCAGAGCAAATAAATAAGTAAGTAGCTAACCTAGAGCCAACGGACCTACCAAGGTTTCACCAAATTGCATCTTCAGGGCAAGTTGGCTCTGAAGATCCAATTTGGTGAAACCTTGGTAGGTTCGTTGGCTCTCTTGGTTAGCTACTTTTTTTTTTATTAATATTATATATATATATATATATATATATATATATATATATATATATAGTGTTAAATTATAAGGTTGTTTTTTCCTGTAGTTTACTGGTAGAAAGACATTTTATACAAATAGATTTTTTTCTTATAAAGTGCACGATATTGAGATGAGGATAGAGCCTTAACAGAATTAATATGAATAAGTTTGTTATTTAGCTGAGCGGTGTCATTTCTTGTCGACTTCGAAGCTTAATGTCTTCACTCTTCAGGGTCATTCACTTTTTCTGTAAAAAGTCGGCATGAAATAACAATGCTCAGTTAAAACTTGACAAACTTCTCCACATTAATTTTACATTATGACATTCTATTCGATTAACACAGATTTTGTCTTTCCAGCAAGAATGGTGCAACATGTCGGTTGTTTGTTCCAAAATATTCATCGCACTTGGACAACGTTATTAATGATTGTCTTCTCTCTATTTCTTTCAGATGTCTGTTCAAATTTCAAGGGATCACTTTTTATCTATGTATTTAGTTTACTAACCTCCATATTTTTCTTTTAACTCGCGCCTCAAATGCGATTTATTTTAGATTAAATTTATTCCATGAATTGTTCCTAACTAGCAGTATAGCCCGGCGTTGCACGGGTGTAATGAAAGCTGTTATATATATATTATTGATTTTCTGCACTATTGTAAGAACTACAACCTTGAAACTTCTGGATGTCGTTTCTTATGTCTTTGTCTATGAGTATATCAAATTTGATTAAAATCGGACCACTCCTTCTATAACCCGATTTTTTCGATTATCGATATTTATCAGGGGTACCTCGACACAAAACCTAGCTAAGAACACTCGCAGACGCTTATAGTACAACTGTGTAAATTTTCAAGAAAATCGGTTCAGCCGTTTCGGAGTCTATAGGTAACGGACGGACACACACACACACACACACACACACAAATTCCATTTATAAATAGGTATAGATATATGAATGGTCTTAATAGTACCTGCTGTAAGCACAAAATTTTATACAAATATTAAAAGTAAAATGGGCACGTGGGCGAGTGGTTATAACGTTCGCTTTCTGACCAAGCGGCCCAGGTTCGAATCTGTCAGGAAGATAACGTTATTGGTCTGGAGGAAGAAAGTGTCTGAAAACCATACCACGGGTTGACCCAAGCTTTGTGAATGTAATTGGGTAGACGGCTCCTTTTGAGGAACCATCAATGGTTGTACTAGCTCGAAGTCACAAATCATCGTGACGGAGGCTTTAAGCGTCTTGAACTTGTTAAGACTGTTGTTCACTTGAGATAACGAGCTCTCTCACAGAAACTGTAACTAAGGTCCGCTTAGAATATTTGCAGTATAAACCACAGATAGGTTCTGTGGGTGCTGAACAAACATAAATGAGATTAGCTAGCCACCCTAGTAGACAAGCACTCTTAGACACGAGTGGCCAGCCATATAAAAGCCAAAAGTATAAAATAATTAGTTAGATTTTGAAAGAACGCAAATGAAGATTTTATTTTATATAAAGGTAGCGTACTAACAACGTGTAGAAATGTGCTACATGTTTAGTATGTTTAGACTATGTTACTATGTTACTATTATTTAGTATGGTTACTATTATTTACTATGTTACTATTATTTAGTATGGTTACTATTATTTACTATGTTACTATGTTTAGATTCCTAAATCCATGTATTGCGTCACATGTACAAAGAATAGGAAACATTGTATAATTACATTTTAAATTCCTCATTTTTGGCCTATATTTCTGAGATGAAGTATAATTATTATTATAGGCGGTAATGCCACTGATGTGCAAGGGGCTACATAAGAGTAAAAAGATTAAGTAGAAGAGAGTGAAGAGGAAGACGAACCAGTTAGAAAGGAGCAAGATAAGGATGGCAATACAGGTGTGATGACAGTTGCAAAGGTGGAGAGAAAGGAAAGGATATACGGGGTGGTGAAAAAACTAGAGTCAAGTGGTTAATAGATGAGTATTGATATTGCATTTAAATTCCTGGAGGTTGTAGCCGTCAGGAAAGCAAGAATATGGAAGCGAGTTCCACAGGCGGGAAGCGCGAGAGAAGAAGCTGAAGGAGTAAAATTGTCGTCTGCATTTGATTAATCTAACTGTGAATGGGTGGGACCCAGTTGCCAATCTGGTTGCACGAGTAAACACCTATTGCAGAGGCACCAGTGACTTAAGTTCGTTGGAGCAGAAGCCATGAAAATATTTATAGAACAGACAAAGGGAGGTCACATCTCGTCGGTGGGGAAGTGGCTGTAGTCGAGTCGCCAAGTCGGTACCTATCACATTACTGATTCTCCTTTGGAGCCTGTCGAGAACACTGAGATGAACAGCAGGGGCGCCTGACCATATATGGCAGCAGTATTCCATGCACAGACGAATGGTTGATTTGTATATATGCAGGATGGATTCAGGCGGGAAAAACATTTACAGTTTTTGGATTGTTATCCTCATCTTTATTACCATATTCATGAGCCGTGTCACTTCCTGATGTCTTAGTTATCTCCCTTTAATTTATCACTCTAAGATTTTTTGTTCCCCTTTGCTGTAGCCAGATATTGAACTCACAACTCTTTGGGTCAAGTCACTGGATCCAGCCAATGCTTTTATCCACTGGGCCATGTGTCACGTAACTCGAATAATCTACTCCAGTGATCAAATAAAGAGCTCAGTTCAAAATGCCAATCAGCTGAAGAAGGTCGGAGCGTACAAAAACCGAAACGTCGTGAATATCGGCAATAAAGATGAGGACAACAGCCGAACAATGTAAATATTGTTCTATAAACATCGTTTGAGATTTAATTCATAAATGATATCTAAAGAGTTATTTTCTTGTTTTATTTTTTCTCTCTTGTTTTACCTTTTTTCAGCTTACGGACGTGCCTCTCGGGG
Source organism: Ascarosepion bandense (assembly GCA_037127315.1). Lineage (NCBI taxonomy): Eukaryota > Metazoa > Mollusca > Cephalopoda > Sepiida > Sepiidae > Ascarosepion > Ascarosepion bandense. The sequence goes on from JBBBDQ010000927.1 coordinate 10,178,460, forward strand.
GAGCAACTGTATTCCCAAAGCTTAACATCCGGGTACCTGTAATCAAGGTAAAACTGTCATAACGACAGTAACTAGAAAGACCTTAAAAATCTTAATTTTTAAATTAATGATTGAATAAGATAAGCTCATGGTGAGTTCTACGATTGTAAAATACCCGTGAAATTCCCCTACCACACCGTTAAATATTTGAGCTTAACAACTTTAACAAAATATTGCAATAAATATGAATGCTGATCGTTCTTTTAAAAAGAGGGTAGAAATGAAGAGATTTGAAATTGACAACTTTTTCCATTTCACTGAAACAGACGTTAAACACACACCACACAGTCACAAACAAGCACACACATACACCACGACCTCCTATAGAGGAGGTCGTGCATACACACACACACAGAAGCACTCACTCATTCAGTCTATATCTCTTCCACTTTCTTTCTTTCTTTCTTTCTTTCTTTCTCTCTCTCTCTCTCTCTATCTCTCTCTCTCTTTCATTTTCTCACTGAAATCAAGTAGTGTCTTTAATCCCCTCTTTCCGCGCGATCAAAACGGAATAGTCTATTATGTATGCGGTATTGACAGGAGGCATTAAACATCTTTATTTTTCTTTATTTATTTATTTCTTTATTTCTTTATTTATAATCAAATGTCTGTCTTACGAACATTTCTCTAAATAATAATTTTAAAAAATTCAGCAGACGAAGTTATATTATGTAATTTATGGTAATTGAATTTTTGACGATTGCCTTATTTGGTGTCCATCTTTCGATACTGAGCATCTAAAAATATGTCGCCACTGTATCTCGGCTAAGATGAAAGTGTAGTATCCGTTCCTTTATCAGCTTAACCTGATTCTCTCTCTCTCTCTAAAACGTGATGGTTGTATTCTGTTTGCTACTGGGAATTTATGTAAATGAATGATATTTGTCCATGCTGATTATGCTGTACGCCAAAGACTAGAAAAAAATTAGCAAGTTTATAAATATGTAAAAATTATGTTTGGACGAGCATTTTTTCTTGTCTTGATAAATTTGAGTTGGACAGTGTGATAAAAAAAATTATATTAAATAAAAATTATCTGCAGGTGACCTCTTAATTTTACTGGTAAAGTTGTTTTTAATTTTACCTTACCTGATTTATATTCGAGAAAATGTTATTTCATCAGAAGAAATGTTTAAATGTTGATGACTCTTCTTAAAACTATAGAAAATACCAAAATATTCATTGTTTGCGGAGATATATATATATATTAGTCATCCATATACAAGCCTGTTTCGCTGTATCACAGTTCATCAGTGTGGATAGATATATCCACTTGCTACTGGCCAGGATCGAAACTCGACCAATTTGGTGTCAGTCGGAGTCGCTACACCCCTAAGCCATGGAATCAGAGAAGGGAAATTTTAACGTGTTGTATATAAGCAGTGTATATACACACATATTACTTGGAATGTGATCCACTTATTCTCATTTAGCTCCCTGATTTTTTTAAAAATACAGATTATTTACACATATGATGTTTTTGGGGTGGGGTAGCGTGTGTTGAAGTGCCTTATTAATATTCAAAATCTTATAAATCCTACTTCATTTTAAATCGCCCAACCGTTATCTGTTCAGTTGCTCATCGCTTACAGAAGTGCTGAGATTGCCCACCTGTGAGACGATATCGCCCAGGTTTGCAAACTGATAAAGCAACACTGGATGAACATAATGGAAGGACTGAATGTTGGGCCTTTCACGGCAGTATTCCGTGAAAAAGTTTTAGAGGACAAAAGAGTACAGAATTTTTTAAAATGTTATTATTGAATAAAAATGTGTGTTGTACTTGGCATCCTCTTCCAAAATTATTATCAATGTGCTTAATATTATAAGCTGAATGTCGACAAAACATATTTCTATAAATATAAGGATATCTGAAACATTGTACTAATGTATCATTGTCACTACATCCTCATTAAGTTGAACTGGCGTTTGGAGAAACTTAGGTGATCGCTTTGAAGTGGGTTGCATCGGCTGTCTTCAGGCCAATACCCGAAAGTTGTGCCATTTCGATTTCTCACTGAAAATCAAAAGCCATCTTTTCATCAGGCAGAAAGTTTGCTTGTAATAGCACGAAAATGGCTCAGTGCAACTATATTTTATGGCCTCCAACAAATGTCGCTTGATGGAGAGAACACAGGAAGTGCGAGAACTTCTCTATTCCAGCTGTTTTTTTAGGGTATCTGCTCGCAACTGTTATTTACTCACCCCCTCACTATAGTCAGTTTGATGCATATGGATGAGGGCCAAAAATTGCCCAGCCTCTATAACCGTAGGTCGCGATGGCGTCAATATTACTACAGGTTCACACACTTTACAATGAGGGTAGCTGTTTCTAGGGAGCGAGCATCACCTAATATTTTACTTTGCGCTCTGTCCGAAGACAGAGATACATCAGAGAGAGGTACCTCGCTAATAAGACAAAAACATCACTAAAAATTCTCGAACGATGGACTCCTTTTTCTTAGTAATAAAACACGTCTTCTAGCTAGTCGCTGATTGGTCAATTTACGGACCAAAGCAAATGCTTTTCCATATTCGGCATCTTTTGATTTTTTTCTCGTTGAATTATTACAGTTAACTGACCCTGTATTTCGGAAAAGCAATATATTTCCAACAACGGGTATTACTCTTTATTAATTACTCTTTATTATTTATTATTAATTACTCTTTAACACATCTTTATTATTTATTACTCTTTATTAATTACTCTTTATTAATTCTGATTTTTTTCTTATTAATCCTTCATTTTAAATTATTATCTTTTACACGACACCTGCAATGTTACACCAATATTAATACCATTTTTTGTGAAAACATTGGCTCTAATAATATATTCTGGCAAACTCTATATATGAAATCCTTTTAGGAATATGTTGAAGATATCAATCAAGCGTTTATCTATGTATCCTATTTTTACAGACATTTCTTTTTATTTCTTTTTACAGGGTTCAGCAGCGTTTTGGTATAACTATAACAAAAAGCATTTCCGTGATCCTCGAACCGAACATGCAGGTTGTCCTGTTGTCATTGGTTCGAAATGGGGTGAGATTTCCCTTTCTGCTTTATTTTACTGACTTATTATCAATATATCAATTAGTGGCTATCTTGGTTCGAATCCTACCGAGTGACTCACACTTTCCTAAAAAAAAAATTCCTGGTAAATAACCGGGCCGGTAGAAATATATGTTCAAAAAATAAATTAAATGCATATATATGTATATGTATGTATATACGTAGATATATATATATATAATATAAATGTATGCATGCATATGTATGCATATATATGTATATATATGTATATAAATGTATGTATGCATATGTATGCATATATATGTATATATATATATATGTATATGTATGTATATACGTATAAATATGTAGTATATATATGTATATGCATATATGTGTGTGTATATATATATATATGTATATATATATATATGTATTTGTGTATAGATATGTATATGTATTTATATATATATGTGTGTATATATATGTGTATGGGTATATATGTGTGTATGTATATATATGTGCATATATATGTATGTATATGTATGTATATATGTGTGTATATATGTATATATGCATATATATGTGTGTGTATGTATATATGTATAAGTATAGTTAAACATATTATGATTTAACATAATACACATTCATTGTCTCTGATATTTAACAGAAGATATATATATATATATATATATATATATATATGTGTGTGTGTGTGTAGTAATATATATCTTAAGACCTTAAATAAGTTTTTACTGTCTTTCAACAGATGGCTTTCTCAGAACTGCGTGCGTGTAGTTTCAGGGGATAACGCTTGGGAAGTAATATACGCAAGCTTGAAATTCAGTTCATGTCATTTCACCGAAGTGTAAACAACTTTGTTTTTATAGCGTTAAATATGTCGAATTTCGTGAGAAAAAAATATGTATTTACGGGGATATTTACTGCACTACTTTATTCAAACAAATCTGCTGCTGAAACACAGAATTCTTGTTGAAGCTTACGGAGACCATGCTCTGTCGGAAACGACATGCAGAGATTAGTTTAGACGCTTCTAGAAGAAAGATTTTGATGCTGAAGATAAAGAACGCTCCGGCGCACCGAAAATGTTTGAAGACGAAGAATTGAGGTGGGGTAGCATTGCTTCATGGAAGACTCATATCAGGCGTAAGTTGAACATGCAGAATCACGAGCAGTTGATCACAAAAACAGTTCAGAAACTTTTGAAAGCATTCGGAATTATTCAAAAGCAAGAACATTGGGTGCCGTACGAGTTGAAACCGAGAGACGTCGAACGGCGTCTTGCCATGTGTGAACAGTTCTTCAACAGTAGGAAAGGAAAGTTTTTTGCATCGTATCATGGTTATAAACAACCGACAATTTGAACTGATTTGTTTGAACATTATTTTTGATCGATATTCGTATTTAAGTAGATATTCTGTTTGTAATCAAACAGTATTATATATTTATTTATACCGGCCTGATTATTTACGATAAATTTTTATTACGAAAAAATCCTGCCGAATGACACATATTTGTTGTTTTATTTCAGTAGTTTTATTGTTATAAATTATTTTGGTAAGCAGGATTTTTTTCTCCTAAAGTGCTCGATACCGAGATAGAGATAGAGCGTTGATCGGATTAATGCAGAGAAGTTTCTCACTAAACTGAGCAGCTTCATAGAGACTTCTGATTTCGTGAAGACACCGTAATGATGTCGTCATTCGGTAAAAAGAAACCTTGCCCTGACGCGTGACGATATTATAACGGTGTCTTCTCGAAACTTCGAAGTCGGTATGGACCTGCTCAATTCAATCACAAACTTCTCTGCATTAATCATCTCTCTCTCTCTTTCTCTCTCTCTCTCTATATATATATACATATATAGTTACGGAAAGCCCCGAAGATTAATGAAATGGTTTTAACAACCGACATATTTAATTTACTTGTTTGAGCATTATTTTTAATCGATACTCGTATTTAAGTAGATATTCTGCTTCTAATCAGATAGTATATTTATATATTTATTTTTACTGGCCTGATCATTTACGATAAATTTTGTTACGAATCCTGCCGAGTGGCACACATTTGCATAACATACTTTTTTTGTATATATTGTTTTGAAAACTAAACAAGGAATATTTCGTTAATTCTTATGCAGTTTTTCTTGCTTTCTTGATACAAGAGAATGAATGGATGGTTCAGAACTATACAGAAATTATCCATAGTTCTTGTCAGTTTCGACTATTTCTCGATTATACTCAGGAATAAAACATAGGTGTTATTCGTCAGAAGATGAGATGTTTATATTGGATACGACGTAAATTTGAAAGTTGATATATATTCAAGATATATGTGAATGTGCGTAAGATATATATATATAGATAGATAGATAGATATGAGCAAACTGAGATTGACAGCCAGATAGCTAGCTAAATAGAAAGATATGAACAGTGTTACATAGATGTATAGATTGATAGATATGAACAAACTGAGATAGAGAACCAGATAGACAGAGCGATAGATATGAACAGATAGAGAACGAGAAAGATAGCTAGCTAGCTATCTATCTATCTATCTAGATAGATAGATAGGTATGAACAGACTAATATATATATATATATATATATATATATATATATATATATATATATATCTGCAGACAGTCCTGTTTCGTTGTATCACAGCTAGGATTGAAACCCAATCAAATATTGAGCTCTCTGGAGAGGAAAAATTTAAAAACTGTCTCCACTGCTGCGATTTAAGGTTTATTTTTCAGTAATGAATTAAGTTCTTTCGGTGACTGGCGTGTATATACACCGCTTATATATAACAAGCTAAAATTTCCCTTCTCTCATTCCATGCGCCTAGGGGTTAAGAAGCAGAGACTCCGACTGACACCAAATCGGTCGAGTTTCGATCCTGGCCAGAAGCAAGTAGATGTCTAGCCACACTGATGAACTGTGATACAGTGAAACAGGCTTGTATGTGGATGACAAATATATATATATATATATATATATATATATATATATATATATATATATAATCTTATCTCAAATGACTATAACTATAAATTAAATAGTTTATATACGACCCTATTTCACCATAGTGAGGGCACCTCGGTGTAGTGTAATGGTTAGCAAGCTTGTCTCGTTAGAACCTATTACAACTCATTAGTGAGTTTGATCCTCACTGGGTACCCAGTACTTTCGGCCTAGTGCCATATCTCTGTGGAGCTTAGAAAATCAGCCATTTCATCATACTGGACCTCCATTGTGAACCAAATTATTGATTCCATTATTTAATATTTTCTTTTGCACAGTTTCCAACAAGTGGTTCCGAGAGAACGGCCAAACCTTCAGACGTATGTGTGGTTTAACAAAAAAGGAAATCGACAGCTAATGTTTCTACGGTTCGAATATCAGCAACATCACTAAGCTCACTATTTGTTAAATCATTAGTCACTCATTGTGCTAACTTGTATTTTGTTAATACTGGTCGTCTATATAAAACTTACATCAATAAATATTGCTTTTTGTCTCCATTTTTGTTTTTAGGATTTAAAGCATTGTCAAATGCTCATATTACCCTACGAATTCAAACGTTTTTTTTTTTTTTTTACTGCCACTCTGTTAAATAAGCACCATGAATCAGAAATAAAGAATGCCTCCGTCAAAATGCCCAGTGGCGGTTGTGGAACTTTGAAATTGGTTGGGGCCACTAAGGGGCCACTTAAGGGGCGAGACTTTTCTAAGGAGGAGGGGGAAAGACTCAAGCAGCGTCTTCATTTTCATACTACACCACTATCGTATACACAAGTTAGGAATGACTTTGGGTACTTCACTAAAAGTTAAACAGAATGACTTTTCATTCAGAGTAGTGGAGTTCTAATCTATTCTTGACCACTTTTCCACTATCATCTGTTGGAACACAAGAGAGGTTAACTTCAAAACAAGATCAAAGGCTTACTAACGTCAATACTAGCAGAACAATGTGATTTGTCTGCTCTAATTTTTTTCCTGTACAAAATTTTTTTGAATCACAAAAAATAAATGCGATAAAAAATTGCGAAAATAAAATAATGCAATGGAATCAATCAAAAGGCTGGGGGAACCACAGCCGTATAAAAATCAGCTAAAATTTTATGTTTTCAGCAAAATCCGACGATATGATCAAGAATCTACTTTGAAATAAGGAAATCATTTTTCCATAACACTGAAACAAAACATCAAATAGGACATTTGAACTGATACAAACCCAAATTAACACAAATGCTATATTGCTTCGATTTTATTTATTTCTCTAAATTTCAACAAAAGTTAATGTAAATTATTTTACATCAGTATTCATAGAAATTTACTTCTTAAAGAGCAGAGTCAATTTACGATACTACTAGCTCAAAACTGTAAGCTTGATCCAATGGTTGGATTTGGGGTATAGTCGGTAACTGGATAATTCACAGACGGGTAATTCATTTACTAGGCTGACTGCAAATGCCTGTTTTCACTTTGACGAAATTACTACTGTAGGTGCCTGTACTCATTTTCTATAACTAACTTTTAAATTGAATTTTTAAATATAAAAAGCTTTCTTGAAACTTTTACTTTAGTTTTAATTGAAAGTTAAATGATTAAATTTACTATTTCTAGTGATCAAAATACTCTGGTGTATTTCAAACAGAAATTATATTGATTAGAATCTAAAATTTTGAGATTTTTAAAATTTTAAAAAATTGTTTGGACATTTTTGGTCGATCAACAGATTTTTTTTTTAATCATATCACCCCGAGCAAGGCGGTAACGCCACTGATGTGCAGGGGGCTACGTAAGAGTGAAAAGATTTGGAAAATAGAAAGCCGGAAACCACATCCTAAACAGGGAACAAGGGATGAGCCTCTTCACCTGTTCAATAGATGTGGGTGGAGTGTGAACCGGGCGATAATTTAATCTATCTACTCCAATTGAAAAAAAAAGCAAAAGAAAAGAGTGAAAATATATGGAAAAGAGAAAGCCGGAAACCACATCCTAAACAGGGAACAAGGGATGAGCCTCTTCACCTGTCCAATAGATGAGGGTGGAGTGTGAACCGGGTGATAGTTTAGTCTATCTACTCCAAAAAAGTTAATTCTCGACTTTTAAATCTTGCAAAAGTAAAATATGCATCTGTGACATGGTATTTTTGAAAAATTAGCAAATTTAGTGTTAAATTAATCAGATTTAAACAAGTATTACTTATTTATAACATGAAATTTAGACTAACACTATTTCTTAATCACGGAATATTGATCTTTCTGATCTTTCCTACAAAATTTATTTTCTTGATATTTCATGAATTTACGTGGAGCTTGGGTTAAGAGCTGTAAAAAACGTATTTTTAGCAAGATCTTTTAAAGTAATATGACAACGGACAGATGCGAAATAAACTAAGTGTCTATGGTGATCACAAGTAACATATTTGTCCAAATTTTTCCCTGTAAGGGGAAGAAACCGTGAAACACATGACCTTTTAATGTATACACAGAAATTACAACACTCACATAAAAAACTTTAAGTACACAAAAAATTAAAAATTATTTAAAAAATACGATAGCTCGTCGATTTATATTAAATTCTTCCATTTTTGATTAGTAATATAGTCTTTACTTTATAACTTAACGCCTACAAGTCATTGAAATATTTAAAGAATATTTTTTAAACTTTATAAATTGTTATAATTAAAAAAGGGAAACAATTCTTTTAGAAATTTCAGTATTAATCTAAAAAGTTTTTCTTTAGACTATAATGTTCTTAATTTATATTATTTATTAACCCTTTGTTGCATATTGGTTACAATTGTAACCAATATGCAACAACAGGTTAAAGTAATTAAAACCTTATCTAATAAAATAATGTCATAGTTTTATTGCATTTTTTATTTTACTGTTTGGAGTAAATTTTCAGAAAAAGGGTCAAATGGTTGAAAAAAAAACATAAAAAAATAGATGATTTACATTCCCCAACTCCTGTGTTGAACTAATAAAACTAATTTTGCCTACAAAATTTATTTTCTTGATATTTCATGAATTTACGTGGAGCTTGGGTTAAGAGCTGTAAAAAACGTATTTTTAGCAAGATCTTTTAAAGTAATAATTTACAAACAATTTCATTCATTTGTGAATAACTCCTGAAAATTTCTTTAAAATCCGACAATTATTTGATTTTTGCAAGAATTTCCAATTAATGTCTTTTTTTACCGAAAAACAAAACAAAAAAAACTGATTTACGTAGTAGTATTGAACGGACAAGACTTCCAATACTATCACACGAATGCGGGTGTCCCTCAAGGTTCTATTCTAGGCCCTACGCTTTTCCTTATCTATATTAACGATCTCCTTGATGTATTAAGATCCCAAGTGGGCTTATACGCTGACGACACTACGGTTTACTCTTGTCTCGATCAAAAATCTGCTGAGGCTGACAAAGCAAACCTCGCTGCCGAGCTTGTAAAGGTCCTCCAATCCGTGGTGGACTGGGGTAAGAAATGGCTTGTAAATTTTAATACTTCCAAAACGAAGCTGCTATCTTTTAACCATCACAGACAATCGTTCCTTCCGCACATTAACATGGATCAGGCTTCTCTCCCTGAAAGTAAAACACTGCGTCTCCTCGGATTAACTCTCACATCAGACCTTAAGTGGAATAACTATATAGAATCCATAGCTAAATCCGCTGCTAAGAAAGTCGGTTCTCTGTGTAGGGCCAGGGGTTTTTCCCGCCCAAAACAATCCTGCACATATACAAATCTACCATCCGCCCATGCATTGAATATTGCTGCCATATATGGTCGGGTGCTCCTGCTATCCACCTCGGTGTCCTCGACCAAATCCAACGGAGAATCTGTAATGTGATCGATCCCGACTTGGCAGCTAGGATACAGTCGCTTTCTCACCGACGCAGTGTGGCTTCCCTGTGTCTCTTCTACAAATACATTCACGGCTTCTACTCCGATTAACTTAGCTCACTGGTACCCCCTATATACGAATTTCCTCGAGCCACAAGATTAGCAACTAGGCCCCACCCTTTTATTGTGAAACCGATAAACTGTAAATGCAAATTCTACTCCAACAGCTTCTTTTCTCGCACTTCCCACCTGTGGAATTCCCTTCCGCATACTTGCTTTCCCGACAGCTACAATCTCCAAGAATTTAAATGTAAAGTCAATAGTCATCTCCTGTCTCTCAAGCTTTTTTCGTCGTTCACTCCAATCTCATCAGTATTCTCTTCCTTCTCATACTCTCTTCCTGACACCCCCTGTAACCTCTCACTCATTCTCATAACATCCCTCCTATGTGACCCTCTACACAGCAGTGGCAGTAAAATGCCTTGCTTGGGGCAACACGATTATAACAAAAAATTACATTTTCCATTTTATACTCTCATAACGATTTGGTTACCCGCTAATGAAAATCAAAAGATTTTTACTAAAATTTCGAACATGTTAGAAAAGATTGAAAAATTTTTTAAAAATAATTAAAAATACTTCAATCTTTACTTTAATAATAGCATAAACATTTTGATGGAAAAATTTCGGTTTTATTAAGTTTTAGGCACATTTTTTTTCATACTATGCTGTTTTTTCGGCGATTTGGTGGAGGTACCTAACTAGGTACCTCCACTAATTTTTTCTATACCTAGATTTAAATTGAAATTTTAAAAATAAGTTATCTTCAAGCTTTAAAATTAGCTTTAATTGAAAGCCAACGGGTTAAATTTACTAATTTCAGTAAGCAAAATACCCTGGTGTATTTTAAACCGAAATTATATTGTTCGGAATCAAAACGTTTTAAAATTTAAAAAAAAATTTTTTAAATTTCAAACTTTCCGCCATTTTTCATCGATTGTAAACAGAAGCCAATTCTCGGTTTTAAAAAATCTTACAAAAATAAAATGTACCTCACTGACACATTTTTCATCAAATTACCAATTTAAACTTACTTTAGGTTGACTTGTAAAAAAGAATTACTTACTTACTTACTGTTTGGAAAATGTTTCAAAAAGCATTCCTCAAATACGGTAGCCTTGTTATCTTCAGCTGTCAACACCTATCAGGAGGCCATGATGAATGATTTACAGTAGCTGGGCAAAAGTATGGAAGACGAATTTGGTATAAAAAGGTTTATATACAGATTTTTTTTTTTCATATAAGGGACGACAACCCTTGAATCACGTGACCTTTTACGGCCACCCGTACAAACAAAAAACGGGAAATCAACATGCAGAAAATTAAAATGTTTTAATTATTTTACAAAAAAAGGAGCACCCCTTTTTAGAGTAAGTGTTTAAATTTTTCGATTAATAATTATATTTGCCACACATTAATAAAAAATACCTGAGAGACCTATGAGGAGGAAATTTTAAAAGACTTATGAACCTTTTTAGAAATTAATTAATAAAAATTAAAATAAAATAATAAAAATAAAAACAATTCTTGTAAAAATTCATTACTAACGGAATTTTTTTTCTCTTCAGACTATGATATAATTTTAATTTATGTTTATAAAAGCAATTAAAAGTTTATCCAAATAAAAAATGGCATAGTTTTATTGCATTTTTGTTTTTCTAATTCGGAGCAGATTTTCTAAAAAGTGGCAGGTTTTGAAGAGAAAAAGACAGTTGATTTGCATTCCCCAATGACTCCTGAATTTAATTAAAGCTATCTATATGTTGAGACCTAGTCGCATTTTTCGACATTTTTGGAAATTAATTGGTGCGGAGGTAACATACTTAAAAAAATGTTTTTACGAATATTTTCTAAAAATAATTATTTCAAAACTGATTTCAGTCAATTATGAATAAGTCCTGAAATTTTAATCAAAATCTGACAATTATTTTATTTTTGTAAGAATTTCCAAATTAATGTGTCTTTCACAGTCAAAAAATGCCTTCGCGTAATATTACGTTTTGACGTAATAAAATTTAGCGTCAATTTATCGCTTGTACTGACGAGAGAAAAAAAATTCTACCACTAAAAGAGACTGTTAGAACCTGTTAGAACAATTTAAAAAATTTGTAAAAATAATAAAAAAAAATACTTTGATCTATCCTCTTCATGATAGCATAAGCATTTTGCCGAGAAAACTTTGCTTTTATTTAGTTTGAGGCCTTTTCCTTCAGACTATGCTGCTTTTTCCAGCGAAAAAGTGGAGGTACCTATATCAAGTCTCTTTCCCTCCCTCACAACAGGTCTGTTTCTCTGGTTGTCTTATTTTGTTTATTTTTTTTTTCAAACTTGTTTCTGTATGTGTCCTTAGAAAAGCTAAATGAAAAAGAAAACGCAGAGGAATAGTGCTGAGGTTCAAATCTTATCAAAATCCAAAACTGATTAGTTTCATAAATTTTTTAAGCATATAAAAGTCGGTGGGGGGGGGGGGGCAACCGAGAGGCCAAAATTCAGTGGGGAGAGGCTTGACTAATAATGAATAATAATGACAATATATATAGGTGCGAAGTCAATCTCGTATGTCCATCTACTTGTGATTTGAGGTTTAGAAATTATTCATAACACGTTCATGCCTTTATCGTTGGCTTACAGCCATATAGCATTGAAACACTGGTTCTTGTAAAATTACAATATGTAAAAATTTTATTTCTATCAAATCTAAGCTTTTGTGCCAGACACAAAAAAAATTGTAGAAATAGCAAGACATAGGTGCAAGATTGTAAAACACAAGACAAGCTCTGCGTTAAATCTTAAAGAAAAAAGCAGATTTATTTACAGTTTATATTTACGAAAAAAAAATTACAAATAAAATTTGCACAAAATTACATTTGTGCGCCTATGAAAACAGGATAACAATTTATAATAAAGAATAAAGGATCACCAGCGAAAAATGGGGAAAAATTACAACTCGAGAGAAGATAAGGATTTTTTAAAATGACGAAGAGAGAAGGCAATAAAAAGCAAAAATGCAACCACATTTGATAAATAATAATAATAATAATAATAAAACGGAAAATGAAAAGAACTACTTGTAAATTGCTACATGAGCGTCTCTGATGCACAATATTTTTTTAAAACACCCATTTTACATAGTTCTTTCTTGAGAAAATTTCTCTGAAATCATTTCATTTTGGGCTGTCAAACCTCAAGAGAATTTTTAGTGGAATTCCAACATCTCGCCTCTCAGTGTCTGGCTGGTCACAGAGCCTTCTTGATGTTCTCTTGATGCCAATCTCTTCTTTGATGTTGACTTGCTTTCTTCCCTTGCAGTCAAAGATCTTCGCTTTCTAAAAGTCTTCTCTTCTCGTATCTACTGACCTGAGCTTTATTTATACATAAATTTTAGGCTCACCTCCGCCCCACTATTCGGGATGTTATTAGAGTTTGAGACATCTCTCATTGTTCAATATATACGAAAAAAATAATTTTACGTAAACTAGAAATAGACCCTTAAAAAATTTTGGCGGTTTTTAACCGCTGAGATGAAAAAGATATAATTTTGTAACAAATCTCACAGAAATCATAAAAATACACTTCTCTGAGAAGAACGCTGAATAAAACAGAACAACCTAGACGGTTATACATTTAAACAAAGCTAATATTCTTGAAATAGTAAAAAATAAAGTTTTTATGAATATTTATTAATTTCGGGTGTATGTGTTTATATATTTCCTACCTCTTTTCTAGTGGAAAGGGAGGTAAATGAGCTTCCCTTAGTGATTTTAATAATCTGTACTAGGTACCTCCATTCATTTTCGATGCTTAACTTAATTTGAATTTTAAAAAAAATCTTTTCTTGAAACTTTTATTTTAGTTATAATTGAAAGCTAAATGATTTCCAGTAAGTAAAATACTCTGGTGTATTTGAAACAGAAATTATATTGATTGGAATCTAAAATTTTAGAATAGAAAAATCTTTTTTTCAATTTTCGGCCATTTTTGATCGATTGAGAAATTTGTAAACAAAATCAATTCTCGGTTTTAGAAATATTTCACAAATAAGATATACTTCTATGACACATCATTTTTGAAAAATTAGCAAATTTAAAGTTAAGTTAATCTGATTTTACACAAATGTTACTTATAGCATGAAATTTAGAATGAAAGTATTTCTTAATCACGGAGGGTTGATCTGTCTGATCTTTGCTGTAAGTGATTGATGTGTGATGACTTCCAGATGTTGATATAAGCTAAGTATAGTTGACATCAGAATTGACATAATTGTCCCAATTTTTTCCTGTAAGGGGGAAAAACCGTGAAACACATAGCTTTTAATGTAACACAAAAATACCATATTAAAAAATTCAAATACACAAAAAATATTTAAAAATACGATGACTCAACGATTTCTATTAAACTTTTCAATTTCCGTAAATATAATCTTCACTTAATAACTTAATAAACTAACCAATACAATTCTATGCAGAATGTTTTTATAGATTTTTAAATTGTAGAAAATTATTATAATTAAGAAAAAAAAAACAAAACAATTCTTTTAAAATTTCATTATTCATCAAATATTTTTTTATTTCTTAATATATATTATTTATAAAAGCAATTAAAAGTTTATCTAACCGAATAATTTCAGAGTATATTGCATTTTTTATTTTACTTTTCGAAGTAGATTTTCGGAAAAAAAGGCGAAATATTTAAAAAAAAATAGATGATTTACTTCCCCAATGAGTTCTGCTAAAGAGAAAGAGAAAGTTTTTTTATTTATCAAAATTAATTTAAAACGTACGGATTGAAAACTAGCAGAGGTACCTATGTTATATTATATGACCCATTGTAAACTCTGGTAACGATTTGGTTATCCGCTGACGAAAATCAAAACAAGACTTTTTAACCAAAATTTCGAAAGTGTTAGAAAGGAATAAAAAATTTTAAAACATAATCCAAATTACTTTGATCTTTCCTCTTAATAATAACATAAAATTTTCATGGAAAAACTTTGTTTTTGTTAAGTTTGTACCCTTTTTTTCTACATACTATGCTGTTTTTTCAGCGAATTAGCGAAGGGACCTCTAACTATACAAATAAAAATTAGTCTGTATGTAGACAAAATTAGTCCACGAGTAAAATTAACTGTTTAATTGATCAGTTCCTTTATTCCGGCGTGTCTATACTTAAGGCCACATCACTTTGTACCACTACTTCCTATACGATTACTGAAGTTAAGCAACGTTGAGTCTGGTCAGTACTTAGATGGGTGGCCGCTTGGGAATACCAGGTGCTGTACGTTTGAGCGTTCAGGTAATTTAATGGATAATGGCTCGGAATTGTGAATCAGAGTTGAGTTTCAATTTAAGTTAGGTTCTTTCTGTTCACATTACGCGCAAATCGTTTTAAAGATTCTATGAATCTGATTTTTCTCCTCCACCCTATGTGTTAATTAGTAAGACATGTATTACTTAAACACAAAACTTACAAAAACAATTACTTACAAAAATGTTTACAATCTAAAAATAATTTCTGACTTTGAATAACTCACAAAGGGTTGATAAGACAGAAAACAAATCAGTTATCAAGAAATCGTTATGACATGTCTCGATTAATATTAACGTATATTTCCGCTTATAAGATGATATTTAAATCCCAAAAATAATTCTTTAAAATTTGGGGTAGTTTTATAATCAGTCACTTAAGTGTCATACGTGATACACGCTTTGGGCGATCATGTCTCGAAAGTTATATGACTGACTGGGCAGAAGATTATCCCACAGTAGGTTATCATTGCTTTCTGCGGTAGACTGGTTGCCAGCCAAGGCTATAGAACCCAATCTGTCCTACTATTTAACCCATAACTTGAGGGAAGAGAAGGATTAATACCTTTCCAAAGGGTATTTGTGCGTAAGTGAATGCAAGGAATTCAACTGGAATTCGAACTCGGCATCCCGATTTGTCGTTCCGAGTCAATATCCACTGCACCACAACGCAAACATTAAATTCTGATTGGTGTTTCTCGGTAGGCCTCGGTGTTATATCTAAACTTATTTATAAATGGAACTTTGTCTGTGTGTGTGCATGTGTGTGTGTGTGTGTGTGTGTGTGTGTCCGTTATCTATAGACTCCGAAACGGCTGAACCGATTTTCTTGAAAATTTACACAGTTGTACTATAAGCGTCTGCGAGTGTTCTTAGGTAGGTTTTGTGTCGAGGTACCCCCGATAAATATCGAAAATCGATTATCAAAAAAATCGGGTTATAGAAGGAGTGGTCCGATTTTAATCAAATTTGATACACTCATAGACAAAGACATAAGAAACGATATTCAGAAATTTCCAGGTTGCAGTTCTTACAATAGTGCAGAAAATTGATAATATATATATATATATATATATATATATAAAAGGCAAGATATTTGTGTGTGTGTCTGTTTATCTGCCTGTATGTTTGTATGTTTTTCAGCCCTTTTATTTTAGTTTTTGTTTCGGGTTTGGCTCTAAGTAGGTATAATTGTAGTTCTTAGTCTCAGTCATGATACCATTTGCTCAGAGGACTTATGTAGCCTTCAAAATTCAGTTTACGACGAAAAAAACTTATTTGATATCGATACCAGGACATCAAAATTTGACTTACATTCATTCATTTTTCTTTCAGTCTACGGTTTTGCTTTAACTGGAAACAACTATTGCTTTTTAGTCTTTCATGCCAACGTTCAAAGAGTCTGAGCTCCAAAACCATGGATTAGTTTTAAAGTTTTCATTACACCCGAGCAACGCCGGGCTATACTGCTAGTAACCTATAATGTACATGAAAATATTTACATTATCAAATTAACTGATAATAAAAGTAATGTGACCATTTCTACCTCATATATTACTAGTATAACTGTTATGTCGCCAAGTATAAATGAATAACTCAACAACAGAATCAGAATATAAGTTGTATTCCGCGGAAAGACGGTTAGTATGTACAGAAGTGATTAGTAATATTTACAATAGAAAAGATACAAGAGTCCAATCCGTCGTAAGATGTGTGTATACGTGATTATTTCCGGTACGCCACCGAAAGTGTGACTAACTCTTCACTGACTCGCACTGACTCTCAAGTGACTCTGTACGACTCTGCACGACACCGTACGACTCATTATTTAGTCGTCCCTCCCAGTAAGGGCAATATATGACACATGGTCAGTTTATATCTGGGATTTCCGGGCTATATGGCCCGGCCAAAAAAATGTCTGTCTATTTTTGCCCAGTCGTGCTTCTACCCTTCTGCGGAACCACGACTGGGTTATTGCTCTCTGCTCGGAAGCAGAGAGCGCCCTCTACCCGAAGACAGAGAGCTGACAGTGTCGTAGAGTCGTCAGTCTAGTGACTCTGCACGACTCATTATTTAGTCGTCCCTCCCAGTAAGGGCAACATATGACACATGGTCAGTTTATATCTGGGATTTCCGGGCTATATGGCCCTGCCAAAAAATGACTGTCTATTTTTGCCCAGTCGTGCTTCTACCCTTCGGCGGAACCACGACTGGGTTACTGCTCTCTGCTCGGAAGCAGAGAGCGCCCCCCGCTCGAAGGCAGAGAGCTGACAGTGTCGTAGAGTCGTCAGTCTAGTGACTCGGTACGACTCTCCCGTATAGAAAATCCACCATTGCTATATATAGCAATGGGAACAGTCCATTATGTAGTCAAATAGGAGCGGCGCCCTAACAATAACTTCATAATAAATAACCTATTCGAACAATAATTCCATATCAATGAAATACACTTGTATCTATGCAAGATCTGCTGAAAAATTGTAAACATCTAGTTATGACTGCGTTCACATCAACCTTTATTTTTCGACAAATTTCAATAATTTTCATGATTGTGTTACTTACAGTCGTAATAACCTTTAGGATGACATTGTAGATATAAGGTGCGTCTTCTTTGTACGTCGGGAGTCACCACTGAAGCTATTGGGGGCTGGCTATGGTTTATTTAATTCTGCCTTGTGTCATACTTAGCCGAACTCGCTGCAGCTTACAAGTTTTATCCAGAATTATCATCAGAATTACCAGAACGTTATTATAGAAGCTTTTCATCAGAAGGTTGGTTGGAATGTGTGGAATTGTGTGGAATAGTGTGGAATAGTGTAAGAATAAAATATACATTTTTCATTTTAAAATAGACATTTATTAAAAGGAAAGAATAACACAAGTTGTAGAAGTTAATGTGCAATTAGAAACATTATTAAGAAGTTAAGGGTGGAGTTCGTGTTTAATGAGAAAGTTAAAGGTATCAAGAGTTCGTGCAAATGTTTGTAGTAGTAATTGTTGAAAGGTAGGAATGTCTTTGGACGAAAAAGAAGTAAAGGAAATCAGCACGCGAGAAGGAAAGATTAAAACGACGAATGTCCGGGTCAGCTTGAAGCTTCTCTCGTTACATTTTAGCTTGTCGTCTTTGCTGCTTCCATCCCTGACTGACTGACTGACTCTGATAGGGGCCTATTTTTTGTCATTAGATTTTTCGCACTGACTCGCGAAGTCCTCAAGTCGTGCAAGTCGCTACCACAGGTCAAAAATCAATTTAACACCTACTTGCGAAATATGGGTTCAACTTTTTCTTTAATCACATGTTCAATCCTTTTTCTATTTGGGAAAAACCAGGATTTCACACGTCATTGTGAATTTTTGTAAAAGGGAAGAAGAAGGTTGATTTTAATTCTTAATTTCTTATCCGCTACAACATAATATACAGTTCTCATTTAAAATTCATTATCATTTTGTAACTGCATAAATATAGAAGAAGAAGAAGAAGAAGAAGAAGAAGAAGAAGAAGAAGAAGAAGAAGAAGAAGAAGAATCAGTATTCGCAAAAGATCACGTGATGAAGCGTAAACAAAACAATAATTTCTCTTTTAGGGGACGTGTGTAGACAAAAACACGATAAAGACTTGGTTTTGTTATTTCGTTTATGTTGAATTTCTAAGGATACTGTGAGTAACAACATTTCCAATTATATTATCCTTATATAGTCAATAAGCAGTCGTATACTAACCGATTGCACCAGAGAGACAGCTGCCGCTTACTCGCATCCAATATTTTTTATCTCTTTAAAAAAAGTAATTTCGTGTGCAACTATACAAGGAATCGAATTAACTGTTGCAGTGCAACATGCAGAAATAACATCAATGTACTTAAGAAAATATTATTGAATGAATACATGAAAATTTTCTATATTTGTTTACTCTTATCTTGTGGTGATACCGAACAAAAGCGATGGACCGGATGTTTGCTTTCTCACGACAAAACGGGAAATGACCAAAAGTCGTCGTTGCGCATCCGGGTTCGCGCAGATGTCCCGGTTGAAAAATAAAAATTAAACAAATATTAAATTTCCATTTCGCGTGCCTACGCGAATTTTATTTATCAGACAATGAGAAGCCTAGAATCAAATACAAGTGTGAAAGCCCAAACGAGTTGCTGTGATCCAAAAAGAAGATATAAAAAGCGGAAACAGACAGACCCCAGAACTTGAGGAGAAGAGTGTAATCAATATCCTCTTGACCTAAGTCAAGCGGCTACTACGCTTGCCTCTTTCCTTCTCCTCTGTCTCAAAACTATTTACTGACCTAAGGAGCGACTACATTAAAGCCATTCCTCACTTGCACGCTCCCCACATTTCTAAGCCTTAAATCTCTTTCAGCATTTTATTTGCCATGAACATTTTAACCTCCGTATTACTTTAATTGTAAAAACATTAATTGATATGTGTATATATAAAAATGATATTTTCTACTCAAATTGCCTTTCTTGATTTATAATCATTTTATGACTTACAGTGGGCTATCTACAACAAGGCCAAATTCCGTTAACCTGCAACAATATACAAGTACCCTTCTCTAGAACGGACTCTCCACTACTAACAGAAAAACATTAATTGATATGTGTATATATAAAATGTTATTTTTCTACTCAAATTGCCTTTCTTGATTTGTAATCATTTTATGACTTATAGTGGGCTATCTACAACAAGGCCAAATTCCGTTAACCTGCAACGATATACAACTACCCTTCACTAGAACGGACTCTCACTACAAACAGAAAAAGAATAAATAAGCCACCCACTATAATCTAAAAGTCGCCTTATACGCGGAAATATATGGCATGATTTTTTCACAAGTTAACAAAAACGAACCAGTCGTTTTGCTAGAGAAGAGAAATCTCTCCCGGTTAAGATACATTCTGTGTTGTCGTTATTACATAGCGCCAAAAAGAGAGCGATATTATTTATGACACTTCCTGAATAGAGCGCCACCGAGTGGGCATCCTGAGAGACAAGTTTTACGTAATCGCCATAACTCTGATTACATTTAATATGTCCTATGACATAAATGTATTCACTAGGTATTGTTATGTTCAAATAAGCATTCTTAATTATTCATAATATTGTTGCTTTCAAAAATTTTGATAGTGTGTAGGAAGCTCGATCATGTTTATTGAATTGGTCTTGTGCCAAACATAACTGAACTCCCCACAATTTAAGATTATCAGAAGGTTGGAAGAATAAAAATGTCTCGTTTTTATAAATAAATGCAAATTTATTCATCGAACAACATAGCATCAAATTGTATGTATAAATTTATTTACTGCGAAAATGTTCAAAGAGAATGTGTAGTAAGGGGTTTAGGAGTTCGTTTGTTTGTTTTAGCGATAAGTTGATTTTTACAGAAATTAAACAGTTTGTGTTGTTAAGAAATGACGATAAAGGTTTGTTCAACTTACAGTTTAGTTCAGAATAGGTGTCTCTCTTTGACTGTGTTTATGAAATGTTTTGGTATCTCGTCTTGATGAGTTGATATCGAGATGTAAATGTTTGAAGACGTTGAATGAAGAGATTGTTTTTCTTTATCCGAATTGGTGTTAATAAAATATTAACTTGAGGATAAGAAGTTGATTTTCATAAGAGATTCGCGTAACGAGTTTCTTCCTTTCATTGTGTTGACGGCGATTAGGCGAAAAGGAAAGTGTGAATATGTGTATTCGTGGGGAACGGTTTGACTATTTACTGCTACATTGTTACTGGCGTGGTCTGTTCGTTGCTTCCTCGTCTTCCGCTCGCATCGGCCGGAAAACTTGTACAAATAGCCAATTCCGATCACGTGGTCAGCTCCGAACGTAAATTCATTTTAGGGCGGGAATAACTATGACACAGGTCATTGAAAGTTCAATTTGTTGTTTTCTGTAAATCACTCACTTTTCATTGTTTATTAAATATTTTCACACTTGCCTTTTATTTTTCTGCAGCAATTCTTTTTTTCTGTTGGTCAAAAAACAGATTTTCGCTTTAGCTCGCGAATTTGAAAATAGTGAAGAAAAGAGAATTATTTTTATTTCGTACTCACCACAAGAGTACATGATAAAAAAATTTTAACGGTTTTATTCAACAAAGAATTTCGAAATGTCAAAGAGAATGAAAAGTACATCGGATGAAAACGTCGAATAAAATAAATTATTGTAGTAAATTATAATCCATCCCATCCAGGATCGAACTTTCATCTACTAACGTGCTAAGGCTCTTCTAAAAAAAAAAAAAAAAAAATTGTGTAGAAACAAAATTCGTGCCACAAAAAAATGGAGAGTCAAAAGAATGTTTTTTCACTGCAATTATTTTAATAACATTCTCTTCCAAATGATTGCTTCCCCGACGGCTACAATCTCCAGGAGTTTAAATGTAAGGTCAATAGACACCTCCTAACACACTAACCTGCTCCCATTCTATCAAACACTCTTCCGATCTGCCCAACCCTCATCCTCGCTATCCTTACTCATCTGTCACCTTCCTCCTGACATTCCCTATGTCTAACCACTACTTCTCTTTACCTTCCCCTATGTAGCCCCATGCGCAATAGTGGCAGTGGAATGCCTTGCTTGGGGTGAGATGATTAAAAAAAAATTTTACTCTCCGGAAAAGTGTTATTGTTTTAAAAAGCAATAATAAGAATTGTGATAAACAGATGATAAAGTGAATTGATGCATTATTACATTATTCGTTCTTGATAATTTAAAGCAAAAATATTATAGACTGTGTCTCCATTACATTGTTTATTTACAAAGATAAATTTATATCCACTAAATCATCATAAAAACAACATAGTGTGAAGAAAAAAGTCCCCAAACTAAATAAAAACGAACCTTTTTCCATCAAAATGTTTGTCGTTATTAAGAGGAAAGATCAAAGTATTTTTTAATTATTATTTTAACACGTTTTAAATTTTGGTAAAAAATCTTGTTTTGATTTTAGCTAGCCAGTAACCAAATCGTCACTAGAGATTACAATGGAGACCGTAATATTACATGACTCAGTTGTTTTTCAGTAGCAAACACATTGGTTTGAAAATTCTTGCAAAAATCAAATAATTGTGAGATTTTAATGAAACTTTCAGGATTTATTCACAATTATTTTTTAAATTATTATTTTTTAGAAATCTTGGTAAAAATATATATTCTTTTTTACATCTGTTATCTCCCCTCCACGTAAATTCATGAAATTGTTGGGAAAATTGGTTTTATTAGTTAAATGCAGCACTCCTTGGGGAATTTAAATCACTTATTATTTTTTTAAACATTTTGCTTTTATTTCCGAAAATTTGCTCCCAATAGTAAAATAAAAAAGACAATTAAACTATGACGTTATTTAATTTGATAAGCTTTTAATTACTTTAATAAATATTATATATTAAGGATATTACAGTCTGAAGAAATTTTTTTTTATTATTAATGAAATTTTTAAAAGAATCGTCTTTATTTTTTTTAATTATAACAATTTATAAAGTTTCAAAAATATTTTTAAATACTTCAAAGATTTGTTGTCTTTAGATATTAATTTATTAAGTGAAGATTTTATTTACTAATCGAAAACTGAAAAGTTTTATACAAATTGTCGTACCTTCGTATTTTTAGAATAAATTAAAATTTTTTCTGTGTATTTGAAGTTTTTTGTATGGTAATTTCTATGCGTACATTAAAATGTCATGTATTTCAAGATTTATTCTCCTTACAGGAAAAACATTTGGACAGTTATGTCACTTGTGATCGACATGTACTTATCTTATCTCGCATCTGTCGACCTGTCAACACATTTCTAATACGATGGAAAGGTCAGAAAGTTCAACTCTGTGTTTAAGAAATAGTTTTATTCTAAGTTTCATGCGATAAATAAGTAAAACTTGTGTAAATCAGATTAATTTTGCATTAAAATTGGTAATTTTCCAAAAATAATGTGTCTCAGATGTATATATTATTTTTGCAAGATTTTTAAATCCGAGAATTAACTTTAGTTTACAAATATGGCGATCGCCCCAAAATGGCCGAAAATTGAAAAATTAAAAAAAAAAGAAAACTTTTAGATTTCAATCAATATAATTTATGTTTAAAAGACACCAGAGGCGTTACCTCCACTAAATCGCTAAAAATAGCATAGTATGAATAAAATAGCCCAAAACTTAATAAAAACGAACTTTTTCCATTAAAATGTTTACATTATTATTAAGATGAAAGATCAAAGTAATTTTTAATTATTTTTTTAAATTTTTTAATCCCTTCTAACATGTTCGAAATTTTAGCAGAAAATCTTGTTTTGATTTGAGTTAGCGGGTAACCAATGGAAAACGTATTATTACATCACCCACTTTTTTTTCGGGTGACAAACACATTAATTTGGAAATTCTCGCAAAAATCAAATAATTGTCACATTTTAATGAAACTTTCAGTACTCATTCACAAATTAATTAAATTATTTTTGAAGTTATTATTTTTTTAAAATCTTGGTAAAAATATTTTTTACATATGTTATCCCCCCCCACACACACACACATGCACACACGTAAATCCATGAAATTTTAAAAAAATTTACTTTGTTGCGATAAATGAATTTGTTACTTAAACGCAAGACTCACTGGGGAATATAAATCGTCTATTTTTTTTAATTTTAATTTTTCCTCTGTTTCCGAAAACCTGCTCCGAATAGTAAAATAAAAAATACAATAAAACTCTGACATAATTTAATTGATAAGCTTTTAATTGCTTGAATAAACAATAAAAATAAAGGACAAAAACATTTTTCGATTACCAATGAATTTTTTAAAGAATTGTTTTCATTCTTTTTATATTATAATAATTTATAAGGATTTAAAAATATTTTAAAAATACTTCAAAGATTTGTTGCGGTTAGATTTTTAAGTCAATAATTGAAGATTATATTGCCTATTGAAAATTGAAAATACAAATCGTTTTATTTTTATATTTATAAAAAAATTAAATTTCTTTGGGTGTAGTTGAAGTTTTTTTCGTATGGTAATTTCTATGTGCAAATTAAAAGGTCAGAGTTTCCTCGCTTACCCGAAAAAAATTTGTAAAATTTTGTCATTTCTGAGCACCATACACGTTTTGATATACGGCGGACAGGTCAAAAAGTTCAACTTTGGGATTAAGAATAGGTGTATTCTAAATTTCGCGCTATAAATAAGTAATACTTGTGTAAATCAGATTAATTTAACATAAAATTTGCTAATTTTCTAAAAATGACGTGTCACAGATCTATATTTTATTTTTGCAAAATTATTAAAACCGAGAATTAACTTCTGTTTTGATCGCTGAAAAATGACGGCAAAAGTAATTAAAAAATTTTAGAAAATTTTAAACTTTTATATTCCAATCAATATAATTTCTGTTTGAAATAAACCAGAGTATATTGATTATTTAGCTTTCAATTAAAACAGAAATAAAAATTTCAAGAAAACTTTTCATTTTTAAAAATTCAGTTTAAAAGTTAGATATCGAAAATGAGTGGAGGTACCTACACCAGAGTATTTTGCTTACTGGCAATAGTAAATTTAAACATTTAGCTTTCAATTAAAACTAAAATAAAAGTTTAAAGAACATTTTTTATTTTTAAAATTTCAATTTAAATGTTAGTTATCGAAAATGACTGGAGTTACATATATTTATACATTTTAGTAACGAATATTGTTAAAACTAATGCAAAACAATATTTCTCTTTCACCAAATTATTAAGAAATATATATATATATAAACAATTTGTATTCATAAATTTATAAACATTTACTAAATTATTAAAATATGTGAACCAACTATGAGAAAATTTTTTGCTATTATAAAGTTAGAATAAATTTTAGCATTTAATAAATCATTCCAATCGATTTAACTTCGCTTTGAAATACAGCAAAGCATTGGTAATATTGCATATTGGAAATATTGAATTTAATCTGTTAGCTTGGAATTGAAACTAAAATAAAAGCTTGAAGAAAGAGTTTTCGTTTTTAATATACAAGTTACACCATAAGTATATATTTTTATGGGTTATCCATTCGTTTCCAGTTTATAGTGGGGGTAGTAGTATATTGTTGCAGATTAACGGAATTTGGCCTCGTTGTAGATAAATCAAGAAAAGCAAATTGAGTTGAAAGTTAACATTTTATATATACACACATCAATTAAGGTTTTTACAATTAAAGTAATCCTTTGAATATGGGTCCAACGGAAAAAATACAATTTGAAAATGGAATAAAAGTATTTTATTCTTATTTTCTTAACATTCGCAATATTTTAAAACCTTTTTCAGCTGAGTTCAAGGCACTGCTGATTATTTCTTTCTATTTTATTACTATTATGTTGGTCAACCCTTGCAAGTCCATATCTTAAATGCTTAGATATTGTAAGTAAGGAATGTCTTTGATGTATCCGCTCCTTAGGTTAGTCAGTAGTTTTGAGACAGCGAAAGATAAGATGAGAGGGAAGGAAGGCTAGCATAGTAAGCCGCCTGACGTCGGTCAAGGGGGCTACTAATTGCACTTGTCTCTCTCAAGTCAGTCTGTGTGTGTCTGCCTCGGTCTGTCTGTCTTTCTGTCTGCCGATGCTTTCTGTATCAGCTTTTATATCTTCCTTTTGGATCGCAGCATATCATTTGGGGATTCACACTTGTATTTGATTTGGGCTTCCCATTGGCCGATAAATAAAATTCGCGTAGGCTGGCGAACTGGAAATTTAATATTTAATTAATTTTCATTTTTCAGCCGGAACATCTGCGCGAACTCGGATGCGCACCGACGAGTTTTGGTCATTTTCTTTCTGGTCGTTAGAGTGCAAACATCTGGTCCCTCGCTTTTGCTCGGTCGGTATCATCACAGGTACCTAAGACCTTAGTGGATTTGAGCTAGCAACCTCCCAACGTTTAACATTCTCACATAATCCACCCCATGAAAAACATTTAAAATAAGAAAAAATGATTGTGTGTGCAAAAATCTTTAAAGAAATAGGATACAAGTTTCGAAAAATATCGGTGATGATCCTCCGGCGTGAACGGACACGAGTCGGGTGGGCAGCCGTGGTCAGCCAGCGAATTTAGAACTTTTGTAAAAATTCGAAAAAAATACAATTTGAAAATAGAATAAAAGTATTTTATTCTTATTTTCTTAACATTCGCAATATTTTAAAACCTTTTTCAGCTGAGTTCAAGGCACTGCTGAATTCTGCTCACTGCCATTTCTTTCTATTTTATTACTATTATGTTGGCCAACCTTTGCAAGTCCATTTTGATTTAACCCAACCTTAGGATCTTGCATCCTCTTCTGGACTCTCATAGAACATAACATTGGGTGCCGGAAGTTAAGTTGAGCGATAAATGAAACGTTTTGTAATGAGTTCATGGGTATTCAAGAATCATATTTTTTTTTCTTGACTTTACTCTCCAAGGTTTAAATTTTCAATGCAGGTTATTATTCCGTTTAGATTTTGGTACACACGTCACAACATCGTATCTTGCACTCTAACTGGTTTCACGCTGTTGTTTCACCGTTCGAGAAACGTATTGCTTCAGTTATAGGGGATATCTTATCTATTCTTTTCCCGTTGTAGTAGGACTCCTGTTCTAGTGAAGGGTAATTGTATACCGTTGCAGGTTAACGGAATTTGGCCTTGTGGTAGATAGCCCACTATAAGCCATAAAATGATTATAAAATCAAGAAAAGCAATTTGAGTAGAAAAATAACATTTTTATATATACACATGTCAATTAATGTTTTTACAATTAAAGTAATACTTGAATATAGGTCCAAAGGAGGTTAAAATGTTCATGGCAAATAATAAGCTGAAATAGATTTAAGGCTTAGGAATGTAGGGAGCGTGTAAATGAGGAATGTCTTTGATGTAGTCGCTCCTTAGGTCAGTAAGTAGTTTTGAAACAGGGAAGAAGGAAGGAGAGGTGAAGGGACGAGCATCGTAGCCACTTGACTTGGTCAAGGGAGATATTAATTACTCTCTCAGTCTGTCTGTTGGGTGTTATCTCAGCTTTTTATTTCTGCTTTTTGGATCACAGCAGCTCGTTTGGAATTTCACACTTGTATTTGATTCTGGGCTTCCCATTGTCTGAAAAATAAAATTCGCGTAAGCTCGTGAAATGGAAATTTAATATTTGATTAATTTTATTTTTCAACCGGAACATATGCGCGATACACCTGCGCACAGACAACTTTACGTCATTTGCTTTCTGGTCGTTATAGAGCAAACATCCGGTCCCTCGCTTTTGTTCGGTCGGTATCACCACACAGTAGTGCCCATCTTGATGAAGAAATAAAAAAAGAACACGAACAGTCTATCGAGAACACCAAAAAATGTTGTAATATATGAATCTACTGCACAGGAATAAAGACAAGCTAATTTGAGATTATGTTTCTCACAGTTTACAAACATTGCCCTTGCTCATCTTCAACAAATGGACCATTAAAGTGCTGAAAATCTTCCAATCTTCGTTTTACCAATTTTTGGATTAGCACATCCGCAACGGGATGTGCGTTGTGGAGCAGTGGATATCGGCTTGGAACGAGAAATCGTGGAGCCGAGTTCGAATTCCAGTTGAATTTCTTGCATTCACTTACGCGCAAATACCCTTGGGAAAGGTATTAATCAGTCTCTTCCTTCCAGTTATGGGTTAAATAACAGGACAGATTGGGTTCTACAGCCTTGGCTGGCAACCAGTTTACCGCAGAAATAATGGCAACCTACTGCGGGATAATCTTCTGCCCAGTCAGTCGTGTCACTTTCAAAATATAATTGCCCAATCGTGTATTACGTATGACACTTAACTGACTGACAGACATCCGCAACTGATCTCTTCAAACTCCTCAAATCCTATATTTCCCAATTATATATTGCTGCCACAATGATCACTCATTTCTTCTTCACTTTTAATTCCTTTATCACTAAATGGTCCGTTCTAATCTTTATTCCTACTCAAAATCTGTTCATCTTTAGCAAAATGAAATCTATCATTCTAGTGTTCTTTTATACAATGAAATTGTATAAAAGAACACTACCAATATCATCTGGATACCGATTATACTTTGCCAGAAGTTTAATAGTAGTAAAAAATTTCCAGAATTCTGCTCATCTGCATTCTTACTCATATTCTGACAATCAGATTCTGACAATTGTACTGACTCATCCGTGTGTTCATAATCTCTTTCTGCAACTGCAGGTGTAATTTGTTTTTATTTCCTTTAAAAATATTTCCAATGCTTCTCTTTGTCTTTCATAACATTCTTTTCTTGCCATTTTTTGTTTCCGAAACTGAGAACCACTTGGTTTTGCTCTCTTCATCTGTGAGTAAAGGATGGGATTGGGAGGTTTTTATTTAAAGTTCCAAACTTGAAAGTAAGACCAAGTTTATATATAAGGTTGACAAAGGCCCAACAAAATAATAAAATCAGACAATCAATTTTATTCAAAATTGAGGCGAATACCGAGCAAAATGAGCGAGAAAATCCCACGGTCTGTGGAGTATAAAATAAGTTCTGACTGGGCAGATTATCCTGCAATAGATTGCCATTATTTTCTGCGGTAGACTGGTTGCCAGCCAAGGCTATAGAACCCAATCTGTCCTGTTATTTAACCCATAACTGTAAGGAAGAGACGGATTAATACCTTTCCCAAGGGTATTTACGCGTAAGTGAATGCCTGTATCGAGAAAGCATTTGTGCTTTTGAAAGAAAAAATATTCTTTCTTTTGCAAAGAATGAAAAAGGAATTATTTTCGTCTTTTGTGAGTGTTTAAAATCAAATTTTGTAATGGTTTTTACAAGATTTTATGCCTTCAAATAGGCTTTGTGGTCAACTGAATGTAAATTAAAATATGTGAATTTTTTTTTTTTTTTTTTTTTTTTTTTTTTTTGCTATTTGTGGAGGTCTTGCACCGACACTTGATTTCATTTGGTTGTCCACATTCGAGAAGCAGCAGGCGCTGTGGTCCAATGGCAGAGCCGCATTCGGTGTACCCTCGCTGCTGATCAATCACAGGACACGTAACTTGATGAGGGAAGAGGAAGGAAGCCCCAAGATGCTTGCGCCGACCGGCGGAGAATAGTAGCAGGACAGCAGGCAGAGGCAGCAGTCGGCCGAACAGGGCTCAGAGGCCGAGGCAGCAGTCAGAGCACTGGGCTCAGACAGGAAGGAGGTCAGACTTTTCGCTTCGATGTGACTGCGTGATGCGAAACCAGCTTTGTGTTTACCCCTACATTTAGGGGGGGGGGTCATTAGCTGTCACTCATATTCATACAGCCAAAGTATGTGTTTTACTCCCTTATTAAGAGAATATAATTGTTGAAGTGTTTTTGCGGTGTAGAGAACCGACACTCGCCTGGCTAATCGTTGGTTATCCCATTAACCAAACCCAATCGCCTAATTGTGGATTCCGGAGACCATTTTCATCCCAATATTAAGGGGATATAATGGTTGAGGAATATTTTGTGGTGTAGAGAACCGACACTCGCCTGGCTAATCGTTGGTTATCCCATTAACCAAACCCAATCGCCTAATTGTGGGTTCCGGAATCCCTTTTCATCCCAGTATTAAGGGGATATAATGATTGAGGTATATTTTGCGGTGAAGAGAACCGAAACTCGACTGGCTAAACGTTGGTTATTCCATTAACCAAACCCAATCGCCTAATTGTGGGTCCCGGAGTCGCTTTTCATCCCAATATTTTATAATGCTAGAATTACAAGTTTAATTATTTATTTTGCTAAAATAAGAAAAAATAATTCTTATCTCAGGCAAAAATTATAAAAAATTATTCGAAGAAGAATTCATTGATATCATGATCCGAAAAACCAAAGTCTCGGTTAAGAGGCGAATCCGCAAAAAGATTGCGCCACAGAGACAACCACCTCCAACAGACTTTGATTTCTCGTCTTTAAGGAAGAAAAATTCACGGGACCATATTCAATTTATCAACAAAAGTAATATTGCTGTGGAGAATCCAGAAATGTCCATAATATCATTATGTTCGCGGTTTCAGTTTCAGTTACCACGAGTTTTTCTTTTTCAAGAGATAAATCATTTATGAATATATAGCTGTTGATAATGGTAGAAAAAGGATATAAAACCTCGTTTGCATTATCGAATCATATTCTGCGTCTCAGACTGCCTAGCAGAATATTACTAAACAAATTCAATATTGAACGTTCATTTAACAACATGTTTAAAGTGCCACACGACTTTATACATATAAGCATGAGCATATTAT
Source organism: Ascarosepion bandense (assembly GCA_037127315.1). NCBI lineage: Eukaryota > Metazoa > Mollusca > Cephalopoda > Sepiida > Sepiidae > Ascarosepion > Ascarosepion bandense. Next base: position 10,209,017 of record JBBBDQ010000927.1, read on the forward strand.
TCAATAAATTCCGCTGATTTACAAAGAAATCTTGAAAATATTATAACTGAATTTACGTAAAAAGTACATTTTAGCATTTTCATGTTCATTTAACTGAGAGTTTATTTTCTGAAAGATATCGTTTATAAATATACACATTTTTCTTTCTGGTAGAAAATAATTCGTGCTTCACAGAAATCATTTCGCATTCTCGGCTCAGACACATGTCTACCGACAATTTTATTAATCTATTCTAATCTCTACGCAATATTAACGATTGTTTTAACGTCTTACATTGCCATGCTACATTAACAATCTGAGACTTGAAAAAGATTGAATCCTTTTATTAACAATAGGCGGGAAGATATCTTTCAAGTATGTAAACAAATTTCATTCGTCCCTGGATGCATACGAACCATCAACCTTTCGGTTAACAGCCGAACGCGCTAACCAATTGCGCCACAGAGACAACTGCCGCTTGCCGGTTAACAATTTCATTTTTGTCCTTAACGAAGAAAAATTCGCGTGCGCATTATCATTTTATCAACAAATGTAATAATGCTGTGGAGAATCCAGAAATATCCATAATATCATTATGGTCGCGGTTTCAGTTTCAGTTACCACGAGTTTTTCTTTTTCAAGAAATAAATCATTTATGAATATATGACTGTTGATAATGGTAGAAAAAGGATATAAAACCTCGTTTGCATTATCGAATCATATTCTGCGTCTCAGACTGCCTAGCAGAATATTACTAAACAAATTCAATATTGAACGTTCATTTAACAACATGTTTAAAGTGCCACACAACTTTATACATATAAGCATGGGCATATTATTCACGAAATTTCGCTGATTTACAAAGAAATCTTGAAAATATTATAACTGAATTTACGTAAAAAGTACATTTTAGCATTTTCATGTTCATTTAACTGAGAGTTTATTTTCTGAAAGATATCGTTTATAAATATACACATTTTTCTTTCTGGTAGAAAATAATTCGTGCTTCACAGAAAACATTTCGCATTCTCGACTCAGACACATGTCTACCGACAATTTTATTAATCTATTCTAATCTCTATGCAATGTTAACGATTCTTTTAACGTCTTACATTGTCACGCTACATTAAAAATCTGAGACTTGAAAAAGATTGAATCCTCTTTTTAACAATAGGTGAGAAGATATCTTTCAAGTATGTAAACAAAATTCATTCGTCCCTGGGTGGATTCGAACCACCAACCTTTCGGTTAACAGCCGAACGCGCTAACCGATTGCGCCACAGAGACAACTGCCGCTTGTCGCTTAACAATTTCATTTTTGTCCTTAACGAAGAAAAATTCGTGTGCGCATTATCATTTTATCAACAAATGTAATAATGCTGTGGAGAATCCAGAAATGTCCATTATATCATTGTGTTCGCGGTTTCAGTTTCAGTTACCACGAGTTTTTCTTTTTCAAGAAATAAATCATTTATGAATATATAGCTGTTGATAATGGTAGAAAAAGGATATAAAACCTCGTTTGCATTATCGAATCATATTCTGCGTCTCAGACTGCCTAGCAGAATATTACTAAACAAATTCAATATTGAACGTTCATTTAACATCATGTTTAAAGTGCCACACGACTTTATACATATAAGCATGAGCATATTATTCACTAAATTTCCGCTGATTTACAAAGAAATCTTGAAAATATTATAACTGAATTTACGTAAAAAGTACATTTTAGCTTTTTCATGTTCATTTAACTGAGAGTTTATTTTCTGAAAGTTATCGTATATAAATATAAAGATTTTTCTTTCTGGTAGAAAATAATTTGTGCTTCACATAAAACATTTCGCATTCTCGACTCAGACACATGTCTACCGACAATTTTATTAATCTATTCTAATCTCTATGCAATGTTAACGATTCTTTTAACGTCTTACATTGCCACGCTACATTAACAATCTGAGACTTGAAAAAGATTGAATCCTTTTATTAACAATAGGTGGGAAGATATCTTTCAAGTATGTGAACAAAATTCATTCGTCCCTGGGTGGATTCGAACCATCAACCTTTCGGTTAACAGCCGAACGCGCTAACCCATTGCGCCACAGAGACAACTGCCGCTTGTCGCTTAACAATTTCATTTTTGTCCTTAACGAAGAAAAATTCGTGTGCGCATTATCATTTTATCAACAAATGTAATAATGCTGTGAAGAATCCAGAAATGTCCATAATATCATTATGTTCGCGGTTTCAGTTTCAGTTGCCACGAGTTTTTCTTTTTCAAGAGATAAATCATTTATGAATATATAGCTGTTGATAATGGTAGAAAAAGGATATAAAACCTCGTTTGCATCATCGAATCATATTCTGCGTCTCAGACTGCCTAGCAGAATATTACTAAACAAATTCAATATTGAACGTTCATTTAACAACATGTTTAAAGTGCCACACGACTTTATACATATGAGCATATTATTCAATAAATTCCGCTGATTTACAAAGAAATCTTGAAAATATTATAACTGAATTTACGTAAAAAGTACATTTTAGCATTTTCATGTTCATTTAACTGAGAGTTTATTTTCTGAAAGTTATCGTATATAAATATAAAGATTTTTATTTCTGGTAGAAAATAATTTGTGCTTCACATAAAACATTTCGCATTCTCGACTCAGACACATGTCTACCGACAATTTTATTAACCTATTCTAATCTCTATGCAATGTTAACGATTCTTTTAACGTCTTACATTGCCACGATACATTAACAATCTGAGACTTGAAAAAGATTGAATCCTTTTATTAACAATAGGTGGGAAGATATCTTTCAAGTATGTGAACAAAATTCATTCGTCCCTGGGTGGATTCGAACCACCAACCTTTCGGTTAACAGCCGAACGCGCTAACCGATTGCGCCACAGAGACAACTGCCGCTTGTCGCTTAACAATTTCATTTTTGTCCTTAACGAAGAAAAATTCGTGTGCGCATTATCATTTTATCAACAAATGTAATAATGCTGTGAAGAATCCAGAAATGTCCATAATATCATTATGTTCGCGGTTTCAGTTTCAGTTACCACGAGTTTTTCTTTTACAAGAGATAAATCATTTATGAATATATAGCTGTTGATAATGGTAGAAAAAGGATATAAAACCTCGTTTGCATTATCGAATCATATTCTGCGTCTCAGACTGCCTAGCAGAATATTACTAAACAAATTCAATATTGAACGTTCATTTAACAACATGTTTAAAGTGCCACACGACTTTATACATATAAGCATGAGCATATTATTCAATAAATTCCGCTGATTTACAAAGAAATCTTGAAAATATTATAACTGAATTTACGTAAAAAGTACATTTTAGCATTTTCATGTTCATTTAACTGAGAGTTTATTTTCTGAAAGTTATCGTATATAAATATAAAGATTTTTA